>CM072882.1:13745000-14170000 GCA_036937835.1 Pampus argenteus
ATTCTTGTTTTCATTATCTAACAGATGCTATCATCAGATTTGTGTGATATGGGCTTTTTTTGATGTGTCGGCACCGCTGCTCCATGCATAGTTTATTGTTTTAGAAGCTATCCGACTGTTGTGTCGGTGAATTAGTGTTGCCGCGTTACGTCTGTCACTGGAGGGATGAGAGAGCACAGATTTGTCTCTGCTCGTCGCTGCAGGCGAGAGGCGTATTCGTTGGCAGGGATTCGCTTTTGCTGCGTGGGCGGCGGCGCGAGGAGGTAGTCTCGCATGAAAATGCTGTAAAACAGAGCGAGGGAGTGAAGGTGTGAGTAATCCAGCACCGGCGTGAGTAATGGCTTGAATAATATGGTGTGTGCCCCCCCCCGAAGTGGTGGATAAGGTGCAGGTGGCTGACACGCAACAGACTGGAGGAGAGCACGTTGACTCAGGTGAGGTCAGACTGATGCGGGGCGGCTGCTTCCCAGCGCTGCACCGATGTGTTAGGACGCGTTCACACCAAGCACTTTGGGTTATTTCAAACCTGGGGCAAGTTTACCTCATGGTGCATTAGAGAAGGCGGTAAAATAAAATGTCTTTCGTAACACCTGTGGCGCCATATACAGTAGCTGCACTTCCTTTCTGAAGCATCATATCATACGGAGAGATTATGGGACCATTTTTTTAATATACATGTTGATGAAACACATTTTAATATAAATGAATCCAATACAACCTTCAAAATGACATTTTGAGTTGGATCAACATCTCTGAACATCCTGTTGTTGGGTCGTTGTTGTATGTTGTAGGATTGCAGTGCACGCTAATGAACTGACAATGAAATGACCGTAAAACACTGAATTCCACTACTCATGCTTAGAAAGCCACCAGCGACGGTGAATTACACACAGACGCGCGATTCACTCGGCAAGCTAAAGCTAACTATCTTATATATGAGACAGTACGAAAGTGAACGTGTCTGTTCGTCTGACGTCTGAGTCTAACGTAGCTGAGAGAAGATGTGACAGCAGAAAGTCCGTTTGTCCACTCAGAGCGTGTGAACGTTTCTGAGGCAACACACTGAACTGCTGACCAACATGACTGATGAACGTTGTTTTTCACACCCAAACCCACAGTCTCTCTTTTCGCACACGCACACGCACACACACACACACACACACACACACACATATACAAACATGACAACAGCAGAACAAGCAATCACATGTTTTTCTGACGCCAGTGGGCGAGATCAGTTCGGTCACTGATAAAAGCCTTTTATCTAAATACTTACACGTCAATTCTCACAAGTCAATCAAAAAAAAACAACGAAATGTACAAACATATCAACAAATAAAACTGAAAAGAATTGGGAGGAGAAATGTATGTAATGTAAAAAAATAAAAACACATTGCACACGAGCCACACTTTATTTTCCCCTTTTGTCCTTTGAAAAGCTGCCTCAGTAAAGAAATGTGCGCTACATCAGGTACTATGACTTCAAGCTCAGCATGAAATTGAACGAACTGGAGAGGTGTGACACCTGCCCACCTACGCTGCGAACCATACAGCCGTTTCTCATATTTCCAGTAAAACCCAAACTCTCACCTCTGCACCTCTGACCTCGATCCTGTGACCTGTGCAGCTGCGGCCTCATACATCCTGCAGGCTGCAGGCTAGCTGCTATGAAAACCAATCTTTCTGCATCTGTGTGTCAGTTTCACACTGATTTTATGTGCTCAGGTGATTTAAGTCTCCAGGTTGCCGGGATCATCTCTTGATCCCTCTATACTCAGTTTAAATGTATAAATTTCTTTTTTTTATTTTATTTTTTCAGATCAAAGCAACCTGTTAAGGAGTGTTAAGACGTTTCGGTGTTCTTTCAGCTTATGAAATATAATTACTACGTGTTTGTACTTTTCTTCAGTCCACGCCCTAAATGAGTAAATTAAAATGTTCCCGTAGATGTTTCCTGATAGTTTGGTTGAACAGACCGGGACAATGCAGATGAGATAAATATGTTCTCTGACATGAGAGGCGTGTTTTGTGAATGTCAGGCATCATTTTCCAATCACTGCATTTCACAAGCGACTGTCTGACAGGTTGTATTTCTCCAGAGCTCTCTGCAGGGTTCACACGCTCTCTGCAAAGAGATTCATGTTAGACCTCATAGTGTGTGTGTTTGAGAGCAATATTTAATAGTGATTTCTCTCACTTTTTGAACCTGTTTGGGTTGATTTTGTTGTCTGTTTGTCCCCTTGTTTGAGAATGTATTGAAAATGTTTGGACCTTTAAGACTTTTACCCAGCAGTTTACAACTTAATATATACTTTACGTACATATATGGGCAGCATTTAATGACATGGCAGGATGAAGAGGTAACAATCCTCACTTGGAGAAATACTGTGGTTGTGCTCCAATCCCCTGCGTGCTAAACAAACCATTCACCATCCAAAGCTCCACACTCTTACCTTCCATCACTACATGAAAGGTGCACTACTTCCTGTGTTGTCTATGAATGTTGGTATCGGACGTAAGTTGTGAGGTTTGAAATCCTCCAAATCCTCCAATACTCATATTCTGGGGAAAGTGGGCTGAAAATTTCAGTTTGGCTCATGCAAGCTTTTCTTCTAAAAATGATGCCCATATATTCATAAAACTGATATTTTGCAACTAAAAACAAGGTGCATGGCCTCACGCATTCTTGTTCACCACCTGCCAACTGATCACCATAGTTACTGGTGGTTGGTGGGCAAAGCTCCATCTGCTACTGAACATACGACCCTTTACTGGTAGTGATTATACTGGCATTTGTACTTTGCATTTGAAAACTTTTGCAAATATTTTAAATTCGGATACGTACGATTTTGTCTCAATGTAAACTGTGCTGCAGCTTTGACCCCGAGTGTCTCTAACATTTCAGACATTTCTTTCTTACAATGTTCTTTGGTCTCGACTCGGCCTCCACTACGCTGGTCTGGACAACATTGTCTTGCCTGGAAATCTGACATAATGAAGCTGAAATGAGCTCCGAGAGAGAAGAGGGACCCTTTCAGACACACAGAGGATTAGCTCTGCCTGCTGTGGGGCCTTCAGAGACATTACGCCCCCGTGTTTAATGGAGGATCGGTGGTCATCAGGGAGGAGAGCACATAGTTTCAAAGGACACTAACTCGCTTTGATGCTGCAGTGCAGAGCAGCTGTCTGGAAATGGTTCATAGACTTTACGTAACTTTTTACTCACCTCATTTAACTTTGGGAGGGAGGTATACTAGGGGAGAGAGAGAAAGAAAGAAAGAAAGAAAGAAAGAAAGAAAGAAAGAAAGAATGAAAGAATGAGACTGGGGGTGACAGTGAGGACCAGTTGTTAGACATTCATATAAATACCTATCCGATCTTTATGCCAGCTGCTTTACCAAGTCTAATGCAGTTTAACAAAACAGTACATGTTCATAGAAATGTACATAAACTGCTGTCAGGTACGTTTTCTACTTTTGCTTCAGTCAGTGATTTTCCTATAATTAAAATTAATGACCACAGACCCCCCCAGAGCAGAGTTACGTGTATACACAGGTAGGAAAGTGAAAACAGCCACAGTGCTGTTGGTTTATGGTCAGATGTGGGATTTTGGAAGTGGGAAACACATGAACAAAGTTGGCCAGAAAATGTCAAATCATGACAAAAAAAAGTTAAATATTGATTAATTATTCACCATTTTTACTGGACAATAAATAACTACATTTTGTACCTCATGTAACTAATAAAGGTTAAAGTATAAAGTATCATTCAGTGTTTTGAACCTGGCTCTTGATCCCTGTCTGTACAGAGGAGCAGAGACCAGCGTAAGCAGACACTGTGTGGGTGGTGAGCAGAGCACAACAATGTTCCCCTGGTTCACTGCCGCTCCACTGTTTTGTCTAACAAGTATACTGTTATGTACTACTGAGGAGTGGGACGGTGGAGAGGAGGAGAGACGGGGCCTCCAACACACTTTCCAAGTCAAAACTCAGCTGTTTCTTTTTTTTTTTTTTTTTTTTGTCCAAGCTTGCATTTGTTAACAGGATCCGTGGATTCTGGTCTGTGTTAGTAATGGAGGAGAAATATGACTGTAATCAAGCTCGTAGCACATCTGTGGTTACTATCTTCGTGTTGATTTGTGAAGTGACAATAAAGTCACCGCTGGCTGCGTGGTCAAGTCACATAACTGCTTTGAGCTCTGCTTTTCCAAGATTGCTTCAAATTTATAAAATAGCTAAGAAGTCAGCATATACACACATCCATGGCGTCTGGGTTTTTTTTTTTTTTGTAAATGTAGACAATAGTGTTCTCTAGGGCTTGTGAATTATTAGTCTGACTGACGGTGTTGTTACTGGTCATTTGATTGGTGCAGCAGCTGTGTGGGCGGGCACTGACAGTAGTTTGTAATATCAGCTCCGTTTCAACGGCCAGACTAGCAAACTCAGCAGCATCCTCGGCTTGATTGCATACACTTCGGTTTCCCATTACAAACTGGCCTTTGGATGACTGCAATATGTTGTGTGATTTCTAGACGCTTCAGTACCTGGAAGTGATTCAATTGATTGTCTGTTCTCCAGACCTGCCTGTCGGTCCTTGTACTTGTAGCTATCTAAGAAGAGGATAAGAAACTGAAGGTGTCAACAATATAGATCCTCCGGGGCAGGATTTCAGCTGACACAGATCTCATTGGCTCAACTCGACACTCTATCCTCTCTCCCGGAACGTCTAACACCAGTTTGGACATCTGACACAAACACAGGGGTGGGGGGGGGAGTGTCGGGCAGAGGGATCAGTGTTGAGCTTAGTTCGTAATTGTGACAATCAGACCGTGTTTTGGTTACAGATCTCAGTTTTTTGGGGGGGGGACCACACAGCTTGGAGGAAATGCCCCCAGGGGGTACAATCTCATAGACTTCCTCACATGCTCAGATATGGATCTGTGTGGTCTTGAGAAAAGGCACGATATCCTGTACGCATCTGTAAATTCAAGTCCAGGTTCCCCACTTGCACCTCTCAGTGTTTTGTCTGTAGAATTATATTTTTTCAAAGTGTGACAGATGGTCCATTTTTCTCCGGTTAAAATCTGAAAAAAGCTTTTCAAACACTGGAGTTCCTTCCCTACTGGCCTCTTTCGGGTCAAATGTCCTTCATTTCCTTTTTATTTGTCATCATTTCTACCCCGTTACTCCTTGTTTCAAGACAATACGAATCCTTTTGCTCTCTCTCTCCTGTATTTAGACTTTATTATACAGCTGCATTCAGGTTAAGTTACGTCAGCTGAAAGCCTCAAATCTAACTGTAAATCTTACAAACACATGTTGTGTTTGGACTCTGCACAAAAGCATGAGATGAAGAAAGCATTAGTAATAAAATGGTGAAATCATAAAAGATATACAGTGTGAGGCCAATTTATAGTTCTGTAAACTTGAGTTGAAATGAGTGTGAGAGCTTTATCAGATAAGTGATTCCTGCCAAAACAATGTTTTGAATGAGATGCTGTGATGTAACTGTCACTCAAAACACAGATAAATCACTGTGTCCTCACATCCTTCATCTTATACGTACAAAGGTTGCTCAGATGTGAACACACACACACACACACACTGTTCTCAGATGTTCTTGTGTAACATCTGGATGCTGCAGTCAAAGCGTCTCACCTTGATGTTGCAGAACTGATGTGGCTGCAAACAGAAACCTGTAATTAGCCCCGAAACCGACTTTGATCTGATCATGCAAAGATGTTATATAATGTCAGAGAAACAGATCGAGTGTCGGCGTCTTAGACCTTCTTGACACCAGAGTCTAACCGAAGTCACAAGTCAATTCCAAGTCTTTCAAGTCTCTGGATGGAGACACTTTTAAATGATAATAATTACAGTTTATTACAAGTTGTGTCTTATTTTTGTACATTTTATCCATCATATCAGCATCAGTTACACACACATACCTAACAACACAGCAATGTAGCTACAAGCCCAAAGGATCAAGAAACCTGAACAGACAAGTTAACAGTTTAGCCAAACATACAAACTCAGTGGTTCCTGGCACCTGGACGAATATGAAGGTGGAACAGGGTCAGGACACATTTCTGGTGCATCGATTGGGATTTTGGGAAGGACTTTGGAATTTGTCCTTTTTCTTGTGAATTCCTGGATAATTTTACCTTTTAAAATGATTTAAATTATGCAATGAAGAAATTGCTTTAGTTACAGATGGGAAAAATATGCAACCGCTGACAGGAGATCATAAGTAGACATTGCTTTGTTGGACTCACAACGCAAAAAAGGTTTCAGTCCAAATCATTTTATATGTAAGTAAAACAACAAACGTGAACAGGACAACTGGATGTAAGTACACAGCTACAACTACAGTAATACAGTCGCTCAGAGTTTAAGCATCAGGTATAAACTGTGATGATGGATGTTTACAGTTGGCTAATAATTGTACTGTTAATAAATGCAGCTAATCTGGGGGTTTGTCTGTAACCTGAACGTCTGACCACTCTTTGACTTGGTGTCTGGTGTTGTCTTCATAGATAGGAATGATGGCTCAAAGTGCATAAATGATCCAAGTGTTAGCAAAGCTAAGCTAAAAGCAACATCCTCAGCAGTATTTGCCAACTCGGAAAAATTTGGTACACAGTTACACAAGCTCCTTCCGCAACTCCATGGACCCCGTGCACTTTGCCTGGTTTAATAATCAGTATGAATGAATGAATGAATGCTTTTCTTTACATTTACAGAAAAAAAGCTAAAAATTCTCCACCACTGCAAAAAGACATAAATCAGAGAATCTAGAGCACCGCTGTCCGAGTCTTTGTGATTGTCTCATTTGCGCTAAACTATATCATTAGAGTTTCGTAATCATGACCATTACCTGGGAATGCTGCAGCTTTTATTCCCAGCAGACCCATTAAATAATATTTATGGAAATCATACTATGCCAGATCCTGAGCCAGGAAGTTGCCAGAGCGTCTCACGTGGAAAATGAAGCGAGGCTCCTGATGCAGACATGGAAAATTGCAGGACCATTTATGGGTTGCGGTGCAGTGAGAAAGGGTCCTACAGAGTAACAAACTCTCAACGCAATCTGACATAATCTGAGATTCTCGGGTTTCCTTTCGCAGCTAATCTTTTTTCAACAAATTTGGAGGCTTGGCCGGAGAAGAGAACAGTAAACAACTCGGTGACAGATTTTAAAACGACGCCCAAAGAAGGCTCATACCTGACGGAGTGAGTCAACCTGGTGAGGCAAGCAGCGTTGTTGCCAGGACATTGTTTTAGAGTTTGCCTAATGTGTTGGTGAATGTATGATATGCGGGACAGATTCCTGCTTAATAGCTGTCGTGACTGAGGGCAAAGCGAAATCAAAGCAGAGGCATTCTTTCTAAATATAACCTGTGTGTGTGCTCTTACTCAGAGTAATATGGAATAATACATCTTCAGGTGTGTGATAGCCATCTTGTGATAACGCTCTTGGCGTCGAAACACTTGTGCTGTCCACTGCACTTTAGCTCAGCCACTGTCAGCATATAAGAAGTGATTACTCACTCCCAAAGACTCACAGCATGAAAAACACAGAGAAAGTTCGGCATAACTGACGTCCAATCCAAACTCCGGTTAGCTCAGAGCGAGTAGCGCTGTCTCGTATCTCTAAAGCCCTGGGCCTCCTCGAGAGGAAATGAAAGAAAGCTTGAATCTCCCTCTAACACAGAAAGCAATATCTTGGAGGATAAATACCATTTCCAGATGAATACTCCTTCACCGTACACCTGTACACTTGTAAACATTTGTTTCACATTTTCTTTCTTTCGACTGGGACACTAGCTCGTTCTGTCGTACACAAAGACTAGCTTGTTTTACGTTAAAACCTTCAGGCTAGGTTAGCATTAAAGTCATTAAAGCAAGTGTAACCGTATTTGGACTGTTGTAAAGAAGTTCCTTCTTTCGATGTTATTGGTCTCTAGAGAACATTGAAACATCATGTTAAACAATTATAGTTATATACTTGTTTAAAAGTGAGTAGCATTTACGTGATAATGGCAAATGCTAAACATAGCACAAGTAGAGTCATAAAATTTGCTAAGTGTACAAGGAGGAGATGTGATTTTAACAAGATAATTGACGTCTGTAGGACTGTAATTATTATTCCGTAATGTATTTTATATACATCTTAAAACATGTAGTGAGGGAGTAAAGTATTTCAGATGGGTTCCTTCACACAACTGCTATTTTTGATTAATGCAGATTAAGGTCTGTGATTAGCCTAATATAATTTACCAGTCCACATTCTGTTCTACAACAGTACTTCTTTCTTCTTCTTCTTCTTCTTCTTTATTTCTGCAGGAGATAGGGCGGCGTTTTGGTGCCGGCTTCTTCTAGTTCAATCGTACTTTTTTTAGTTGTGTGGAAATAGATAAATAAAAGTGTACAACATTGGTTGAGGGTTGTCTGTGGGGATGCCGAATGGCGCTCACGTCTTGACTGACATGTGAAGCCTCACTGACATTTTTAAAAAGATGAACATACTGTAAATTACAAATGTAAACCAACAGTTGTGCCTCATGAGATAATAACTGAAATGTCAATCACCGACAGTTTAAACCAACTTTTTGCTATTAATAAATGCATATAATTTGACAAAATATACATGTTATAAAACGAGCTCCATTTGTAACTTGGTCACAGGCGTCCACTTTATGCCCTGCTTTTGTTTTCTGTGAAACATTCCCAAAGGGAAACGTTTCCATCATCCTTTTTAAAAAGCTGAATATTTTAGAGAGCCATTAATTGTTGCTCAAGCTTTTTTTTCTTTTCTTTTTTTTTTCGCCACCCTCACATGTCATCTCCTGAGGCGAAAGGAAATCCCTGAGACAGGGTGATATTTGTCTGAGAGAAAAGCACATTGAGCTGACAGCTCCTTTCTGCAGCGTGAGTGATGACTGAACACGCTCCTGGTCTGTCAGGACCAGTCCAACAGAGTATATTTTGACATAAACATGGACTCCAAAGTTTTTAATGGAGGGGTGCTGTGAACCTGTTCGACCCCGCCTCAAAGGGCAACCTTGCTACTTTGATTTTGAGTTGAGCTTATTGTGTTTTTTGGTTGTGGGTGTGGATTTGGTAAACCGATCTTAAAGTTTCATATCCAGGGAGTTTCCACTGCCTTCTAACATCTACCCCACTGGTAATAAAAGAGATGTTGTTGCATTTAAGTGATACAGAAGCATTAGAAGACACAGAGGCTACACAGTTCGTATGTCCTTATGGTAATCACACAGACAATCTCTCTGTTATATTATCTCTACTCTGTGTGGGGCTGTGTGGCCTTTTTACCACGCATGAGCCACGAGTAAATGAATTCATCGCCCACGTGGTCCGCCAGCACTCGCAGTGGGACTTCAACAGGCCGCCGTGTCCTTTTGTGCGGCATGAGTTTTGCCATAGCTTGGCCTTAAATCGTGTGCACATGTTTCTGTGGCTGTTTTACCAGACTATTTTTGTTGAAGCAGTCCTTGGTTCTCGACATTTCTGTCAACAATTTCCTTCGCTGGAAAGGCTGAAATTTTTGGGGAAGTTTAGACTGGCCTTTGTCCCAGCTAAATTAGCCACTAAATGCCTCTCCGAACAGCTAAACTTCTCTGATGAGTTGGAAACACTTAAATTCCTTCCTAGTCCTCAGTATTGGATGAAGCTAGATTGCTATAGTTTGACAATTTGAGGACTACGCTTTGGAAATTGACGAAAGCCAGACGAGAAGATTGATTTCACTCTTTTGTCTGTATGCTAAATATGAAGCTACAGCAAGGCCTAGCTTAGCAAACGGCTACCGTGGCTCCGTGTCCTACGAGACACTTTTTGCTCTGACAATGATGCTCTTAATGACTTTAATATGTAATATTGTTTACATAGTAAAGGTAAGGTTGATAGAGAAATGATTGTAAAAGCTGCAATAATCGACTATTCAGGCCACCTGCAGCAGAACAAGCTTGTTTATTAAGCTTATGAGATTATTATGGCTAATATGTTAGCAAGCAGCTGCCTGCTAACGTATCCAGCAACATTACCGTTTATTTGGCGTCATTTTTATGAGCATTTTTATGGGAAATGTCAAATAACATATAATATATTCACTCTACTGTTAGCTCTGTTTTGGTCTCAACCAACTCATGTTCACTAGCTAGTTGCTAACTTTGTCTGCTGTTTGATACTGTGAAGGTAGCGTACAGTTTTCTTATTGGAGCTTTTTTAAATGAAAACCATCTGCCTGCTGCTGGTGAAAATAAGAGTGACTAGAGCTGTCAAAAAGAACTAAAGCAGTAAGATTGTGGACCGTAAAAAACCAAAACAATGAACTGAAAAGAAGCTAATGATGTCTTGAAGGGAAGTGCAGAGTTGGTGATGATTGCGGGTTTGCCTCGACAAACAGCACCTATATAGCATTATATATATATATATTAGTGTTGCTCCGATTGATCGGCTGCCGATCATGATCGGCCGATATTGTCTAAAAATAGCCTGATCGGCGATCGGAAAAACATGCCGATCAGGAAGCCGATTACGTCATTAACGGCAAGCTGACGTGCAGCCGCGGTGAGACGATATGTGATGAAGATTATCTGACACTGTTCAACTCTGACACTGAAGAGGACGACTTCAGTGTCTTCAGTGCGCAGAAGAAATGAAGTGACAGTGGTTTGGTGTTCATTAGTTTTAGATGCTCAGGATGAAGATAAATAGTGACGTGTGGGTTCAGTTCATGGGAGAATGAAGCGACTTTAATAGTTGCGCAGTTGCGCTTTAACAGCCGCTGTCACCTTTTCCTCCCGCACACTGCACAATAATGGTTTCAGTACGCAGGAGGAAGATAAATAAAACCATCAATGACTTTTCTGTGTTGTTTATCAGCACTTTTATTCCCGCGTTTGATGCTGCTTTTATTGCGGCACTGTTCGTAAACAATCAGTTCAGTATATGAATAAACACTTATGTATCGGGGTATGTATATATCGGCGGCTTATAGTCCGGTGAGGTTTATATGTGACAAAATATATATTTCATTCAAATTTTAGTGGGTGCGCCTTATATTTAGGTGCGCTATATAGTCCGGAAAATACGGTATTTAAAATTTTAAATTTATTCTTTGATCGGCAGTGATCGGCAATCAGCAGATCAAGTTTTTTGGTGATCGGTATCGGTGATCGGCCCAAAAAATGGCGATCGGAGCATCTCTAATATATATATATATATACAGTGATCCCTCGCCACTTCGCGGTTCACTTATCGCGGATTCGCTATTTCGCGGATGTTCATAATGCATTTTTTTTTTTTTTTTGGTGCATTGTGCTCTGCATTCTGATTCGCTAAAAACTCACTCCCGCTTCTTGTATCAAAACATAATATAACGTAATCGATGGTGGCATGTCGGTGTACAAGGATCTTTTTGCAAAGAAGAAAAAAGAGCGACAACAGCTGCCTATCACTATGTTCTTCTCCCGAACAAACACACCTGCACCGCGGGCTTCAGAAGAAGAGAACACTGCAGAGCGCAGTCAGGATGCAGCGGCCCAGTCTGAAGAGCAGTGAAACGGCCTACACATGAGTCACTGTATTTGTATACATGTAATAGTTGCTAATTGTAAAAAAAAAAAGTTTTATATTTCGCGGATTTCACTTATCGCGGGTCATTTTTGGAACGTAACCCCCGCGATAAACGAGGGATTACTGTATATATATTGTCATTTGACCCATTGTTTACATAAAAATATCTATCAGTGCGACCTTAATTATCAGTAATTATGTTGCACAATGAAACTTTCTATATGTTTCACCAGGATTGTTGCTGTTTCTGTTACTTCTAGAAGACATGAAAATCTACAGGTGGAAAATATATTGTTAAAGCATAGTAAATTCATAGTAAATTCATAGTAGATTCATAGTAAATTCATAGTAAATTCATAGTAAATTCCTGTAAACGAGCATTTGACAATAATCACATCAATTTAAGTGAGTCAAGCATTGTCCCACTTTCGAGATGATAACGGAAGGTCTGACGTTTCCATTTTAGTAATAATTGGAACATCCAAACTAATAATAGCACTTCCTGTTATTCTGACTGTGAGAAGTGTGTTAAATGTAAGCAAAAAAAAGAGCTTTAAAATGAAATGAAACTGAATGTTCAGAGATATATTGTGTCATCTGTGGTCATTGAAACATTCTGTGTCATCTGACGCACACAGTGTCAAGTGTCACTTCCAAATGATTGTAGCAGGACGACTGAGTCAGACCAGTCAGGGCCGTTTATCTGATCCCTCGTGGTGAGCCTCTTCCGCCTGGCTGCAGCCACGGGGCAGGTCAGATAATGGAGCTGAAGGCCGCTGGTAGATTTCAGGGTGTGTTTATGGAGTTTTTTTGGTGGAGGGAGATAGGTGTCAAAGGATGTGGCGCTGATGGATCACTGACTGGAGGCTCAGCTGTCTGCTTCCGTCAATAATCCGGCGAGCACAGCTCTTTCAGTAGCACAGTTGAGCTGCTGAAAGAGACGTTTCTGGTACACCGGAGAGGTTTCTGATCTGTTTCAGTGTCTGGGCTGGTCCTCTGTTGGCCTATTATGAAGTTTAAGCTTCAAAAAGGTTTGGTAAAGAAGTTATGATGCTGGTTAGAAGATGCTGATGTGTTTGTTACATAAAGTGCGACCATTTCACAACAGCTGCTCAGTTATGTAACAGCAGAGTGTTGCATCTTAAAGTCAACCTCAGCAGATGCCTCCAACACTCAAATAACCACACTCTTTTTGGGATTATTTGATCTCAAAGACAATATTTCACTTTAAATAGCAAATAGAGGCCAGATTGAGATGGTTCGGACGTGTCTAGAGGAGAGATAGTGAATATATTGGTAGAAGGATGCTGAGTTTTGAACTGCCAGGCAGGAGGTCTAGAGGAAGACCAAAGAGGAGATATATGGATGTAGTGAAAGAGGACATGAAGGTAGTTGGTGTGAGAGAAGAGGATACAGAAGACAGGGTTAGATGGAGGCAACTGATTCACTGTGGCGACCCCTGAAGGGAAAAGAAGAAAGAAGAAGAATTAGCGTTGAAGTTTAAGTCGACTCGACTCGACTTGAACTTCAACGCTGTGGCTTGCCCTGAAATATTCCAAAATGGATGCAGATCGGAGAGTCAACAGTGGACACGCATTTTGGTCCCGTGTGTTCGGAGTTTCACACGTGTGCAGTGTGCTTGTATGTGGATGTACATTCGAGTCATAGTGTATTAAAACATATAGTCATATATTATACTTCACTACTCTTATTTAACTCCTGTAGTTTGATCACCTTCTATAATATGATCCATTGTTTCTACGCTCAAACTGTCTGACAGTATATAAAACATTCAAACATTTAGATGCTTCTTACACTTTTATGCACCAGTAATAATAATACTATAATATATATTAATATTACATGGGCAATTCAGATGCATGGTGCATGGTACAGTACATCTGTACTATAAACAGGAGAGCGTTTTAGAACATTCACTCAGCTTCTCTGATCAGAATCACTGCTATTTGCTTTTTGTCACAGTCTGCCCAGAAACTTCCAGCTTCCATTTGACCAGCTACAATGCTGGTACGAGTTCAACCTCTATTAAAGTAAATGGGGGCGAGTGTGTGGAGAGCATGAGCAAATGTTTGGAGAATGCTCTCAGCTTCTGAGAGGCAGACATGAGACCATTACTTAATAAAATCAGAAGCAGCGTCTGGGTTCTGCCAAGCAGACAAATTAAAAGGGAAGAAAATCTGCTTGGGTCCAAAAAAAAACAACTTTATATCGCACATTTAAACAGAGCACAGCGACAACTGAAATGAAGCCATCTCTCTCTTGTGATCAGTCTTGCATCATCACTTCTTACTACACACCAGTATCAACTGAGCAGCCCTTTCAGCCTTAAATCCTTCAAAGCTAATCAGTTTGTTAAAACGTTCAAGAGGCTCTTGTGGACCATTTGTCAGCTCTTCCAAATGGAAAGCGCAGACCTGAGAGGTAGAAAAAGAGGGAGATTTCCTCCCATTTCCTCTACTCTGTCAACAAATAAGTTCTCGAACAGGGATCGGGGAAGGACATCGCAGTTTTTAAAAGCAACTGACTCATTACTACACTGGAAATGTTTTTTCTTGGCACCTACATGGAACTGGCTGTTTAGTTAAGAGTGAAGCACTCATAAATCAGCCGGTATCTCCTTTTGTCCTCACTTGGGGGTCAGTTTTCAGTGTCGTGTGAGACACACACAACCCGAAACAACGGGTTTATTGGCATTTATTTCAAAGTCAGTTAAAGGAGTAGATCAACATATTGTGAAATATGCGTATTTGGTTTCTTGCTTACAGTTAAAAGATTGATACAATAATCTTGTCAAAAATGACACGTTGTGGTTTAACCACAAATCAGCATCAACAAGTCACTGCAACCCTGCTGTTGTTTATCAAGAAATGGAACATAACGTCCCGTAAAAACCACGCCTTGTTATTACACGTTTGATTTGTATGGATTAAACTAATAGCATGTTCATTATTGAGCCAGGTTAACCGTTTCCTCCTGTTCCCTCCATACAGTCTTTATTACCAAAAAAATGCTACCAGTCTGCTAGCTGTAGCTTCATATTTACAGACATGAGTGATATTGATCTTCCTATCCAAGTCCCAAAGATGTTCAACTAATGCTTTACATCAGAGCGATGATTAATAAACACATGAAACCGAAAGTTCAGATGCAAATCTTACACAGATCTTTATTGTTCTTTTAATTACATACAGTACATGGCAAGCAAGTTGCCTTTTCTCTTCTTTTTTCCCAACTTTCAACAAGTCTTGACATACACATACAGAAACCTTCTTTTTCTTCTCCCTTCCCCTACGTACTTTTTCCATATTTTAACATTAACTTGATTTTTTACCATCTATCATCCATCTATGAGCAAGATATCACATCAACTTATACAGAAAGTTGATGGAGTTAAACATCTTGCATTGACCATCTTTTTCCAGTTCCAAAACATAACTTTATCAATCTTTTCTCTTTTCTCTTCAACCTTCAGACAACATTCTCTTGTTTCCATCGACCAGTCCTTTACACGTTTAACTGTCCCGTCCCTCAGGACAGGTAAATACATCCTGCTGACTCTACTGGTGCAAGCAGTGTCCACAAATAAAGCTCCATGCAAGATGCTACACTGAAAAGTGATGCTTCACTCTGAAGAGTCAGCTTTGTTTATCAAAAACCATGGCTCAGTTCAAATTTTAGTTTCAAAACAAAACTCCTCATCTCTTCTGTGACATGATTTTAACATCCAATGATTTCTTATTACCCCAAAGTATTGTCTTTGTTCAACATTTAGGTACTAACATCTCAACTGTGATTACATTAATGCCTCTGACTGCAATGAATGCAAAAATATAGTAGTGGCCGGGTCCTAGCATCTGTCATTCAAGGAATGTATAAAAATAAGACGTCTTCTGATTTAAAAATCAGACTTTTACAGAGACATTTGTAGTTTTGTGTAGTACATCTTTGCTTTTTTTGGGTATTCTCTTTCTTTCTTCCCTCCTATACATGCTCAGAATTTCAAATAACTTTTAACCTAAAAGCTAAAACAGTGCTGCTTTATGATACCTAAAAAAATACTACAATAAAATTTAGGATATAAAAATGTAAAACTTTCATTACCTCCCCACTAAAATAATGCTTAAATATCAAATTAATAGTAAACAGGATTGGATGCACCACCTCGATCTTAAAGAACACACACACAGCACAGATTCTTGCTATGCTTCCCTTTCAGAGCTGTTGAAGCTGTGCACTTCTCTCCAGAATACTGTCTCTCTGTGGGATGCACTCGGATGGAGGGGTAAGGTAAATAGCTGCCGAAGTGGACAGTAACACAGAACACTGTTGTAATAATACGCACGCACGCAGACACACATAAATACAAGTCCCACGCTTCTCCGCGTTGTTTTATGTACAAAAAAAAAAGTCCGCTCAGGAGTCCATGTTCTCCTTTTATCACATTTCACACCATAGTCTCTTTTCTCTTCCCTAAAGAACACAGAGACTTCTTGTCCTTTTTGGTTTTGTGCGATGTGGGTGAGGAGAGCGGCGACGACGATGACGAGGACGATGATGATGATGACGTCGACAAAGATGGGGAGCGGGAAGAAGGGGATGTCGTGGTGGGGCTGGGAGTGGATTTGCTGCATGGCGAGCTGGGGGCAGACTGAGAGGTCGGCTGCGGGTAGTTCTCGTCCGTTTCCTCCATGTGGGTGATGGCGGAGGCGGTGGAAGGGCGGCGTTTGGAGCGGGCGTCTGCCGCAGGGGGGCTGGGCGTGGTGGGCTCACTGAGTGGCCTGTGGACGGAGATAGCGCTGCGGAGGCAGTTGAGCCACTGCTGCTTGTGGAAGACGTCGTTGACCTGCAGCGTGTGGGACTGCGCCTGGCTCGGGTCTTGGGAACGCACGCGGAAAATGTTCTTGGCTGCAGAGGAAATGAGGAAAAAAAACGAATTAGCCATTTGATAATCAGACAAACCTGGTTCCTGTGTTAACTGTCAGAAATGTTTTGATGTTGGACATGAGCCGTACCTTTATCTGCATTGCTGAATGCGCCTCTGAAGGATCCGCCCATTCTGACATCTCCGTCCTGCAGGTCCTCCAACACCAGATCCTCCACAGGGATCGGCTGCCGGTAAACCTGGAAACACTGGCGCTCGTTCCTGGTGACGGGTCGGGTCAGGACCAGCAGCTCAGTGAACAGGAACACATGCAGCTTCTGAGAGGACACAAAGAAACAAAAAAAATATTAAAACCACAGCACTGATAAAACCAACTACTAATGAAGTTCTCTGGAAGGCTTGTTTGCTGATTAGGGAATGTTACAGCCGGATTGCCTTATATGGGGTGTGTGAGGAGGCAGCCAAAGCAGCAATGTGATGATGAGGGAAGTGTGTATTCTGCTGCTCACCGTGCCGCTCTTGTTCCGCAGCTCCCCGTGACACAGCAGGCTCTTGCACTGCTCGATGTGAGGGTCTCTCTGTCTGTCATCCAGATACTCCAGCTTGTCGATGTAGTACTGGCACTCAGACTCTCCCTTCTTCATGTTGATGTCTGACAGAACGCCCTGCATGATGGTGATCTAAATGCACAAAGAATCAAATCATTGATCAGCCAGGTTTTAAGATAACATGCTGGTTCTTGTGTTAAACATATTGCTGTGTGTCCTCCACTTACAGCTTCTTCCAGGCTGGCGGCGTCCGGATGCTCTGGTGGAGTGTGTTTCAATATCTCTTTGAGCAGCAGTGGGTATTTGACCAGGCGGGAGCGCGGGATGTCCAGGAAGCTCCAGAGGTCCAGCTTCCTGCTGAAGGGCGACTCCAGACAGCGCTGCAGGAAGTCCTGCACCCGCCGGTCCTGCTTCTTCTGGTCTAGCAGTGCCTTGGCTGCCAGCTGGTTGCTGCAATATTCCTTGTATGCATTCAGCCTGGGAAGCTGCAAGAGAGGAGGGACTTTGAGTACTTCTGCCTTCCTTAGTTTTTAAACAGACTCTCAAAGGAACTGGTGACTTGGTGAAATGATGCTTACCCAGCTTACGACAATCTGACCGATCTGGCCCACAGTTCCATCTGGCCCTGTGGCTTTGGAGAGCTGGGCCAGCAGGTCCTCGTGCAGAGGGATGTAGGCATCTAGGTTGCCAAAGATGTGAGTCAACTCCTCCTCGGACATAATGGAGAGCTTGAGCATTGGGTCGTGATACGCCTGTGGACGGGAGAAAAGCCAAAACTGTCAAATAACCATCTTCCAGCAGACCAAGATGGGATGGGTGCTAAGAATAGCTCAGCAAAGAGCTTTAAGGGTACATAAGAAAGATAAAGGAATCTTTTTTTTGTCTGGCTTGACTGTATAGAAGGCCTGCCAGACTTTGATTTAATCTGTTTACTTTATATGTTCTCCCTCTGACTTAGAGCTTTAAAAGTACAAACCTTGCGTGCAAGCTGGAGGTCCTCGATCAGGTCCTGCTCTCCACGAGACAGCTCAAATATGGCCTGAGGAGGGGAAGCAGGAAAGATACTTTTTTAGCTCATCACATGAATCTGGATGTCATTACAGTGTTACAATACAATACCCATTTTACTAAATCTCTCACTACACTGGCGACAAGTCACTGAGGTCAACTTTGAAATCTTTCTGGCCTCTTCTTCTACTTGCTCTCTGTGTTTAAAACAGTACAAAGTTTATAGCTTCTGAGAGTTGGCCAAACATATCTGGGACAAGTGGTGAGGTATGGCAGGGGAGAACTGGTGTGTTGGCTTGTCAGGTGTATGTGAGCTTACTCAGACTAGGAAATGAGCCTTGGATGGCTTTTAGTCTCATTTAGACTACTTGACACAAATACTGCAGGGATATGTGAAACTAGTCTGGTAGACGAGTAGAAACCACTGCTGTCTGGATTGTTTACTACTATTCTAACTGTACTTGACCCTTTTTGCTTGCCATTTTTACAGTATTTTCATGTTTCAGTGGTGATTCTCACCTCCTGCCGCTTGATCTCTTTGGTGGAGAAGGTTCCCTTCTGGTGGACATCTAGTGTCTCTGACCACAGCATACTGTTCCTCCTTTTAGGTGGTGTGGGGGCCGCTGCCTTGCTGCAAGGCTTCTGGGGCACGCCCGGCGACTTGCCATCGCCCCGAAAGGAGGCCTGCAGATAGGAAAGAGGAAGCTCAAGATTTCAGACATGTTGCAATCGGAAGAGCTTAATGCAACATGCAGAACAGAAAACATTGAGCTACTCCTCTGCAGGGAGTTATGTCTTTCTGGGATGTTGCAGGGTTTACCTGGATGGTTTGGCCGAAGCGCCGGACGGCCCCATTCTTCACCGGAGAAATGAGGTTAGCTAGCGACGTCACCCTGCCGAGAGGACGGACACGCTTGGTGCTGGGTTCCTAAAGAAGAAAGATGGGGAAAAACGGAAGGAAAGATTAGTCAGGCATAGCTCATGTCAGAGAAGAAAAGGTCAGTAACACAGAACGAAACGATTAGTAATGCCAACTGTGAGATTCTCAAAGAGACCTCTACAGTAAGTCCAGGCTCTCCCTTGTGACTTCCGTGTGATAAAACACATCAAGTCAGATCATAAATCCTCATTACTGACTTTACTCCCTGCTTTGGGGCGAGGAAACAGGAGTAGCTGGAGCCGAGGTCAGGCCGCAGCCAGACACAGATACTGCCGAGTCTCGGCATGGATGAGGAGGAGGAAGCAGCTCCGGCAGCTGTTGGCTCCATCATGTGAAGAGTCTTGAGCTGGGCCAGCCCACCGAGCACAAAGACTCTTTCTGGCTGCTGGTCTGGAGGGGAATGGGGTCCTGAGGAATGCTGGGAATGCATGGGACCCTGTGCTCAGCTGTTCCAACACCCCTCTGTGCACACACTCTGCTACTATCTGGCCAGCTACAGCTCCACTTGAGAGTGTATCTGTCCCATTACTCAAACACTGTGAGATAAATGCTTCCTGATTGCTGCTCTTTAACTGCCTTTCCCAGGAAGACAAAGTAGTATGGGACAGTGTGGCAGTGTGTTGGGGCATTTCAGTAAAGAACAGACCACCACGGTGATTCAGGGGAAAGGAACAGCAGTCGTAAACAGACAGTGAATCTGTCCCCTCTTGAGTGTTTACACAGTGCAGCGTCGCAGGGGGGGCGGGGGGCACATCAGTGTTCATGGCTGCGAGTCGAGACAGGCTTACAACAGGCCTCGCGTGAGAGGAGCACCACACCTGGGCCAGGTGAGCTCCCCCCTCACCCCTCCTCACCCAGCCCTTAGACTGGGAGAAAGGAGAGAGCTGCTTGGCCTTGTGCCAACAACAACAGGCAGCAGGAATCAAAGAGCTGAAGATCTGAGGTAACGATTTCAGCCTGCACAGCCTCTCCAAAAACACGACGGGAAGAAACGGCCACAGCCATAATTAACATTTCCAAAATTTACATTCCCCAAAAATCATATTGCATTTTAAAAGAACTTCACAGTAACGAGGACTTGCTTGCTAAAATGGAGGACAGCTCTGCTAAAAGCTGCTTGTGTTTTCTCCTGACTCAGGCCAAATGGGATTTTGCCTTGGCTCAGCGAATCTGGGAAAAAAAACAGTGCAGCCATTGAGGCTCCGGGCCCTGCAGACACAGCTGTGGAACAGATCGGTTCAGTCTGGGGTGGCCTGAGAGCTGCTGTGGCTGCGGCCGAGTTATGGTCTGCCATGGTCCGGGTCTCAAATGACGGACCACAACACCCATAAAGCCTGGAGAACTTAGTAAGCCCTCTAGTGGCGGGTTCAGCAAACAGGCGTCATATGTCAGCTGCGATTTTCCATGAAAATCTGTGGGTACTAAACTTGCCTGACTCTGTGACCTTTAACTATATGTAGACAATGGAAACAAAGTAAAACATTGAAAGTTTGGGGGGGGGGGGGGGGGGGGGGGGGTTCCCCCAAAGTCAATATTCGAAAAGCGTGTTAGCCATTATTCCCTTCCTGTCCTTTGGGGACCAGCCCAAGAATAACAAAAGGCCACTAGTCCCACTCTTTGTGTATCAGCTGTAAAGTGAAACAGTGCAGACAGACGGGGAAAGTTGCTATTCCTGGCAGTTTGACCCTGGCTCACTTCAGGAAACCAGACTGATCCGGGGTTTGTGCTGCTGCTATGGATAACTATCACCAGTGGAACAATGACCCAACTTGAACACCTTCTCTTAAACATTACAACCTTACAAATGTAAAGAGGTTTTTAGCTCCCTTCTTGTGCTTTCTCTTTGATGTAACCTCGAGTGTGTGCTAATACAGGAAAACTTGAGCTGATAGGTAGCTAAGAACAGAACAGCCAGACCACAAATGAAAGAGTTGAGGTTAACAAAAAAAGAAAAGAAACTAAGGGTGTCTCATTTGTGAAAGTCTGAGAAAAGAGGGCTCGGTTCATGAATTGTCCTATAACTTCTCCTTTCTAGGAGGTTTACTGTCAATGAAACCACATCTTCCCGAAATCTCTTCCGAAACAGAACCATGCAAGCCTCAAAAGGGGAAGGGAGGAGTTGAAGTGGTGACTTTTAGCTGTGCAGAGAGCACACCTGGCTTTCAAGCACCCGTGACCCTTTAATTGTGTTTGCAGCTAAAGGAATGCTCTCAGGCTGCTGGGCTGGATTTGCATGAAAGTAAACCTGACTTCTAACTTCAAAAGTCAGTGGTCAAAAAGCAAAGTATTCCTAGACAGGACTGAACCTAAAGGATGCAGGGATGTTGACTGAGAGTTTACCCCCTGCCGCTTCACTGTTTGTGGTACTTTGAGTATACTGACTGCTCCATATCCCATCAAGGCTGAGCTGCCTGCTGAGATGCATATTTAAGAACAGACAGGGAATACGCAACACTGAAGGGGGTCTGTTTACCGTTTACCACTACATAGGTGCGGTGTAATCTAATGATTAACTCCACAGGTTAGGTATCAGCATCTCAAGCATTGTTTTAAGTGGGCACAAAGTCCAAAGTCTCATCTCACATGCATGGGGCAACTGAAAACACACATACATACGTGACCACACTGTATGCCCAAGTGAGATAACAAACAGGGTTAGGTGCTGATTCACTCACAATCTGTCATATGACACAAAGATATGACTTCTGGACAAACATTTACTATAAAACTCAGATAGCAGCTCAACAAATCAGAAATATCTCTCACCGCCACCACCACCACCACCGTTATATCTTTGCATCTCACCTCTGACTCTTTGTTGGCTTGGTTCTGGTAGTCTATCACTTGCAGAGTCCGTTTGATAGGCACCAAGCTACCCAGTTCATCGTAAGCCACCATAGCTTTCAGTAAAAACACAGTATCCTTTTTTTTAATCCTGGCAAGTCAGTTCCAAGTAATCCACAGAGAAAAAAAAAATATGTCGATGAAAATCAAGAGTTGTGTGAGAGTAAAAAAAAAACTCTAAATAAAATAAATACACCTTCCCCCTATTCTTCTTTTTTCCCTAGTGGGACGGAGCTTTCTGAGAGCTCCCCTCACACACACTTTCTAAACTTTGGTCTGAGGTGGAACGGGGAGGGAGGGCTTTATACCGGGAGAGACGGGGGAGGAGCGAGCCTGCAGATGAGGCGGGATCAGGTTTACTTGGAAGTAAAGAGAAGCTGCCCGCATACTCTGTTGTTCCATCCACATCCACTCAAAGTAAAAACAGTAGTGAGAATTTTTAAGATCACAAGTTACGTTTACTGCGAAATGGAGTTTACATAAACAGTTGTGATGTGGGCAAATGAGAGGTATAACACGGAGCTTTGTGGAACATCATATTGTTTTCTCACTCAACTCAGTTCAGGTGTTCAGCAAAGCATGATCAACAAAGAATATTTGAAATCTATACTGTAGATACTATGCTCTTCAGCAGATTTTTCTATAAACTTTAACACAATGTGTGTTCCATTATTGATATCATCACATTTGGTTCCTGAAGTGGGCGTACATGAATCCTAACAGGCTGCACTGCAGTTGAACATTTAACTTCACTATCAAATGACAGTAACAACAAGTATAACAAGTATAAGACTTTTTTTTTTAAGTAAGCTTACTTGTTGATTATTTACAATAGTGACAATTAATGGGTTAATTTAACAATTTAACACATTTTTGGTTAAGATATTCATGTATAGAAATGTATTTCTGCATATCTGCTAAGATACACAGAGATATTTATGTGATAATTTGTCATTTAAAACATTGATCAGGCTACTTATGTGTGACACTGATAGAGATACATAATCTTAGAAAACTATTTATATAATAAATACATACAGCTTTATTTCATCACTGAGCACCAATGAGCATTACAGACATGACTGTGAAAGTTAAATTGGATTACTTTAGTATTATTTTTATTTTTTTAATCAAACATTATTTACTGAAACGGTTAATGTTAGAGAACTAAAGGCTTGTTTTGTTTGTTTGTTTGTATGTTTCAGACTCAAATGACCAATTCTGTTTGATACACTTTAGATCAAACAAACTATAAAGGACATTATTATGAGCTGGTCATCTCATGTTAGCTAACTAATCAAAGCAGCCGCTGCTCTATGGAGCAACCCTTTCTGTTCTTTGCTTTAAAGAGAGCTGTTATCAGTCTCATCAGCTGAAATGGGGGAGGTGACCAATTAGAATATCAATAGGAGAAACCTGTATATTGATTACTATTGGGGGGCAGGGTGCGACTGCCACCCATATGTTGATTGGTCTAATAGAGTGAAAAAAGGCGACGCGTTCACCAGTTTCAGTAAAGACAAAGGACTTATCCCAAGCCGAAATCAAACCTGTGGCTCCTTTTCATACAGCGGAGAGTGAACCAGACATGCTGATGCACACGGCCGAGACGACTGAAACACAACTCCACCTGAAGCTGCAGATTCTACACACCCATACAAGCTGCTGCACAAACACAGCAAAGAGTTGAGGTGTTAGGCCTGATGGAGGGTTAAGTGGAGGTGCTGCAAGGCAGGGTGTCACAATCTGAGTGTGTGTGTGTGTGTGTGTTTTGGACAAATGGGTGAGCCTGTTGCTGTTTCATCCTCCTGAGTCAACATGGAGGTGAGAAACAGAACCATCTTCATGCTGTTATGCGTGTGTGTGTGTGTGTGTGTGTGTGCGTGTAAGTGTGTGTGAGAGTGACACAGATGCTAAACAAAGTGTATAGTGGTTGACGCCTTGTTCGGGAAGGCTCATTTCACGTAGACCAACAGGACACTGGGTCTGGATCCCATCACCCATAAACCTATGGAATAATGAATCAGGGTTCATGTGAGAAATAAGACAGCAGAGAAGACGAGTATGCAGACTGAGGAGTCAGCAAGGATGTAATGAAAAAATGTATCTGCCTGTCTGTGTGTAGTCTATGGGTGGCTTCAGAAGACACTGTGTGCTGGCCTGCTGTTACTCACTCTCTATGGGGAGACCTGGGGCTGAATCAGCTACGCCGCTGCTGTCTGGCCTCAACACTATAAAATCTAAACACAACATGGCTAGGCCTGCCTGGCCTCTTCGCCCCTAGTCACACTGTGAAGCAGCTGGAGTACAGCCGTGATTTACTCCCCAAAACACACACACACACACAGACACATAGGTCTGTGCTCTGAGTGTTAGAGTGAGATGAGTAATGCTGTGCGTGGCGGAGTTTCACCGCTGTCTAACCTATGCCGTGCCACAGATGGACTGAGCCTCGAGGCCTCCACATCAGCAGCAGTGAGTCCAGGACGCTCAGCATAATTACAGCTCTGAGGAAGGCATGAAGCAGGCAGCTCTGGGCAAAGAAACACACTCAGTGCTGACTGACAGTCTTGAAACAACAAGACATCCAGTGGAGGCACTGCTGCCCTCTGCTGATCAAAGTCAGCTGGAACAGAAAGGAATGAGGGGTGCTGGACTGAATCCTGAAGTCATGTATGTAGAATACATTAAAAAAAAATGTACAGACAGACAAATCAAAGCACAAGCAGACCACATAGTGTGTTAATAAGGCATCCAGACCTTCAGTGCTTCTTGTTCTCCAAGTCTCTTGAACTCCTGGAGGAATGAACAGCATTCAGCGCTGTCAAAGACCTTTTCTGTTTAAGTGACGGCTTTCTGTCATTCAGACGTAGGTATCAGTTACATAAAGACATGACAATGCTTGCACACCAGGTGTGTGAGAGGAAGCAGTGTCAGTGCTGTAGTTATGAAGGAAAGGAGAAGAGTGTTTTCTGTTCTCTCACAGGTTTCATTCAGGATGGATTTGTAATCGTTTAACCTTCTGCTGCCGTAGCCTTTGTGTCAATCTGACTAAACACAAATGTTACCAGGTCCAACCTAGAAAGATCGCTGTGGTGACTTTTATGTATAATTAATATGTCTGAAAGTCACTCTCAAGTCTCCCATTGTTTGACTGGGTTTAGACCTGGTGACTGTGGATGGAAGTCACAGTACGATTCACACCGTGTTCGTGTCCAGTGTGGAAGCATCTTCATTTGTTATGTTCCTAAAGAGGAAAAAAAGGTTTTGAAACTGGGCTTATCAACAGGGAATCTCTTAAGAAATGTTCTTTATCCATTACGTTCCAAAATCCCCCCCGCCTTAGGAGGTAGTAGGTTTCTAAAATCAGACCCTCAGTTGGGGTGTGACTGAGAAATCTTAAGCACCATTTATCTAGGAAGTTTAAGTTCTGAGGGCAGGAGATATAGATACCTCTGTAACTCCAAATAAATAAAGATAAAGATGTAGACAGTGATCTTATCATACAACAGCCCACAGTTTTCAAACCAGACAAACATCCTCTGGCCTGGATTACTCACGTGTTCACACCCAGAACAACTGGTTGCTACCAAACACAGGGTAACTAAGACTCACAATGAAAGCAGCCAACGCTTTGTAGACAGAACAAACCGATATAAAAACACCATTTACCAAGTTAATATTAAGTAATGTGTCATGATGACACAGGTGCGTAAAGAGAGTTCACATTGGAATCTCCTATAGTTATAGCACAGGAGCAACAGAAGAACACTATAGAGACCTTTATTAAAAAGTTATCAGCTGATGACATGCATATAGATATGATCTATATTGTCAGTTCCACCAGTAACACACAGTGTTTTCAGCAAAATGAAAGGTGAAAAAGATTTTGGGTTCCCAGCAGATATTTTCAAGTTACTTCGTAGTTGATGAAACTCAAAACATCATGTACCTTCATTTACAAGGAAAGTTCTTATTTTGACAACATGGTTGCTGGGCATGACATGAAGGCAGGACCAGGCCTGAAGCAGCAGGTATTAATCTACTTACTCAACCAAAACCACAAAAGAGGCTGGACAACCAGCTGACAGGTAGATGCTCTGAAGGCTGAAGGTGTGAAGGGTTGGGTGACAATGAGGCGTGAACTGATCGGTTTGCCTGCATACACTTTCTACTCTAGAAACGACTTCTTTAATAAAATAATAGATGTATGGAGCTAGTGTAGGTAGTGTTGTGCGTCAATGTGCACAACTCCTTCATGGCAAAGTACATTCATCAAAGTACATTCATATTGTAAGTATTTCATTAGATGGACTAGCCAAAACAGAGATTCCTAGTTATTTTATCTAACAATAGTTTCTCAATTAATGTACGATATCACGTTTTATTTTACATACCACAGTTAGATACCAGATTATAATCATATTGCCCACTCTTGTGTTACAAATATCACACAATTTTAGTGAACTTCTGACAAAAATCTGACCAATAAATATAATATAAGTAGGTCAGGCTGGATGTGTGACTGGAGTGTGTCACTGCTATGATGAATACAGCAGAGAAACCGGAGCTGGAAGAGCTTCACATATCATACATCTATTGTTTGAGAGTCACATTGACACTGGACATAAAGTTAATGTTAATATTCTTTAGAATGACATGAATTTTTGAATGACCTTTTTTTTTTCGCAAATCTACCTATGAACATTAAATGTTGTGTACCATTATACCTTTAACCATAACGCAACCTTATTAAACCAATATATTACCAAATAAGCATCTTTCTAAGACCATTGTGCTTATAACTGATTTCACTAAACAACTCCATTTGGAGTCAGGGCCAAAGGGCAGCTGCATTTCAGCAGCCATATGGTTAACACGGGATTTCTACAACAAATGCTTCAGTATGTGGAACAGAGTGTGTAGGGATTAGACTGCACTGGACGCGGCTCAGTTAGAAAATAAAACACTGATGTGAATCAAGGAGCGGCCCCCTGGATTCTCCACAACACTGTTTCGGTTTTGTTTAGCTAAATCAGAGCAACCGATCCAACTGGTTAGGCTGTGCGTCTCTGCTAATCCGTCTCATGTGGGTACAGGACAAAAACAGCCTGCATGCGCGGAGACAGAATGGATGGAGAGAGGCGGCGGGCTGTTTGTAAACTGTTTGGTCGATTGATGTCATCCTCAACACGAGAAGAGTTTCGTACTCAAATATTTCTCAGAAGTAAAAAGGTAAAAAGTCAGTGGACAAAAACTACGAATTGAAACGAAGCTAATGCAATTTTACACAGACCGACTTCCACAAACGTGCCTCAAACTAGATCAACACTACACTGGAATAACACTGAAAGATGTTTGTGTATGTTAAATGTGCTCATCGAACACCCGCCCACACACACACACACACACACACACATATACCGCACCACCAAATGAGGTATATTTTCCAACCTGACTAGTTCAGCCTGTCATATCATGAAATCAAACACAGTCTATCCATATCCAAATGTTTTTCAGTGATAAGCTTAGTCATACTGACGATATGCTTTGAATAAACAGAAGATGACTTCAGACATATGAAAAAAATCAGATACGGCCTACAGTTGTGAGTGCTGTTGTTGTTGGTTACCATCGAGTGTTTAAAAACAATAAACAACAATGATATGACAAAAACCTACACTGGGATTTAAATGACCCGAACCGTGTGCAGGAACCACATTTAGATCATCACAATCTAAAAAAAGTGTTGATATATTGGCTAAATCTGAAATACACTGGTGTGAATGGAAGTTGTTTTTTTCAAAACTCAATGCAACATCAGAACTATAAAACAGTCAATCTCTTTAAAAAATATATATTTTAGTCAGGAAATAAATACTATTGTTTACTACAGCTACGTTGGGGCTGTTCTGTCTTCCCCTGGTGTACAGTAATATCTGTTATATGATGTTTGTTTTCTTCCCCCGTCATAGTGAAATGGTACAGAGCTGATTTGGAATGGCTTTCATTGGTTTAAGTGTCAAACTGGCTTATTTTGTTATGCTCAAGTTTTGTTTTGTTTATGGTAGAAAAGAGCTAAATCTGTTTGCTTACACAATGAGATGCATATTGTATCCTGAAACCTGCAAAAAAACAAAACAAACTCCGCTGGCTTGAAGCCGGAGGCAGAGCACGGTCAACATGGTGAAGCGCAGCACAGACTCAGATTCGTTGCGAATGGTCCTGGATTCAACACACAATAGTTTGTCCTGAAAAACAATGATTTTAGAGTTTTTGTACCATTTTGTGGTCCTCCTACTCTCCAAAGCCTCTCCGATACGGCACCTCAGTGATAGAGAAGATGCGTTTTACTTTGTTTTCTTCACAGGGAACTTTACAATACTATATTTAGGAAGACGAAAGCAGAAACTGATTTTGTAAACTGGATGATACACCAAGTTTGAACTAGCTTGGTACTTGGAGAAAATTTGAAATATATGAAAGAAAAACACTGAAACTTGTTATTTTTATCATTTTAAAGTAGATAGAAATACATATAATGTTGCAATTGTTGTAAGGGGTTTGTTTAGTCCATGTTCACTTACATTGTTGTTCAGTGATTACAGTGATTTGCCTGTACTTTTTAATAGTAGCAGAGATGTACAGTTAGCTCCACAGCATAGACAGATGCACAACTGAAAGCAACATACAGTATACTGGTTAAGCTAACAATAGATAAGTCTATAGACTGAGGTAATGGAGTCACATCATCTGGTCTTTATCCTGCTCAGCAAAGCAACTGTTTTATTGCCCCATTACAATTTGGTCTATTAACATGCTATAAAAAGCATGAAGTAGTTATCATTTCAGCTGAAATGCTTTTATTTCACTGTGTTTTTATCCCAATAGCACCTTTTTTGTGAAATAAAAATGAATGGGTGTTACGTTCCCACATGTGTGTGGTCTGTAAGAGAAAGCAGGAGATATGTGGACGCTGTTCACTGCTTCTCTAAGCAGGGTCTCAGGACCACCTGGGGTCTAAAAGCAAAACTAAAATTATTATTATTATTTCTTTAAGAAGACAGTGTTTTTGGAGTTGTTACAAAATGTTTGGGTTCGTGCTATTGTTGTATAATTACTGTAAACCATGGATTTCACACATGATAACCTGCGGTGAAGTCAGTGTTTCTGATGTTTTACCTTGAAGTCGAAGCTGCAGAGGCTGATGGCGTCACCGTCATCCTTTTCTCTACGCTTTCGTTTCTGTGGAAAGACAAACGGGCAGGATGTGAGCTGGAATATTCAACATGCTGTTGTATCATCAAACGTTGTTACGATGCAGAGTGACAGGAGTCATGACGGCCAAGTAGTGTAAGCCTAGAATTCACACTCTATACACTTATGAAAGAATGAATGCTTTCAACTTCCTCTGGACTCATGACCTAATCTGCATTTCTTTGGAGATTCCTGACTGAATCCATATGAAATGAGCTAACATGTAGCATCTCTGCTTTGTGCTGTAGTACACATCCTTGTCTGGGAGCCAAGACAAGACTAACATGTAGAGAAATTTACAGCCACCCCATTCCAAGCTCATACTTCAGGCCAATTACGCTTGTTGCCCTGCAGCTCTATTGTAAAGCTACAATAGACACTGCTGGAGGTCCTACAGGGAACAGGAAAGGGTTAATTAGGCAGCAGGACACTTAAACACCTGCATGTGGACTGTCAGGGAGAGTCAGTTAGCAGGTGAGAACAGCAGTCTGGCCTGTTGTAAAAGGCCTCGGGAGCAGTGGTGGCCTCTGGGACCCCCGGGGGCTCTGTCATTACGGTCCATTAACTATAGAGGCCAGACTGCTTCTGGCTGGACACAAAGGACGTCAAGACCTGATTGACCAGCGAGGTGAGGAGGGCCAAAATGGATACATAATGGTCAGGGGTGGCTGCCGACAAATGACTGAGCTGTGTGTTTGTTTGTGTTGAAGCGGGGCGGCGGTGTGAGGCATTTCCTCTCTGGCCGGCTAACCTGTTTATTTTCTCACGTCCGTTAAAATGCAGTGAATGTAGTGTAGTAAATGAGTTATCTAGTCAATAATTTCTGCGGAACACCTTCAAACATGTTCCCCTGCATTCACTTCGGACGGAGTTGTGACTCACTGTTAGCCTTAACACAGCAATGAATAGCGCAGTTTGTTCAAAGCCGGTTGCATCTCAATAGGAGGCTTCGAATAACAAAAGATCATGCAGTTCACTTCTATTCAGCAGACGTTCATTCAGGGCTCCAGCTGAGTGCTGCAGAGGAGTTTCACTGGTGATTTGAAAGCTAGCGAAGAGATGAGCATACGTTGACCGTCACTGAAATGATTACCAATAATAACCCAAGTGATGTATGAATTATTGCCACTGTTTTATAATGATGTTTTCTCTGTGTCAGTTGTTAATATCACCCAGCCCTATACTTTAATATAGTTTAAACACCAATAATAATCTGACCGATAATTCATGGCAAAGTCCAGATACAATCCAGTATATCCAGCGAGTGAAGTTCAGTACCAAGGCCTCTAGTAAGTGTTTTGCTTTCCAAGCTTTTGGGAACAACAACTTTTCAGACATTGCTGATTGGACGATATTTGTGTATGTACAGGAGTTATATATGCGAGCAGAATAACAGCGAGACTAGGTTATCTAAACGCTGGACTCTAAGATACTAATAAGAAAAGCCTGAATAATTGTGGGAGTTGCAGATCAGCAGGTCAGCTGAAGTCAGCAGCTTATTGTCCACCAAGCGTGCGTGCTAAGTGCGAGCGCTCCGTCCAAGTTAAATATTGCTTCAAGCTCGGGTCTTAGACATGAGATAAAAACGGCACGGGTGTAATCTCTGGGCGAAAACAGACAGTGAGGAAAAGGAGAAGATATTTAGCCACCCTGTTCCTGCCACCTTTGAAAATGCCTCTGTCAGCAACTTGCCGATGGAACAACACACTCCATGCAGCGACTTGTTCAGTCTGTGGGCTGGGTACAACGTAAATACTCTGACTCAACAAACACCGCCCACCTCTCTTTGCTCCTTACACACAAACTAAAGGCTACGGAAACTGCTGCGACCTGAGCCGGGTTACTTTGTTACTCATCTGGGAGGCGGCTGACAGATTTGTATGTTGCATGAAAAGGACGATGATGTGCACGGACAGCAGACGCACAAAGAAACAGCCGCTGCCGCTACACACAGGTTTCAACACTTTGACACACAGACAGTGAGGGGGTTTGCTTTTATAGCCTCAGATACCAAGTTGCTGATGGAGGTCTGCTCTGCTGCCTACCACAATATGACAGTTTCATATTACCGTGACGTCACGGGTTGAATGTTCAAAGACAAAATCCATTGACCTGGAAAACCAGGCTTGGAGCAGGCCGAGGAACCAAAGTAGCCAAGAAATGTTTCACTCGAGACAGCCTTGAGTGTTTGGTGAAAAGGAAGATAAATATTTACTGACGATTTACAGAAGAGAAGAGAGAGAGAGAGACGGAGAGAAATGTGTGTCTGCTAATCAAACATTCAAAGAGTATGGCGATGCTTTTCCTGCCAGATAGTGTGCCGAGTTAAACAGAGATGTTTTGAGAGCGGGTAGGATTATAGCCACAACATGGTTGGAGCGGCCCCTCCACCCGTCATTGTTCTACTTCATCTCAGTCACATGTAAATGACAGTAAAACCATGAGCGGGGTCTGCTGACAGAGGCGAAGCCTACGCCTACACACAGACCTCTACAACAGCCAGGCCTACAGCAGAAACGCAAAGTAAACGACACCACATGCTAGAGCTCGATCAATCAACATGTGGATGTAATAACTCCATTGAAATGAGATCAAACTGATCAGACTGCAGCATCACAAACATACATTTATGATGCCCGTTGAGAAGCCTGTAAAAAAACCACAGAGAGCTAAAACAAGCAACATTTCATTTTACGTGTTCAGTAAAATGAAATGTTATCAACTATTAGACGCTGAACAGCTGCAAAGCAACATCGGAGTCACGTGTATCTGCAGAAGGAATGATGCAGCTGGACTGGGTTCTCTCAATGAAATGGATGAACATCCACTGGACGCAGCACCTTGGATGCATTTACGTGTTATCGAGGGTTCAGCGGTATGAATCTTGCTCTCTGCGGAATGCTGAAGAATCTTCAGACAGTCAGCGGTTAAAGAAGTCATTCTTGGTTTGAATATAAATTGCAGCTGATATGGGCAAGGTCTTCCCACAACAATTATCAATGTTTACGTGAAAAACCCAACGCCACTCGTGTGCCGACAGCCGCGTTAAATAACGTCGTCTGATTAAAGCTGGAATGCTGCTTATCAGACAGGCCGCTGTTAAGGCTGACATCTCTGGCCGCCTCAACTTGTTGCTGGAGGAGACAGAAAGCTCAGAATCTGACTCTTGCTGTTGTTAATTACCTTCACATTCCGCCAGATGCCAGTCTGGTTTGATGTGCTTCACCTTGGCGCTGAGGCTGGAAACCTGATTCACATTCTCACCATGACAGAACACCCCTCGAGGCCTCGTGCCTGATGCAGTCTGAGAGAATGCACCAAGCGCCCGGGGAATGCTCGTCTCGCCTGCTCACAAGGTTCGCCTGGGGTCCAAATCCCCCCCTCCCCCACACCCGTAGCCACTTCAAAGCCTGAAGACCTGGCTAAACTATATTCAAAGTCTTGGCAAAACCTTCCAGTTTAAAGTGGCAGAGATAAGATGAGACGGGGAGACTTCCAGGATTCTTTTATCGCTTGCCTTTTGGTAGATTTATACATGACTGATAAAATGGGGGAGAGTAAATTGAAAGGGAGAGCTAATGAGGTCCATGTGTTTTTGGCGGATGAGCTAAACCTGCTATGTTTTTGAATCAAAGGCAGCAGGCTGGCACGAGATAAAGAGCAGTTGGACGTCTCTCTCTGTAACAGTGCTTTTATTCCTCCTCCTCTGCCTTCAGATGAGCGATGGATTGTGTTTCAGGCGGCTGTAAACCCTGGAATGCCCACACACTTGTCATGCCATTCGCAGTCTAATTTGTTCGCTCTTTTCTGCTTCTAATCAGCTCGTCTCATTTCAGGCTGACTGGTAACCGCGAGCAGGCCAGTCAATAAGAAACAGCGGCGGTTTGCAGGCCGTTACGTTCCTCAAGTAGGGGAGGATAAGAAATCGGAGCAGCCTTCATTTTCTTTTATCCAACATTTGGTCTCTGGCTATGTGAACAGACCTTGGTTCAGCCTTGAGGGAGCTGCTTAACAACAGACATCACAGTCCCGGAGCGAGGTATTAGATGAAGATACAGAACCATTGTGAGACAGAGGGCTAGGAGCTGCCAATGAGAAAGCTGGACTGGAATGTTAAAGCACATTTTATAGATCTGACTCCACTGAAAGCACTTGAAAACCAAGGTATGAGGATCAAGGATGGTGATTACTATGAAGGCCATATCCAGATCTTAAGAAGCTGTTAGTGAAATAGAGCCAAGACTTGGGGTGGGTAGTGCTCACAACAACAGTACCATCATAGATCCCTTCACATGTAGCCAACAGTACAGCCAGCCTTGTGTCAAGAGTCTGTATATCCCACACGATGCTAGAGGGAACTCGTTTGTGCCAACAACCATCAGACTGAATAATAGGGTTGTGCTGAAAGCCATGTTTTTGGGTTTTGAATTTATTTATCGCTACATGGGGAGAGAGAGGCTGTCTGATGGAGCGAAGGGTGAGGAGAGCGAAGAGAGGGGAGGAGACGACGGATCTGCTGTCAGCTGTACGCAGAGAACAGAGACGCAGCAAAACCACATGCAAATGGAACTGTTCTTTTACACTTTTAGCCGTACTGAGACTAAATTTCACACGTCAGGCTGTCACTATGATGCCTAGAACTGAAACTACTAATTGATTAATCCATTAATCTATCGTATAGTTCTTATATTTTTCTTGTTTTCTGTATATACTTTGCATGTTATCTCCTATTTTCCTTTTGTCAACACATCCGTGCACTCGGTATGCCCACAAACTGAATGCGTCATCTGTAATTAGAAGATAATATGTCAGCCACATTGTTACATAAGCTATTTTTCGTGCAAACATATGCATACCTAAACCACTGTAATAGTCTTGTTTTGTCTCGTCCCCAATGTGTTCACTCACACTTGAAAAAAAACCTGAAAACTTGGTCAGTTCAAATCTTCAGCATTTCTCTACAACATTAAATATTCATGACTATCAACTATCAACGTTAAAGTTCTGCCAAAAACATTCTTAGGCATTATCTGTTGACAGTTTCACACTTAAACTCACTCAAAGCTAATTGGGTGGGTGTGGTTTGATTAGGTTCGATTGAGAGCTGGTGACCCCCAGTTAAAACCAGTGAGAGGAGCACAAATCGCACATTTTCAACCCAATGAAATAAACATAAGAGCCATGAGTAGAGGAAAAGTAAAACGAAAAGTAAAAGAGGCTCAATCAACAGTTTGCTAACAAAAGTAACGATGCTTATTTGACTTCATTTAGGAGCATTCTTAACATATTCAAGTGTAAACAAGCAAAAGCAAATAAGACATTTGCCGGGTAGTCTGCAGGGTTTATATTGGTTACAGTGGCTGAGGGCCAACAAAGAGCTGCCTTTCATCGCCGTGACAATGAACAGCGCTACCATTTCCGAGACTTTGTTGAAAACTTGGAGACGAGATTTAAAGCCAAAACACATCGTCGTGACGGGAAGCGGCACTCAAGTGCACTCCCAGTTTGCACGAGAGGACAGAAGTCAGCCAGAAGCCAGCTCTGGAGAAATGAGCAGGGGTTAAACGTGTAACATGTATACACTGTGTAATTCTCCTGCTGCTTGGTGCTTTGTGTTTCGGGTATGGATCTATTTGTACATTCTTCCACAGTTTCTGGTAGAGCTGAGAATCGCCAGACGGCCGCAGATACACATGAACAAAATACTGACACGTTTCTGTCTTGCAAGACGATCTGCAATCTGGAAACTATATGAGGCCTGTACTCACCAGACTGAAGTCCCATTGTGGTCCTGGGGTGAGGAAGGTGAAGGAGCTTCCTCTTCGCAGTGACCTGTACAACAACAATGTAGCAAACCAGAGGGGACAGTCAGACTTAATACAGAACTGTGATGCATCCTCACTAACAAAAAACACTACAACATGACCTGTGTGGTAGGGCCTAACATGAGAGTGTAACTTAGCTTTTAAGGCACCTTCAACTACCCACTGTGCAGTGAACAAACATGACTCAGAAAAGACCACGAGAATATTTAAGAAGCCCTAGATGAAAAGATGGAGTCCACCATGACCTAACGTCCCAGTCAGAGTGAGGAAAGCTGATGACTCAAAGCATTCATACAGTGATAAGAAGAGGAACTGTGAGTCAGAGAACAGTGGTGTCCTGAGAAGATATTCACCTCCTCTCTCATGTCACTTACCACAGCCGCAGCATGTTGGAGCTGTGCTGCTGTCTCCCAACACCAGACCAGGACTGACAGATAAGGAACCTTCCAGTCACACAGGGAACATGACCCCCTTCCCCCCGGTTCACTTCCTTGTTGTAAGTTGTCCTTACACCCCCTGTGACATTTGAAGGAGGAGTCCTTTATTCCACACCTTCTTCACTCCCAAAAGATTTAAACGTGACCCAAACGTCTCTTTTTGTTGAGATTTTCTGAAGGGGGCAGCTTTGCCTTTTTTGGGGCTCCAAAGTGGGATTGTCTAGAAGAAACACTCCCCCCTAAACAAGCCATGCATACTGCAAATCCTTCTCATGTCAAACAACTTCATCGTCAACCTGTGTGATTATTCAAGTAATACAACAAGGTTAGGCCGGAAAAGGTCACAATGAGGACAATTATACAATACATTACGCTCAGTGAACGCATGGTTACACAGCAAGAACATCAAAGCAGCTTCAGATCTGCCTTTTACCAACACTAAAAAGGGTTTTTACTGAAGCCTTATTCCATGATGATTAAATATTTTCAATGAGAAGTGTGATTCACAGTGCCATAGAAGGTACAAAGTAGTTATGAAACTAAGAAAATGGATTATGAAAGCTGTGCACTGCAGACAGGGGAGACTGTGTATTACATATATGGCTGTTCTTTACACTGGAAGAAAACTAAAATTTCTAATATACATAGAAACCACAATGGAACATGCATAAAACAATTCTCACAAAAGATGAAATGTTAAGACATTTTGAAGTATGTTTAAAAGCCGCCGTCACGTAACTATGGAGCATCCCACTCACAACCACATACTTAATCAAAATCTCCTACAATTCCCAGCATATGTAACCTAAACTTACACATAATCATTAATGTTGTCAAAATAGTTAAGAATATTGAAGATGCGTGTCTCGGGGTCTTTCTTGGCGGGACCTAAAAAGGCATCAGCATCCAGAGAATGCCGATCTGCTCAGCAACACTTGATCTGCGTGTGTGTCCGACAAGTGCTGCTCATAAGGCTGAGTCATTCCAGTCATTCTGCTGAACTACTCGTGTTGCTCCAGGTGGCATTTATCCAATGATGCAGCAACTGTGCTCCTAAGCTCAGCGCTACAGGCAGCTGCAACACTCCCGATTCCCTCCTCTGCTCTGGTCACAGTGACTTATGAGCTGCTTACTAATCATTTCAATCACTTACTGGAAGGTAGCGTTTGCATATCGGTAACATTTGCAGTGTCACTGTGGTTCAGTGTGATTCATGACAGCTGTCAAGTCAATCAGGGCAGAGAATTAATAATGAGCTTTTGGTGGAAGCGTATTGAGAGAATGACTTTAGCCATATGTCAGTTTCCTGCTTCTCAAGTCCATAACTACAAGCAGCGTTTGGCATGTTTGCTAAAAATGACTTAGACGATTCATAATCATAATTGCCAATAGATTTTCTGTCAATTGACCTGATGTTTTAGCTCCAATAACAACACAACAACAACATTTAACACAACTCTATCGTACAGTAGCTTCTGTACGATAGATCCACCACAACCACAACTGGCCGCTCTCAATGGTTAACAAGTTTAGAGCAAAACACTGTAAAAAAAACTCATAAATGACCACAAAGCAGAAACACTACAGTAGCTGCTGTAGAGGCCTATAAAACTAAGACGTGTTTGATGAGACGATTACACGAAATCCAACAAGCAGAGGAGGAGAAAATGAGAGCAGACAGGTCCTGTGGCGCTCAGCGGAATGAGGCACCAACACGCACTAATTGACTCTTAGTCGGTTGCGGAGTTCCTGTTCGGACCACCCGTGCTGGAAGTGTATGCACTGATGGCACTGTAAGGTGCTTTGGGTAAACAGCTTATGAATGCTGCATGTGTTGTGGAATAACAATTGCTCATGAGAGAAGGAAAACAAGAGTCTTCCTGGGTGTCCTGGGGTGGGGGGCAAGTTGAGGGTGCAGGTGTTTAAGAGATGTCTAAAATGCTAAACTGACCTGCCGCTTGTTCTGTTAGATTTTCCTGTGAAATTGAGGCATCACGGGTGTTCATGTTGAAACATTTTGTTGCGACGTCCGCATCACTCCTAACCTCCCTAGATACAAACTGAATGAGAAAATGTATGAGAGTGGGGTGAACGATGTGAGTTAGTTAACGTCACTGTGGTTTGTGGGTTTTTAAGGTTACGACAAATAACGCTGCAGCTTTACATAGAGACGTTTAAGAGATAGAGATAGAGACGTTGTAGAAACAAAACCCTCCCAAAAATCTTGTGCAACAGTAGAAAGCATGTGAGAGACAGTGATGGGGAGTACAGAGATATAGATGACATACAACACCCGATGATGAAAATTATTTTCTCATATCTAAACACCACAGTTTGATTAAACTGCCTTGTAACCAGAGGTGATGCCTGTCCACAAACACAGACAGAGCACAGGCTACACAGTATGTAGCAGGGGTGGATGATAGTTTTTACCAAATACCTCAATATCAATATTGACATATTAACAAAATATTCACACAATATTATAAAACGATCATTAGTAATGTGGATATAATGACTGAGTGGTTAAAAGCAATTCCCAGAACAGCTTCAACAGTCTGGCGAGTTACAGTCAGTCTGATTACATCACTTTACTGTAGCACAGCCTTCAAAACCAGGAAAAGACAACACTTATGCTGTATCACAATGTTATGATCCAATCTAAGACGCTATGTCATGCCACAGTATGGATACTATATAGATATATTGGCCAGCGCTAGTGTGTACAGTCATTTTCAGCCTGCCCCTCCTGTAGATGTGATCGAGTCCTTTTTCTGCATGTTGGAATAACTTAATGTTGATTTCGACATTAGATTTGATACATGGCCCAGTCGCTGCCCAGACTCGCAACAGATAATACCTAAGAATGTGTGTTTTTTCCCCACACTTTAACCTTGATAGTTGTAGTCATGAATATTCAATGCTCTAGAGAAATGCATATGTTTGCAAGAAAAATAGCTTATCTAACAATGTAATATTATTTTCTAATTAGAGATGACGTACTCAGTTTTGTGGATATACCAAAGGCACTAAAAACAGGAAATGTAACTCTGGCATTATAATCACTTTATTAGTCTTCTTTTTTCCCAATAGAAAATACTGAAAAATAAACAGCACAATGTCCTAAAGCTCAAAGTGACGTCACGACAGTTAACTGTCACATATGACAAAGAAAAGTGGCACATTTTCACAATTAACAAGCTGGATGTTTGTCATTTTTACTCTAAACATTAACTTATAGTCTGATTATATATGTGATACTCTGATGGTTGGCATGACGACCTCTAGCATCATGTGGGAATCTATCTGCAATTGCTGGTTATTTGGTGCCGGGTAGGTAAATCTTACACATAGCCCGGCCATGTATGTCTTAAGCAGCACTAAGGGGTTTTTCTTTTGAACTGGATGGCAAACTATTGGAAGAATTATTGTGTACTTTCACAGTAATGTGAAATAAAATGTACAGGAATAAACAACTTCGTAGGAATTGAGTCATGGACGCAGTGACTCTTTTCATTACACAAACTTACTGATTCACTAGAAAGCAAGTACACTAATAATGATATCATTACATGTACTTGAACATTTACCCATTTCGGGTCTAGATTTGGTACACTGCTGGAACAGTGTCTTACTTGGAAACTATAATTTCATTTACTCATCACTCATGTACCGATTCTTCATGAGTAGAAGTCAGTAGAACATTAAACGATTAACTTCACGGTGGACATAGTTAGAAGCTGATGAGGACTTTGGTTACTGAGCTTCCAGAGGATCAGACATCACTGCTGAAAAACGACAGGCGCTGTCCCAGGAGCCAGACTGGGCCACACGCACTGATGACTGTTACATCATCAGGCCGGCAGCCAGGGTGTTCGCCAATTTATCACGCTGCCGTAAGAAAGACATTCTGGTAATACCACAGGAGATGAGAGCCTGCAGCAAATGAACATCACTAGTCTTCCTCTCACTGACTTCATATCCCACTGCTGCTTAATTTAAACAACTGTTCTACTGTGGGGGGGTATTTGTAATTAAAACAGTGAACAGCGGACATACAAAACAACAAGCATTAAGGTGAGACAAATGCCAGTTGGGTCTTTCTCTTTTACAGAAACTGCAGACTGAATCTCTAAAGGAAGAGAGTTCCACAGAGATGGAGCCACAGCCTCTTTTGTTTTCAGTCTAGAGTGAGGGACAGTCAGTAAAGCCCTGGTCAGAAGACCTCAGTGACCTACTGGTGGAATAAGGATGGAGCTCAGATTCCTGGCCATACAGGGCTCTATACGAGGCAACAAGAACCCTAAAATGAATCCTGTGGCGATACAACAAACCTGAGTTTTGTGATATTTCTAGTTGGAAAAAACATGTACTGGTCTGTGAGACACAGTAAAGGAAAGAGCAGCAGATTCAGACATGCAAGGACCTAAACCATGGACCCATAATTACACTGGGCTGTGCTGGTGTACAACACTTAACACATCACTTTGAATTCAACAGGGCTGAATAGATTATAAAATGTCACAAAAAAAAAAAAAGACATCCTCAGATGTTTTGTTTAGTCGAACAAATGATATAAAAACAGAAAATGTTGATATTTCTTTGACTTATCAATCGTTTATCAAAAATAGTTGCAGATTAATTTTCTGCCGATCGACTTATTCAATTATTCAACTAATCATTTCAGCTTGTTGGCCACTGAGGGAACTAACATGTAGTCATGTAGGAATAGATTACAGATTACTTTTATCGTGAACAGTAACGATTCATTTTTAATCAAACTCCCTCTGAAGACTGATGATAGCATGCGATTATACCACAAAGTTCTTTTCCTCTTAAACACTGCAGCTGTTTGTATTCAGACATTTTCCAGTTTATGTCTGTTGATTCTGAATGATTGCACACAAGTTTATGTTGCTGGCTGTGCCTGTGTGTGTAATGTCTATGAAACCAAAAGCACTTCATAATAGCGTGTGAGTAAGGTAAGACGACGAGAGGTCCAACATTGGCCTAGTTGCGTAATGAGATCATCGCATGAGCCTTTTGTGTGCAATGGACAGAACAGATATCACTATTAAACATGTCTTTCTGCATTTCTATAGAAGATTGTATGTAGATTTGTCCGATGTACCATACGATGAGCTATTTTCAAAGTCGGTAGTCCTGGCGTGTGTAAGTTTATCATGAATAAGTGATCGATGTCACTACAACCCACCGGTGGACAAAGCACCTTTAGACTCCTGTACCTGTGAATGTGTTGTGCCTCATGAGTCAGTGGATTAACATCTCAGGCTGCCTTGCCCTTGTTTGTTAAAGCTGAGGAACTCTGAAACTGAACTATTCCCCCCACTGACCTCACCTGCACACTCACATCTGGCTGCGATTTTTCTTTAGATACTACAGAAAAGACACACACACACAACACACAACACACAACACACAACACACAACACACTTTTAATGATGCTGGCAGGGAAAGCAGCAGGTATTAAGGTCATCACCGGTAACGGGGTGCATGTGCATACTATTGTTTTATGAAGTGTTATAAGAGATGAATTTTATTGAAAAACCTTTGTGTTTTTACGAGACACAGACCCCACCCTAACAACGTTTATACAGCGCTGGCCCCGCCCATTCAACGTGACATTTTAACCAGTGCTTAACATGGACAACGACCTTACACTGCCGAGTTCACAGTCTTTCTACCAACCTTATTTATTTCTGTTGCTTGAATGCCGCACGTGCTTGGCAAACAGAATGCTTTCACTGCCAGTCGACTTATTCAATGCCAAACTCATTTGGGAAGTGAAGCCTTATTTTCTCTCGCTCTGCTTTTATGTTTATTTTTCTGATTTTTTTCTCCATAAACCTCGTTATGGAGGTCAAGTTTTGGGTGATGTTTTTCCATGTTTGCCTGCAGAGCTGGATGGGCACTGGACAGGGCCGGGCACTTTGGCACACAACATGGAAAGCCTTTCAAAAGAGTCTAATATAAACTCTCCCAGGGGTATATTATTCCAAAACATACTGATTTCTATTATGTATGACCAGTCTGAGAACTCAAATCATTTTGTATTGATATAAATGAGCTTTGGGACACTAATTAAGTATTCACATTCACATTCATTGTCTATAAATTAGAGACATTAGTGTGTTGCCTGGATCCAGAACAACAGTGTATGTAAAGTCATTTTCTGCTCATTCAAGTTATATATAGACACGGGTGGAAAAACACTGTAAACGGTCAGGCCACTAAATTTACTGTCATGAGAACTGCCCTTGGAACTTTAAATGTGACCAATAATATCGTATTAGTTGGAGCTGCCATGATTAGTTGATTAATCAATACGTTAATCGACAGAAAACTGAACATCTTTGGATTGTGGATAAAAACATTTGAGGACATCATCTTGCAGTCATCAACATTCTCCACTATTTTCTGACATTTTATAGACAAAAAAAACCAAATCTATTAATTAAGAAAGTAATTAATAATACAGCCCTGAATTTATAACTGTTGAAGTCACCTTGAAGTTGGGACAGACATTTTTCTAACCACTTTTCTGACATTTTAATAACCAAACAATGATTCAGTTGATACATCTTGATCGTAAAGGATCATAAAAATCACAACCCTGCAGCTGCTGTGGCAAAATAGTTTTAAGCTAGAATCTCCTCAAATCTTGAACAAAGACTGATATTAAAACATCCCCTGTGCACCATTAACTAGCAGTACTGAACATGTTATAACACACAGACACAGAGAGACAGAGAGAGAGAGATCAATACAATGGAAAGAAAACAGGGTCCAAGTGGCAAAATTAGCAAATAGTGGAGCTTTGCTGACATCTTGTGGCGTGTTGCCGCAACTGAAGCTATTTTTTCTTTCTCTTTACACACACAGACATACACACATATATATGTGTGTGTAACTGAAGCATCTAGTAGCTTGTTTTAACTTATCATTATCATTATCTCACGCACTTTGCTACTTGTAAATGTCAAACCCGTACACCGCTGTGTTAGCTTATTTTACGTTAGCATTGACTGCTGTAACACCGACGGTTACACGCGTGTTGTGTGAAATGTTTTTTTGAGAGTCTGAACAGAGAAAATGGACTCACCGTCTCAGACTCGTACTGCTGTTATTCTCAGAAGAAGAAGAAGAAGAAGAAGAAGAAGAAGAAGAAGACTCCTCTTCTTCTGCTGAACTCTTCTTCTTTAAGTTTCTGGAGCTCGGTTGTCTTTTCGGCTTCGCTGACGTCGTAACGGGAGCTTGAGCTTCACCGGTTTCACTCATTGTAAATGTCACAAACCCGGGCTATTTAAATGACGTGTTATTGAAAGACTTAAAGGGAATAATGACAATAAATCTTTTAACAATAGCCGAAGCTCGTGACTATTTTTTCGAATATGGCGGAAATCCAAAAACCGACCAATGAGAGCAGAGCAGAGGAACAACGTCGCGAGGAGATGACGCTGAATGGGCGGGGTCAGAAGAGGTCAACCGAGGAGACGCACAGACTAATACAACGTAATGTTTAATTAAACCGTGTGGAGTAATTACACTGCATTTTATTTAAAGATTCACGGATATTAATGATGTTTTACACACACTCCATAATACAGAAGCCTCTGGGCCAATGACACTTCATGAATTCAGATCTGTTCCTGTTTATATACCCTGAAAAGCAACGAAAAGACGTATGCTATATGCTATAGACTGTATATCTCACAGAAAACACATGTAGTTGTTATATGTTTTACCCGCCGGAGAAAAAATAAAAAATTGTATATTAAAGCATGTAAACGTACAAGAAACATCTGTGCAATCTAATGCAATCCAATACAAACACAAAGCTTATACGTTTTCATGTTTCAAAAAATAAAATAAAATCATTAAAAAAAAAATTTCTCCTTTTTGGTTTTCCTATTTTTTTCCTCAAAGGGGAAGTTGTGCTTTAAGACACAATATTGATATTGACATTATTATATTATTAATATATGAAGAGCGGATTATGTTTGAAACTGGACAACTTTAAAAGGGATGCTGAGAAAGCAGGTCGGCAGGTGGGAGGAAAAAAAAGATTTTTTATTAAGAAAAAATATGAATGAAACAGGTGCAAAAATGAACCCTGAGAAATTCAAACAAAACAAAAATAACTGAAACTGAAGCGAAGGGTGAAAAAAAACAATTCATTTCTATGATTTAGTGAACATGATTTAAAGGTTGAAAAAATATATAAATATGGAACAGTTATAAAAGAACGGTTATGTACTGCTTATTTGTAAAAAGATATTTTATATTTACTGCATCTTATCTTATTAAAATAAAACATTTCCCTCTAAATCACTTAAAAAAAACTGTGTCAGTGTGCTTTGAAAAGAAACAATGTAGATATTTCACAATAAAAGCAGTAAAATAAAACATGTGGAGGTGTCACCAGCTGCTAGATGTGTAATCCAAACTTTTGACTGGTACTGTATATGAATGTATATATTAATAAACTGGAGCCATGTTTACTGTAGCTGAATAATCCACACTGAAGGTTCTTTGTGACATAGGAGGAATTCTAGAGCTACAGGTCACAGCACAGCTAGAACTCTGATAATTCACTGTTGTACAACATTAGTGTAAAAACTGAGTTGCAAGGAAGATTTAAACCGATCTAACCTGAAATCGTAGAAAGTTCGTTAAGGTAAATCTTTTTCTTTTTCTGTTTCTGAAGTCCAGTTATGCTGCAACTATAAAATTAGAGGTGGATGTTTAGGATGAAATGTAAAAGAAAAAAGCAAAACGCTGAAGTTGTGTGATGATAGCTTTCATTTATCAACTTGGTATTGAATAGTTAGTCTTACTTACTAACTACACATTAGTGTTACTTTATCTTTATTATAATAATTATAATTATATTTCTATCATTGTCATTTATGTTGCAATATTTTTACACCATCTAAATACTTTTATATCAAACACCTTATTTTATTCCCTCGCTACTTGTTTTTCTATTTTCTTTTTGCACATTTCTGAGTTGAAGGTTGATTTGTGGTTATTGTGTTGCGTATATCGGTTTAAGTTTTAACCTTCTCTACTTTCTTTCCTTTCATTTATAACTACTGTAACAATTCATTAAAAATTCATCTAATCTGATGACATTTTCACTTTCACTTGACCTAATAGCCCATTTCCCCCTTCAGCTTTCAGTGAAAGACTAAAGTAACTATGGAGGACTCCAGCAGCAATTCACCCGTCAGTGACTCTGACGTATTCCCGATCCCAAGCGACTATGAGATTGTTGAATTTGTGGGAGATGGCAGCTACGGCATAGTGGCAAAGTGCAAACACAGGGACACCGGTGAGACCGTGGCCATCAAAATCATGAAGTATGGCGACATTGGACCACATGAGGTTAGTTAACTTGTTGCAAGAGAACAATTAATAAACAAAAGAAATAATAAGAATGACCTACTGATACCTAAATTTGAATCCCCAGGCATCCATATTACAAGACCTCATGAGGCAAAATTTGGACCAGTACAGCATTATTAAGTTCTATGACTGGTACCAGATCAACAGTGCCACTGGTCTGGTAATGGAATTGCTGGAAATGAACCTGTATGAATACATAACGGAGCACGACGCGGGCCGCCTGCCTCTGAAGGACATCAGATTCGTCGTCCAACAGGTATGAACGCAGCGTCATGAAGCAACACTGAAAGAGCTAAAACAGAACAGTGTGAAATGGTGTTCGTTTCTGACCCTGCACCTGCAGGTAGCCAACGCACTGGGCGCATTAAGAAGTGCCGGAGTGATCCATACAGATTTAAAACCCCATAACATCATGCTGGCGAGGGACCAGGAGCAGCTCGTGACAGTGAAGCTCATCGACTTTGGCTTGGCCATGCACACGTCTGAGGCTGTGATGGGCGCTCGCTACCAAATGCCTTATTACAGGTTAGACACTGGTCTAGTCAGAGTTGTGCTTGTTAATGTACTGTGACTACCTTGTATTGATGATACAGTGTAATGTTTTGTCCCTCATATATTCAGGGCTCCAGAGGTTATCCTGGGACTCCCCATCACTGAGGCCATTGACATGTGGTCCCTCGGTGTGGTGATGGGGATGATGATGTTCGGCTCAATGATCTTTCCTTGGGCCTACGAGTATAGTCAGGTATGCCACTTTCTTTCTTTTCTAGCGGCTTCCTAATAGATCTGGTAGTGATGTAGTGATATATTGCAGCTTCAATTCATCCATGAATCCATCAATGAACCAATGATTCTGTTGACGTGACGCTGCGTTTTTGTCTCCAGATGCGGACCATCTGTGAGATCTTGGGCCAACCATCGGACCATCTCCTAGACGCTGGTCTGAAAACAACAGAGTTCTTCAGCAAGAACTCTAACGACCAGTGGGTCATGAAGGTATCGTATTTAACTTTCTCAAAAGCGTCTTCGTCTGCAACATTTTTTATGTCTTGAATTAGAGATAGATAGAAAGAAACGTTATTAAAGTCGAAATAATCTCTAGTTATCTTCCTCTTCTAGTCGTATGACCAGTACTGGAATAAAATTTCCATTGGCAACAAGAGGTACCCCTTCAGCTCTCTGGATGATCTGAAAATAGTAAGTAGTTTAGTAGGTTATAACTGCTGAAACAAATGTCTTTCTATGATTCTCTTTATATGAATCGGAATGACTCGACTGCTGTCGGATTTGCACAATGTTTTTGTACAATATAGTTGTGTAGGGAGATGGTGAGCGATTCGGGAGTCCAAGAATGGACGCAGTGCATTGAACTACTGAAAGCAATGCTTCAGTTGGATGCCAGCGAGAGGATCACTCCCAGTGAAGTCCTCAACCATCCCTTCATCACCCAGAGCTACGACAATGAAACTCTACAGCCAGAAGCCGACGAGCCCGGCAGCAGCCAGGACAGGACAGAGACTTCAACAGCGGCTGATGACAGGTACAGTAGCTGTATGGATCATTCTCATGAAGCCAGCCTAAGAAATGTCTATGAAAACTGAAAATAATCAACTGACATTGATTGTGTGGCACAGTTGATTGTTTAGTACCAAAAATGGTCACAAATTGAGTCACAAATTTAAAAAAAAACAACCCCCAGATAAAAGTTTCACGGTTGAGTTTAGCATAATCAAAATTCAAACAAATTCGTGCAAATAAATGTGAAATTGTCATCAAACTTATAATTTAGCAGATTCTAATCAGATTCAAATATTTAAGGGGAAACAGAACTGTCCAAACATGCAGATTTCATTACCGTTGTGTGTCACGGCCCTGTCTTAATTAGGTTGCTGGAAATATACTGGGTTTTTTTTACCCATGATGCATCACAAAGAAAAAAAGGCAAAATATGGCTACAAGCAAGGTTCAGGGTTATGGGAGAGCTTTAAAACATCATCCATTTTTGTGTCACAGGGTATAGATTTTGATTTTCTCTACCTCCGTACACCCGGCTCTTATCTACATCTCTTGTCCGTTCTTGTGCTGCTAAAATGCTTAATGTCCCTCTCAGTAAAGGTCTTATCTTACATGCTAAATGATGCCGTTTATATCTGTGTTGTGTGTGTGTTCAGTATCCAGGACGTTCAATGTCAATGCCCCGGCGACACACTGAGTATTAAAACTCTAATGCTGGATTATGAACCCGCTGCAACTCCTGGGCCCAGTCAGGACGCCGACGACACGTCGGTGGATGACACCGAATCAGGTATGAAAACAGAGAGCTCCGCTTCTCCGCTTCTGCCTGAAATGTAGAGAGCTTCCACGTTGTTGTCGATTCTGAAGCATCCGATGTTTTTCAGTGTTTTCAGTCAGTGAACCCCGTGAGAAGACGAAGAAGAAAGAGAAGAAAAAGAACTGCGTCAGACGTTTCTTCTCATGGATGAAGAGGACATTTACCTGTTGTTGCTCTGTTAAAGATGAGGAGTGAACTTAAAAAGGTAATATTAGTTCTGGGTGTGCTATTGAATATTAATTCTTATTCTAATAGGAGCATGAGGTGAGGAGGAACCTGCGAGCAGCGAACTCCAGGAAGGCTGCTTATCCCTGTCGCATGCCACTGTCCCCACATGTCTGAAGGCGTCCACCATCATCCCCAACCCCAAGAAAACTACCAGACAGCCTCAATGACTACAGACCGATAGCCCTGACGTCTGTAATCGTGAAGTGCTTGGAGCGGTCAGTCTCCCAGCACATCAGAGACTGCCTCCCCCCCTCCTTCGACCCCCACCAGTTTGCTTGTTGCTTGTTGGATCTCCTCAAGGCTGCGTCCTGAGCCCTCTCCTGTACGCACTGTACACATACGACTGCTCCCCGACCCACACTACCAACCGCATAATAAAATATGCGGACGACACCACTGTGGTCGGACACATCTGTGACGGGGATGAGACAGCGTACAGAGCTGAGGTAGAGAGACTGTCACTCTGGTGGTCAGAAAATAACCTGACCCTGAATGTCCAGAAGACAAAAGAAATCATCATGGAGAGGAGATCCAAAGCCATCATCGACGACCCCTCACACCCTGCCCACCACCTGACTATAAACAGCCACACACACACACACACACACACACAAGGACCGTCATAAAACCACCAACCCCACAACAACCGACAGTCTACCTCATCCTACCCTCCAGCACCTTAAATCTTTAAGCACCCCGTCACTTTATTGGTATTGGTACTGTAGATTTTGCACTTTATTGCGTTTTTGCACTGTTTTCTTTAAATTGCACTGTACTGTGTTGTTATATCCTATGTTGTTTCTTTTGTGTTGTGTTTTTTTTTTTACAAAATACAATGACATTAAAGATGATTCTGATTGTGATTCTAATTATTAATATTTAAAAAAAATGTACAGTCAAACACAAGTTTTGGCTTTGGCTGAAGGCATTACGTTTTAACAATAGGAGAAGAAGAGCATTAATTAGCACTTTACACAGATGACATAATGAGGTGTTCCTAAGTAGTGTCAGGAAATTGTGACCATTGTTAATGAAAGGAGTAAAAATAGCTTTTTTTTTCTGTTTATGAATGAAACACTCATAATAGTAATAGGCAAGCTTCCTAGGTTTTTTTATTTATTTATTTTTGTTTTAAGAAATTATCTTAAAGCTATTAAAACATGACGGGGGAATGCTGGCATTACCAGGTCTAAATAGCTGCTTTTACACTGCTCAGATTAAGCATTTAATGACACACTAAATCAAAAATGGAAAAATAATGAAACAGAGCTAGTGTAATCATTGTGTTCATTAATCTTTTTTTTTTTCGGTGGGTTGAATAATTATCGTGGAATTCATACTATCCAAAATAGGATACAAAGAGAGGATTATACAAAAATTATATTTTTGTAGAACATTTTGGCAGATCCAGAATACAACAGCTAATGCCTTCAGTACATGGGCTGAAATGGGATTGGTTCACATTCTGACAAACGAATGCTGAATGTGGAGTTTTCTCGAATCATTATAACATAGCAAATAATCCGTTTTAAAGTTGCTTACAAATAAGAAATAACATTAGACAACAGCTAGACAGCATGTCCAACCCCTTCTAAAAAAATATTTCATGAAAAATTACTAATAATAAAACAGATAAATACATGAAATACATGAATATCTATAAAATCCTGCAGGGGGGGATAAGAGATAAAAACTAGGTTCATTGATCTCAACAACTGTTGAAACCAAAGTGACATTTGCAGGTGTACTCACATGTTGTCCATCAGTAGGAACTGGAGCAACATGATCTAACTGTAATATGGTCTATAATTAATGCAAATTGCACACTTTTTTTTTTTTACAAAGCTTTTATTCAGGTAAATTCACAACAACAACAACAACATCCGTTAATGTCTCCGAATTGCGACAGCTTTCTCTTCCAGCTTGGGTTGAGAACAAGGAGCTTGTAGTAACTTTCTTCATCTGCATGTCCTCATTTCGAAGACTCACAGACGCATTGATCCACAGTTTTATAACCGATTTCAAATGGTGCTAGAAGGCTGCAGTAGGCTCTAAGCATCAGAGGAAATCAGTTATCTGTTAGTGGAGAAAGAGGAAGGAGAAGGAAGGGCTGTCCTGTGCTTGTCCTCCTGAGGCTCCCTCACTGCCGGAGCTGTCCTCCTATCCCCAAGAACACTGATTTCAAATGGTGCTAGACAACGGGAACACAAATCTAAACCACCACGTGAAACCAGCTTCTTGGGGAAGACGTTTTGGTGTCGGACCACAGCTGCAGCGGTGAGATGAACCGACGGCGGGGAGCGACAGTAACTCGTTACATTTTGTTTTATTAATATGTCATTTTTACTATCTACAAGTTCCAGCATCAGGGTTCAGGGAGTTTGTTTGTTGTCTTTGGAGGAAACACAGTTGAATGTTTACTGCCGCAACAGTTGTTTTCAACAGGAGTGCATGCAAAAGGAAGAAAACAACAACACATTTTTACCATGATTTTTGCCTCAGACCTGTGCATGAAAAATATTCTTTTTTTTTCGTTTGATCAATTGTGAAAAAAAATACCAGGTAACCCCTTTGATTTCTTTTGGAAAGTTGTTTGAAGCACAAGTAAGCAACTAAAGTAAGTAAGTAAGTGAACAAGCGTACATGTAGTAAATACATATTTTACAAATTACCTCAAAGTAAAATTACATAATAATTGCTCACTAGTCTTGTGGACGGGTCCTGCGTCGAAATCTGGTATTGATACTTTTAATATATTAAACATATTAAACTCACGGCACGATAATGGTCCAGTGTGGAAATACTTGTTGACTGTGGGGACTCAACAGGGGCCCACAGTTCATTTCTGCCCTGAGCCCCCGTAGCATGTTAATCCAGCCCTGTATACGACTCTCTAAGGTCAAGAATTAACTTAAACACTTGAAATAACATTACTATAATTAATAATAATAATACTATTACTACTAACAACAACAATAATAGCCAAATCATAAAAATAATAAATCCAAATTATTTCTCCAAAGCACATCACAACAATGACGGTAATACAACCATCACATGAACCATGTGACACCATGAAAAGCTGTTAATTCAGTCATACTGTCAGGGGAAGAGAAACATGCCAGCACTCCGATAAGCAGACGTCTGTCTTAAAACGTGAGTGTGGTTGTCATGGCAGCACAGCGGCGTGAACGGAAGACGCGTGACGATTTGCCTCCAGAAGCAGAAATAAAAGTCATACAAGAACAGAACGTCACAAGGAGCAAGACTGGCAGCACGTGACAGTAAACTCACACTGAAGCATTGCAAACACACAGTACAGAATGAAGTCTGCCCACTTTGTTCTAAACCATGTTTAGATACTCACAGCATTATCCTGGCGGCCACTGATCCTGCAGAGAAAGAATCACATGACAACAGAGCGGGAAGCCCCTGTCAGCCAATGTATGCATTAGTATATATATGACTGTACTGTACACACTCTTTAACCAGGTCAGCTACCAGCTCGTTCTCTTCACAGCGGCGAGAACTGAATGCACCTGACAGTACCTGTCCGGCAGGTATAGCTATGTGACACGAGGCAAATGTGACACGTGTGCATGAGACAGTGACACACCTTTCCCTCATTTCCTCGTATGAGCACATCGATTTCCGCTTGTGTATAGTGAACTGGCTTCCTTTCCCTCTTCCTTTTCTTTTAAGTCATTTTTAAAAAAATATCTAGTAAGTTCACTGCGCTGTGAAGAAGTGCGTTTGTCATTGTCGCTACACCTCGTTTAAAAGTCCCTGGTCCTTGATTTCACATACAGGGAGGCAAAAAGAAGCTCTTTTTGGCTTTGCCGGCATCCTCACACCTCTGTGTCCTCTGTGACATACGAGGAGAGCAGCATATCCAGCTGAAAGAATGTACAAACGGTACAGTGTGTGTGTGTATGTGTGCGTGTGCGTGTGTGGTGTCTTGTGTCACAACACAAAGACCTCTATCTACCGGTTGTGGGAACCGGTGCCCAGCACTTATGTAACCAGTCAGGTCGTCATGACAACAAGGCTACAGTAAATGCCACATTGTCTTAGTGGCCCACACAGGTGTTTGAAAGATGAGTGTCAGATGACCTGTTGCAGCCTCAGCGTCAGAAGTTGGAAAAATCTTTTATTGACTTTTATCTACTGTGTGTGTTTAAGGGAGGGTGGGGACGCGGTCATGTGATGCAGCCTCACAATGAGATGCCTATACTTTCATGACACAGTATTTTGCCGTGGCTGTCGCATGCGATTGAAGCAGACTGACTCCTGTAAGTCTGGCCTATGAGCACAAGAGGGCGACAAAACGTGTAGAAGTTCCACCCTGTGAACTAGTTACTATGGTGATATGACTCTCCCTTCTTCTCATCTGTCTTCAGTTCAGAAAGGTCAGTGGGTCATGTAGCAGACATTCAGTGTCAACTCCGGTGACAGAAATTAGGAAGTAGATGACAGAACACAGACGGACGACGGGAAGACCTCAGCTTACAATATAAGGCAATCTAATACAACCATAAACTACAGTCTTACAACCATAAACTACAGTCTTACAACCATAAACTACAGTCCTACAGAGGTAAAACGCAACACAATGATTAGCTTGACATAGGTGACACTAATAAAATGTTATGAGTGTTACAAGTTATATCAGAAAGTAAACAATCACAATAATAATTTTCTATCTTGCTCTTCTCGTTCTCCATTCGTCTCTACATTAACTCTAACAGTTTCATCTTCCATCAGAGTCTCATTGCGTGTTGTGGAAGTCAAACTATTTCTGGAGGTCAAAGGTCAGTTTCACTGGATAAAAACGGAGGGCCATTTTCCCCTCTGTGCACGCAACTGGATAAAAAACAAACAAAAAACAACAATCTCAATTTTCTCAAGTGTTGCACTTGAGCTAAAAGTAAATGCACACAGTAGGCTGTTACGCAAAAACACAGCACTAGCACTCTACAGTATGAATGCAGGACACACACACACACACACACACACACATCCCTCTCTTTCTCTCTCTGGGGAGAAAGGCTTCCTTGTGGAGGTGAGATGAGGGCTTGTTGTATTCTCTCACTCTGGCTTCCTGTTCTATTCTCTCCCAGGAAGTGACTCGCAGACACACACACACACACACACACACACACACACACAGACACACACCGTTGTCATGAATGGCAGGCACTGGCTCCCATGGGTGACGGTGATGTCATCATCCCGGTCAATTCGTTCATACGAACGCCCACGTTGCCTCGCTGCCTGGAAGGAGAGAGGGACAGACATGACGTTAAATGATGACGGCTGCAAGTTTATATAAGATTTATTTTTGTTGTCCTCTGGTTCCTGTTTTGCTGAGTCATGGTGCAATACAACACTGCGCTGATAATTGGGACTTTTTCATAACAAGTCTGTTTTTGCGGCCAAAGATTTCGTCTTTTGTGAATCATCGCTTGGTCCCGGTAACTACAGATTTCAGTGCAACCTGGAGGAAGGGATGGATAGATGGATGGATGGATGGATGGATAGATGGATGGATAGATGGAAAGGTGAGTGTAGGAGGAAGAGGAGCATTAAGAGCTGCACAGGATGTCCACACCATTTAGCGAGAATTATTAGTCACACCGCTGCACTACTGTCTGAACCACCTGCCACAAGCCGCATCATCACACACCTTCAGGTGAGAAATGGAGAGAGGATGTGGGTGAGTCACAGATGAAAAAAATAAATATATATACATATTCTCATGTTGAGTTTTACTGAAAAGCAGAGCTATGGCGATGCATACACCTCTGTATGGCATAAATCATATAAACTCCTGGAAATAATGGTTCAAATTAGAAAGAAATGATTCATAGAGCTCTTCCAAAATAACAATAATTTAACTGTTAATAACACAAATTAAATTAAGGGGAAAAAAAGTATAAAATCATGCTGTATTTTTCAAAATCCAAACAAATTATGGAAGATTACAGATTATGGAAACAGTAGGAACTGTAATCATGTGTGATTTCAGTAGAAATCACATCAAATACATAATTAGTGCAGCGGTAACTAGTGGTAACAAGCCACAAATGCCTTTAGCAGCTATGCTTGCTGCACATATCACTTAACATATGTTTCCCAGCGGAGTTATATATTGTAGTGCAGTGGAATGAAACCTTTCAGTTCTGTAGGAGAACAGAGAGACTTTGTTGCATCTGCAGTATTAAAAAGCATGAATCACCTTCTGCTTTCGTGACTCCTCTAAACTCTCCCAGTGGTCCGTTCCTCCAGCCTGTCAGACAGATCCGGCACCTCAGGGCCACTGACCTGATACTGATCCTCCCTTCCTGTCAAGAAATCTGCCTCCCTCTGAGATATCCTATTGTACACGTTCATCTGTTCCAGGAAAACTGGATAGATAGACGCGCGTTTTTGAAGGCGGTGAATCACAGAGCAGTCACCGATGAGCTGTTGTTATGGTTGAAACCGATATCATTCTCCAGCAAATCCCTAAAGATTAGTTATGTACTGCAGTCAAGGATCATTATTTATTTCACTTCCTGTGAGTGGGGAGTGAAAAGTTGGCACAAACCTAAGCATTTATCACTGGGAAACCAGCCAAAACATACAGGTGTTTGAAACGTGAACGTGTGGCCATGAAAGCGTGCGTATGTGTGCACAAATTCAAATCATTATCCTATTTCAAACTCCTGTATCAGTAACGTTGAAGAACAAGCAACACCGACAATTTATGCAAGGTCTTTGCGCAAATGAGATACCTATAGTATAGTTATCTGACTGACAGTGGTGGTATTCAACCCAATATAATATAACCCATTTCCTATAAACAAAAGCTGCAGAAATCTATATTTTCAGATAAATATTGGATCAAATGGTGAACATGTAATGTGAAAGAGGGTTCGGTCTAAACCTTGTTTAGTCTGAAAGAGATTGAATATTGGACTAAAATTTGCCAAATGGCCAAAAATATGCAGCCAAAATAAAGGCCAATGTTGCTCCATAGCTGCTATGTGTCCATATGTGGGAAGCAGTCTGCTAACACATTGGCCGTAATGACGTTATAAGGTAACAGTATGTCGAATCAATCAATATATTGAAAAAAAAAAATCAACTTATGCTGCATTAACCCATCAGTCACCCATCAGTCAGTTGAAGCAGTCATGCATCTTTTATATACTTTGCTAAATACCCAAAACTAGACACTGACTCAAATTTCTATCACATCTGACTGATTGAAACCATTCATTGTGGAGCTATCGTTATTTCATCCACAACCATCTGCATACATCAAGTTTTGATCCCTTGTTTTAATAGCCTCTTCAATCTAGTCCATATTGTAGCATCAGAACCTGGTACCATAATGCATCATGTGGACCCTTTCAGCATTTATTACTGTTCAACAACTCCTGGAGTTATGACTAAATGTCAGACCACTGCTGTTTCCCGCGTCAGTGACATTACCATAAAGCAGCTCGTGCTGTAGTGGTGTGTATAGCCTGAGGTCCCTGTGTGTGTGTGTGTGTGTGTTAATGTGCGTCAGTGGTGCGGTTCAGGTGGAGGTCGTGCAGAAGGAAAGTCCACAGGGAGGCGGCCATGAGCGCCAGCATGCAGAGTTATGCTAATGGAGGGGCGGCTGATGGCGGAAGCGGAGAACATCACTCTTGGATAAGGAGCATGATGGTTCTTTAAGTCAGTATCACACACACAAACACACACACACACACACACACACACACACACACTCAACAGTATGACACACAGCTGACAAAGACGCTACACACACACATAAGCAGAATAACAGTGTATTTTACAGTTTACTGTGGCCTTTGTCTACTCTAAATTTCATGCCATAAGCACATTTTCCTAACTCATATTTCACGGTTTCAAATCTTCTTGTAGCTTATAATTAACTGTTGCCATGGGAAACAAAGGCGACTGCTTATTTTTTTTCTGTGGATGTCAGCTGATTGACAGGAAGGAGAGTGGATAATAAAAGCAAATCATCGAATAAAGGAAGCTATTTTAATCATGTAAACAAAGACTCACTGGTGGCCCTAACCCCCGATGTCCACTGGATGCGGCTACATCACATTCTAGCTCATGTCCTATGTGATCATGACCGATGCTACCATTAGATTACAGTTCAGGGGAATCAGGAGAATTAATCCTCTGGGGATGGATATCCAACCATTGAATTTCACCATATGTTAGTTACTGTATGTTTTCATGAACCAAATGATGTTAGTATGTCTAACATCAAGAGGTCACCAACAGCATGAACAGCAACAGAAACGCTTCCCCTGAAGGAGGGGAGTGCTGATATCTCTTAAACAGTCTGTACACAGCTGCAGCAAGAACAGATAAAAGACAGGAGACCTTCATGCTTGGCACAAATTAAAAGAGTCGAGACAAACGCTGATATTATCCTTTGAATACACTGCAGTGCCCACAGGCCATGAATATTCCTCTAAAGCAGAAAGCAATCATCACGGATCTGCCTCAAGAGCTCCTGCATTTCTCAAACACACATGCGGCTGACGTATTCCCCTAATCACCCTATTTTTGTAACCTGAAAAAGAGCGAGGACAAAACAAAACCTCCTCTTCTGGAGAATTTCAAACATCTGGCTTTAGTTGGGCTCAGTTCCGGGAACGGATCGCACATCCAGTCCACTCCCAGCGCTGAGGCGACCGGCCAGCCTGGCCGAGAGGCCTTCCTCCCTGGACGCAGATAAACAATCTTAACAGGCCAATTCGGAGTGGGGGTAAAAATAGCCTCGTGTTGCTGCTCGTGGATCTGAAGTTAACTGAAAAACAGGCCTTAAGGAGAGAGAGGGGGGGGTCACCTCTTACTGAACGGGGGCACATGCTGCCAGGAAGAAAGAGCGAGAGTGATGGAGGTGCTTTAAGTGTGTGTGTGTGTGTGTGTGTGTGTGTCTCAGAGAGAGAGAGAGAGAGAGAGGGGAGGGGTTCAAGCAATGACATAATCTTGAGTCAACACACTTACAATAAACCAAGATATTTTGTCATTGCCAATAACAGCACCCACTCATACCCCAACCCTCTTAACAGCTCACACACACACACACACATTTTCTGAATTTCATTGCAGTTGTTTTTGAGTGTGACACACTTCTCCTAAAACTCATAAAACAGTCACACACACACACACACACACACACACACACACAAATTCATTTTCTGGAGACTTATTCTAACCTTAACCATAACCAGCACATGCCTAACCCTTACACTAACCATTACATAACCCTATACTTACCTTAACTTTAAATTGGGAAGCAAGTCCTAACAACACGATGAATACCTGGACCACACACACACACAGACACACACACACACACACACACGCACACTTTAATATTACAAAGAGCAGCTTTTACAGGCCACGTGTTGCCAAAAGCACCTCGTCATGTAACTCAAACACTCTGTTGGCCAGACACAGCAGCTGTGTGATGAACGCATTTTGGCCACACACAACACACATACACACACACACACACACACACACAGAGTTTGTCAGCTATAGCACTAACCACAGGCCAACTTGTAAATCTTCGACTTCCCCTCTGCTTCTCTCTTGGCTCGGTGCCACGCCAACTTCCCAAAACAAGTGGCGTGTTACAGTAAGCGCTGCATTCCTGGAATCGCCTGTCTGTCCGACACATCACCACTATGACTCGGCAAAATCCCCTCATCTGAAGCCAAATAAGTGGTGGTTTTCAAATAGCCCCGCTGATTATTGGACTGCTGCTGTGGGCATGTGGGTGTTTTGTGTGAATATGTGGGTGAATTGACTGCGAGTGTATGATCCATGTCAAGGTCTGCTGGCAGGAGTGTAAGCTGATCTAACAGTCTGTGTTCACATGAAGAGTCCGCTTTCTAAAGTTATTGGCAGCAGTTCAGCACTCAGTATCTCTCTATCTCTTTTATACAGAATGTGATGTGTGAGTGTGTTATCATTCGTGTTCACAAAGGACCAAAAAGCTGGTATGGAGGAAAGCGTTGACGCTAGTGTTCAGATTACTTATGTTCAAACTGTTCCAATTTATCAAGCGGACCAGAGCTTGTAAACAGATTGTGTAGAGTTTTTGGTAAGCTGTCACTGGAGAGTATGATGGATTGGTCCAAAAAAGCAGTACCAGCAGAGTATGAGCATCCGTCCAAATTGCGGAGACTCGGGAGCAATTTTCCGTTGGACCGCGTTTTGATGTGATTCACTGCATTAGACTTTGAACGCCTGAAACGACTAAATCGAAGGGAATAAAAAGCTCCACGTTTCAAATAAAAAAACACTCCCAGCATGCATAAAAGAAAGCAAAGCAAAGTTAAATACAGCGCACACGGCGACTGCTCAAACCAACTTTCATTTCCTTAAATTCGCTACTTTTAAGCAGCTGAGAACACTAGTAAATATACTGTAGGGATGTTTTAAATTTCCACTTTCATAGTTTTGGGCATGATTTCACCAAGTTGTAATTGCTAAGATCTGGGAATGTGGCAACATAGTTAGTAGAGGTAGGAGTGTAAGTGTAAATGTTGGTATCTTTGGCTAACCTGAGGTTTGTTTGGGGTAGCTGTGGCTCAGAGGTCGCATGGCAGCCTCTACCATCAGTGTGTGTGTGTGTGTGAATGGGTGAATGCTGACATGTGTTGTAGAGAGAAAAGCGCTATATAAGTACAGTCCATTTACCATTCCAATCTGTATCTTAGCATAAAGACTGGCTATGTCCAAAGCTAACACAATCTGACTACTAACCCCTCTAAAGATCACTGATTAGCACGTCTGTTGAAGAAGAGAAGAAAGAAATGAATGATTGCTGTAATTTCTCTGTAGATTACAGTAACTTCAAATGTAATAACTGGTTATTACAATCACAGTTGTGCTGGATGACAGTTTCAAATCCAAGATGCCATTTTTGTACGGCTGCTCGGTTGAATCGTCTACAGTTCTTCTAGAGTTTGAAGAATGCACAACAACAACAAGATGAATGAAAGCAAAGAATAGTTAAAGAAGTTAGGACTGATTTGATGCCACTGATCATTGAGTCTGGTGTCAGTTTTGTCACGCCTTTCTTCCTCAACAACATCCAGTGTCAGCCCAGAACTTGAATAAATACTGGAAGCTTCACACATCTCTTCTTCAAGTGACAGTTTCCATCAAAGCTATACAGCATTTGCTCAGCAACCCATGAGCCCAAGTGCAAACGCTCTCCGTTTTCTAACAATCGATAGCCGAGAAGGAGCGGAACATTACCGAGCCATTCCCCTCTGAAAGAAAATCAATGACAGGATGTTCTGTGTGTGTGTGTGTCTGCGTATGCTGAAATCTGTCATTCCCATCACGGCAGGTTGCAATACCGGATCACTGGGTAGAGATGGTGTCAGCCAGGTCACAGAGACATGTGCAAAGTCGTGTTTCAAAGCCCACTACAGCTTAAAGGAAAACACTACCACTACATCCCGGGATTGTTAGATATTCATTAACATTTTGGAACAAACATGTCTCATGCTTCAATAAACAGCCTCTGATTTGAAAGCTGATCCACACAGAACATGTCAGATACATTTACTACAATAACATGTGAGATCTGCCGTCTACTTTAGAAGATCTTCATGGAAAGGTGTGTTACATGTACACATTCTATGGTACGTGATGCCTTGCTCCCGGTTTTTAGTGATCCACTCACACTCACGACTAAAACTAGTCATTGTCAAAACGCCAGAGAGGTCGAATAAACACACACAGGTGTCGGGAGCGGTGCGCATGACCTGCTGTCTCTGTCTAGAATTGGATTTACACTTGAGGGTCCGAGTAGCAACCGATGACGCAGGATGACGTCACCCAAACTGTTCACATATAACAGATATCAGTGTGTTAAAATAGCCGGAGAAATACCACGAGTTGATTCCGATCAGAATTTGTTTAGTCTGTGATGTGAATGTTATAAAAATCTGCGACAGGGGAGCCAATAAAAAGCTGTCTCTCCTCATTGACGCACGCACACACACACACACACACACACACACACATTAACCTCATGCACCCAGCTGTCACTTTCTCATGACATGCCTTCAACACCGTAGTGTATCATATTTAAGGAAGTAGCAGTCTGCACTGGTGTCAAACGTCACGGCTGTGTGTCTAATTTAAGACATGAGGGATGAGGGTGTGTGTAAGTAGAACAAAGGGCCTGCTCTTGTCGCACGGAAACAGGAACTGTGTGTTTATTAAGCCACGTCATGCTTAGTAGCCTTCTGTCTCCGTCTAGAGACAACAATAGCAACATAGCTGTGATGACGGAGAGAGAGAGAGTCACTGAGGGAAGCCATGACCAGCTGGCCCGGTTTCATACTCTCATTCAAATGAACGAGACGTCAGGACGTATTTTTGCTAAGTCACAAAGAGTCTAATTGAGCATCGCTCTGACGCTGGTGCAGCAATTAAATATTTAAGTGGAGTTAAATACTCTTCAGACTGCTACGTTAAGCTATGTCAGCTATGTTAATAAGACCACGGTTTAAAAACAAGTGTCACTCTACATTTCCCATCAAACCTGTTGATTCTTGCCACAATTAAAAGGAAAGTCTCCACTTGCCTGTGAAATGTTTCTAGTTTGTTATGAAAGAACCTTTGTTCAGTTTTTTTGTACCATAAACCAGAGTGAACGGATTTTTTTCTCAACTTTATCACATCACAGACCCCTGAAATTAGACCACGGACCCCCACTTGATTTTGTTCCAGGTTCCCCCATTTGCTTTTATATGATTTATTACACAAACTGTATGAAACCCATTACCAGAATAGTTATAGATTGTTTCATTATGTTACTTATGAATGGAATCACAGTGAAAATAAATCATTCCCCTTTTTGGTGTGAACCTCCCTCAAGGTTGCCAATGAGACAATAAAATACAATCCAGCAAGTCAGATCAGATTTTTAAAGGCTCAGCTGCCCGTGAAAAAAACCACGAATTAGCCTTAAGACTCCAGCAGCATGAGTTAGCCAGATTTAGGTAGTATCTTCATCTTAGAAGTCACATGCAGGTTGGTGTTGTGTTTCAGCAACAAGCCGACACGCTGGGACGAATCCCTTCACTGCAGCTCAACACCATGAAAAAAACAAAAACACAAAAACACTTTAGCTTTAGCTGAACTTTTTATAGAATGACTGTGGAGTTATTGGAGAGGAGCAATGAGTGACCACTGAGTTTTTCAATGTACATGGCATGTGGACACTAAATAAAGACAGACTTGAAAAAAATGTTAACTTCTGTTAACATTTTACCGTATTTTTCGGACTACAAGGCGCATCTAAAATAATTACATTTTCTCAAAAATCAACAGCGCGCCTTATAATCGAGTGCGCTTTATGTATGACCTTTGGTTGTGTTTACTAACCTCGAACCAATTTTATGTTGTACACATTACGGCTAATAACGTATCACTCCGCAAGTCAGGAGCCTTGCAGAGGCCGGAATCATCACTGAACAGCCCGGTGACAGCAACGAGACTGACTCGGATAATGACGAGAGGGATCCGGGCATGTTGGATCCTAAAATCACCCAACTGTTTTAACCTACAACTGAGAGTTATTGTAAATTAATTGAATAAAGTTTGACTTATCCGACACACGTTTTGTTCCGCTTATTGCGCACTTATAATCAGTTGTGCTTTATGGCCCGAAAAATACGGTAAATTGTTTTTTAAATCAAAGCTGATTTTAGCTTGAGTGAAGTTAACAAAAGGCAGCTGCTGTACGCAACATCTCAAAAGTGAACCAGAGGGACAACGTCCTAACCATAATTCTCTATCAAATGTCTATTAATAATGTATTATGTGTATGTATGTACAGTATAAAATGAGTTACTGTGTTAGTCTGTTCTGACATATTACCTTTGGTTATACGTCACACGACCCTTTTCTTTTAACGTCTTCTCTTTGTTTTGAAAAAGAACAAGACCGGTTAGATGGCCCCACCTCTAACACGGATCATAATCATAAGTAAAGCTATTATATTGGAGACAAACCCTAATCTGACAGTTACACCAAAAATCTGTTCCCATGCTTCCACAAATAGATCCAGCCTTTTAGTAAGACTGAAAGCCAATTCAAGTGACAGAGTGGAATTGATCTCCTATTCAGGAAGTATTGATCATTTGTAAAATGCTGCTGTTGTTAGCCTGCTAGCCATGCTTGCTCCAGAAACTATGCTTGCAACACCGCCCACATTTGTTTCCTGGCTGGTAAATTTCTGGTCTGACTGTGGTTTTGATGACCCTCTTAGTCACGCCCCTGTTGGACTGGCCTCTAAACAAGCTAAACTGATCAGCACTGACCATTCCATTACAACATTTTCTAAAACATTATGACCACCACCACTACTATTACTACTACTACTACACACACACACACACACACATCAGACAGCAGGATGAGATCACAGCTCATGCTCCTCGGTGGCGTTTGTGCTCACACAGAGAGCTGCGGAGTCAGATCCTCTCTCACAGCACGTTAACGCCCGCCACCGCACATAAACACATTCGCTGTGACACAGGCTCTCCGCCGCTACTTCCAACTCAAACAAAATGCTTGCCATGGCTGCTGCCAGCTCCCAACCCAGCAGGAAATGACGCGAGGCAAGTCACAAGTCACAACCCTTGTTCCAGTCACAGGGCTCTCCTTTGGCGTATTCCTTCAGGTGTCAGATTTTGCCGGGATTGGTGAAAACATGTTTTTTTTCAGGGCAGATCTCTTGACTTGGACAAGCTGTGCAGATACAGGGAAAGGTATTACAGTTGGACACGTAGACGAATGTAGACGAGCAGAATCAATTGCGCGTGGAAAGTCCCTCATTTATTGTTTGATAATGTGGTAATCCTACAGTAATTAAAAAGGACAATATCAGTGTTTCAGTCCAAGTTTCAGTTTAGTCATCTGACACCAACATTGTATGACTTATCGTATCTGCTGTCCAGCAGAAGGTAGCTCAAACATGGACATTTTCCAGGGCTCGTCTCAGTGCTGGCTGGTTTAGTCTCAGCTTTACATTACACGTTACAAGTTTTAAAGCTAAATTAACACTTCCTTGTGTGTGTAAAAAAAATCTTGTTAACAAGAGAAGCTTTGTCTAATTCTCAAAAGAAAACCTCCTTGGGCCACACAGTGAGTAAGACACACCAATACACTGAGTGAGTAAAAATAAGTGTAAGAATGTGTAAAGCAAAGAGAGATGAACGAGACACAAGCCAGGAAATGACAACATTTACACAGAGTCACATGATGAGACCACATTCTAAATAAAAGTATTGATTATGCTGTTTCCGTGGCTGGTTATTAAACTATTTCATTCATAATTATTTTACTACGCTACAGAGCCAAGTAGCATCTACCATACGTGATGGCTATACACTGAATTAAAAAAAAACAAAAAAACCATGGTAAATAACTGAAGTGACAGGGAACCCCACTTCTTTTCTCTATTTTCAAGAGATGAGAGAAGTTAGCGTTTCAAAAGCTAATTTGACCTTCTGTGTTTCTCGCTAGCAGGGTGCTACAATTATAGTGCCTTTAAGAGTTTTTGTGTTAACTAGCTAATGTTAGCAACACAACTAACTAAGGTGGTGAACACCGTAACCGTATCGTAACACTGTTGCGCCCAGGTACGACCTCTAGGGCGGCTCACGTGGCTGTGAAGCCTTGTTTTGTTTAATGATAACAAATATATACTGTGAATCAGGCTAATAGCACTGAAAACACTGTCAAATCTTTTTAGAAATGAGATTTTTTGTTTTACTTTGGCGACCCCTATTGGAAGTATCACAAAACACAGCAAAGCGCACAAGCAATAAAATACTACAGACGGTGGCTTTAAATCGTTTATTTAGATACGTGCTAGGTGCTTTAATATTGCTCTCAGGGGAGACGCAACTTAACAAAAGCCTGGTAAAAAATTGTAATTGTAATTGTGCTTATTTTTTAGAAAGACACTGCAGGTATTTATTTATTGTAATGCGTTTTGGAGTTCATTTTTTAAGCTCGCTTCACAGTGAATTCAACCGTCTGATGATCAAAACTGGTGTCAGAGAAAAGCCGTAGATCAGCCTTTATGTCCTGTCATTATAATAGCTGTATAATAAACAGCAACGTAGCTAAAAAACAAGATTAACTGGACAGTATACAGTATTACACCTTATATAAAAACTAACCAGTTTGACAAATCTGTTCATGCATACTGTATGACTTTGGTTTATATGAGTTCATGTTAACACTGCAGCAATAACCTGCCAGCCCGCCTGTTGCCCTCCAGCTTCCTAGCGGAAGAACAAACGCTGGGAGATGTTTCACTCCCCACCAGCATTCATCATCTCACCAATACTCCCAGACTTTCACCTCTGCACTCACACACACACACACACACAGCCTCCTTCAATCACACAACCCCTCTCTCTGTGTGTGTGTCCGCGTGTGTGTGTGTGTGTGTGTGCTGTGTACCTGCCGTTTGTTTAATGACAACAGATCATTATTGAGACGTGGCGGTGTAATAGTTTATGGCAGGATGGGTGAATCCAGAGCTCAGCGGATCCTGTTACTCTTCCACTGACGTGAGGCGATGTGGGAAAGCATGCAGGCAGGTAAACAAACCCAGACCCACACACAGATCAACTCACACACACACACACACACACACACACACTTCCATATGAACTCCTGTAAACAAGCCAATAGCCAAACAGTATTTGCATCTGATCTGCATTACATAAAGACATAAAAACAAGAGATATTGCAGCAGTATGTTTTACTCACTGTGTCCTGTGGCTCGGTGTGTGTGTGTGTAGGCGAGTGTGTGCTCACCTCTGTTTGCTTTCCTACTATTTCCTCACCGTTTTCTCCTCATGAGTAATGTGTTCGGGTAAAACCCTTCTTTTCCTCAGAATCAGCCACAACGACAGCATCCGTTTCATCAGAGGACCGTAATGATCTGATTTCCCGCCATCTCTGTTTTTACTTTGTCCCATCTTACAACATCCTCTGACTGAGCAGCTGCTTCAGTGATAGTTCCTGACTCTCGCTGTGTCCTGACAGTGACAGAGTTACACACTCCTCTCTTACTCTCTCTCCTTCTGTGTGTATGTGTGTGCTGTCCTACAAAACAACAAAGTGGGTGTGTCTCTCTGAAGCAAAAAATGTGCATGAAGCGGACGGAGCACAACACCCGTGTGCAAGCGGACTACGGATCAGCTCTGTTCCGCGTGTGTGTGCATAGGTGTGACTGTGCGTGTGTGGCATCCTGGCAGAGAGTGTGTGTGTTTTTGAAAGCTCCACTTTCCCTCTCCCTCGTTCTCTTTGTATGTCAGCATTTCCTATGACTTCAGGATGCACAAACACGCTTTGCACCCAAAGGCAACAGAGTGTTGAAATGTGTGCCAAGTGCTCCATTTTCACAGAAACCTGGACAGGATCCCAGCAACCCCGGAAGGATGACAGAGAATACCAGGGGAAAGTGGAAAACCGAACTTTACACTGACTGTACATGGAGTTGAACTCTGCCTGTTGACACACTACACAAACTATCTCTGATCTGCAGTCAAATGAATCCCAGTTCATCCTGACTCTAAATTGCTCTGTATTAGCCTCCAACATATGAACTGAATGGTAAACAGCAGGAGGACGAGAGCAGCCGAGGATCTCTAAAAAAGGGCCCCCGTCTCCATGGCGATGCCAGAGGCAAAGAGCGGTTCTGTCCGAGTGGCCGTGCTCACCGCAGTACTCAAACCCCCCCCCGCTTCCCCATCTCCTTTCTGTACACATAAATAAGGCATTGTGGGAGAGCGGACGCAGCTCCATGCGGGGTCTAAGACTTCTTCACAGACGAGACCGTAAGAACAAAAACATCATCAACTCTTAGCTTTGACCGCACCCACATGTAGGTCAGAGGTCAAGGACAGTATACTTGTCTTTATTGTTGCTCTGCAAATTCATTATTATATCCATTTTTATCGCATTTTTGGTTTTTCAGACTTTTCCAGCCTTTGTCCTTGTCTGATAATCAAACAAAAATAAAAAAAAAGTAAAATGCTAATTGAACGTAACGAGAGCCTACGACTATTTTTTTTAAAATTCAGATTAAAATTTGAAAACATTTTAAATTCTTGGAAGGGAATAGTTTGACAGAAATGTGCTTATTTGCTGACTTGCTTAGAGTTATACATTGAGATCGTGTGTGCGCCTTAAATACAAAGCTAGAGGCAGCAGGAAGCTAGCTCAGTCCTAAGTTCCGAAACATGTCTTGTAAAGCTTACTAATCAATGTCTTCAGTCTGTTCAGTTTGTTCATTCGTACAAAAAAACTGAAAGAGAAAAGCAACAAGTTATGGTTTTACACAATGTTATGTGCAATATGGGTTCAGTGACTTCATGGAGTGTTACCATTGTGAGGTTGAAAGGCAAACACTTTCGCTTTATATTTAGCATAAAAACATTAAAGCAGTCCGAATCTTCTCATCTAACTTTCAGCAACCCTCCTAGGATTGCATAGCTAGCAATCTTACTTATTACTTATAACACTGTTGTCACATTAGACTAAACCATCTAATACCTTGTATGTAGCCTTACGAGTAACTAACGTTAGCGAGCTAGCCTAGAAGTCAACATGTAAATATACCGACTTTGGAGTTACGTCTGTTATTCGGAAGCTAACCGTGTCCTTACCTTCAGCTCCGCACCAAGCTAACACGTACCTGACCAAACCAACGACCCAAACTGTTGAAGTTATGAAGTGTTACTGGGATTAGTAACTAAAGTAATTTATGTATTTCACATTGTAATCCCTTACACTACAACTGAACAAACGTATGTGTTACTGCCCAATTTACGGTAATTAGTATAATCCTAGCATCATCAAAATTTGCTCGCATATGATTATTAATCCACAATCTTTCAATCTATTACTGACAGCCACCGGCCTTTACTGTAATGCTACAGCTGATGTAAAGAAAAAACCTCAGCAAATCTCAATGAAAAGTTTCAATGTGTTTTTAGGTGAACTGTCCCTTTAACCAACCACGGCGTTCCGTCTCCAGCATGTAGCTGTGGTATCTAGGTCACAGCAGTAAACATAAATACAGCTGCTCGGAGAAGGGGAGAACAGGAGCTGTGTCTCCAATTAGAGAGCATGATCCATGGCCACACACACACACACACACACACACACACACAGCAGGGACGGACCTTTACGAGTATGCGTGTGTGTGTATGTAAAAGGTAGAGAAACACTGAGCACGTGTGACCTGAGCGATGAGCAGGTTTCTCGCTAATGAGGCCGAACTCTTATTTACCCCCCGCAGAGATTCACCTCCTGACGGAATGAGGCCTCTCTTCACACACCTACACACACACACACACACCTACACACACACAGGTGAGCTATGACAACACAGAGACAATAGGAAACAACAACTCAGCCCCACTGGATTAAGATGTAAACTGTTGAACTGTGTGTGTGGAGATAAAACTTTTATGAATGTGATACTGATGCAGTTCGGGGCAAAGGTAAAGCAGTGCCACGCCCAGCCCTCCCAGTCTTTCACACACACACACACACACTGGCCATATTCCAGCAGCAAAACGTGTGTGTGTGTGTGTGTGTGTGTGTGTGTGTGTGAGAAGGCAGGTAAGACTTTGAACATGAGAAAATCGCAGTGTTAAATTAGCCGTGTCAGTGACAGTGCTAACCTTTGAGAGAACAGAGAGCCAGAAAGGCGAACATGGAGGAAGTTATCTTAATTTATTAGCCGTGTTGCGCCGTCCAGTTTTAGTTCTCTGTCAGCGCATTTAACTGCACCATGAAAGAGGAATTCTTAGCAGACAGTTAGCAGGTCATGCAAAAACATCCTGCCAGACAGTAAACAACCGAGCTAGCTAGCTAGCTTGCTAACTGACCGCTACGGAACTTGAAGAGCTATTGAGTTATTTTGGGTTCCCCCCCCTGAGTTCCAAAAGTAAACGTGATTCATTTTTTCCGTTGATAATATTACGTAACCTGCTGGAGCGCTCAAAGTCAGTGAATAATCAGTCCAAAACATCAACACTGGAAAATACCTGGCTTTTAAAATAGAAGGTTAAAAGGGTATATAACAACTTCGGGTGACGTTTATGACTCGTATGGTGCATTACGGCATGAAATGTTGGTTTTTAAAATTCTGTTACTAGAAAACTTACTTTTAACAGTCTATACTTTCTTTTTTTCTCAAATGTATTGGTCAGTTTTAGATGAATTGAGCAACTATACAGCGCCTTACGTACATCTGCAACTATGACGAAATGATGGGCGAAAATATACGTGATTATTGTGAAAACAAAGTTAAAATATTTGACGATGCAAAATTAACATAGCGATCATAACATAAACATATATATGTAGAGAACTTTGGAGGAATTTAGTTTCTATATGTTCTCTACGGTTTGGTCCCACATTTTAATATTACTTTATAAAGGATTCGTAAGTCACAAAAAAAAAGATGTATCAATGGTTAATGCATCATTTACTTTGCTATATTGATTAGTAATGAGCCATTAATAAGAGCAACTGGTATGATTTTGAAGTATAGTCACTGGGTATTAATAACTTCTGGAGTCCATTTATAAATTACCATTTATATATATATAAAAAGTGTCTTATTTGTTTGGTACAGCAGCTACATCCTGTACCTGCAAATGAAGCTAATTTGAATTTCAGGTCTCACTGTAACTCGGCGACACGAAACATGTGACACAAGCAATAAAAAAAACACACAACTGCAAATGATTAACTGAACAATACATCACATGCGCACCAACGCACGCTCAACACTCACAAGGCAGACGCTTGAAGGTGCCTACTGTGTCTGGGGGTCCTTTCTGGATGAAAGACGAGTAGAAAGAGAGATGACACAAAGAAAAGAAAGAAAGAAAGAAAGAAAAGAGGTTCAACTCCATGTGAAGGCTTCTTCAGTCTCTCCACTTCCCTTTAACGCAGAATATCTCGCGCCCGTCAAACAGCCAATGACTGTTCAACTGCAGTTGAGACGGAGTGTGTGTGTGTGTGCACTGTCATTCATAATGCAACACCATTAAAAGTGTCGTCATATCAGCTCTGACTCAACAGGCAACAAACTAGCAGAGAGGTACTGTCTATCTCATCTTCCCTAAAATGATGAAGTGACATTTAAGCCCATTTTAAAGGGAGCTTTTCTGAAAGTGTGTGTGTGTGTGTGTGTGTGTGTGTGTGTGTGTGAGATGTGTGTGTGTGAGAGAGAGAGAGTGAGAGGGAGAATTCTGTCCAAACTAGTTGTTATTGTACACAAATATAACCACTTTGTTTCCCAAAAACCACAGAACAAAACATGAAAACACACACAAAACATGAAATGCATGCCTGTGGTTTACCCACACACAGTGTGGCTGCAGTGTGTGCGCGTGTGTGTGTGTGTGTGTAGGAGTGTGTGTGTGTGTTTGACAGGTGCTGATTCACAATAGGAAGTGAGTAAGAGATCAGGAATACAAAGAGGTGCGTTAATTGTTGATGACAGGAAACCATGAAGGAGAAAGCTCCATGAATGTACACACACACCCACATACTAGTCAACATATTCATCACCATGCATCACAACTAACTATGTGTGTGTGTGTGTGTGTGTGTGTGTCCTACCATCATCATGAACTTCCACTTAATTCTGCATCCTTTCATCCTGACCCCAGGTCACCTGATACTCTTGTGGTCCTAGTTTTTTTTTTTTTTTACACACAATCCCAAGCAGCCATGTACAGTGTTCACATATAGGTAAGGTACAACATTCCATTGCTGCTAAACAGCTTTTATTCAAATGAGGAACTTCCCCTTTTCAAAGTAATACGTCAGGATTCTTGGCAGATTGATGTTTTGGTCACAGACATGAAAATCACCCATATGCTTCCTGCTCAAACTGTTGATGTTTACTAAATGGTGAATATTATGTGAACCATGTGAACTACTGTGGTTATTCGCTTTACATTTCTAGAGAAGTAGCATTTAATTTTGAAAATATCTTCTACAGCAGCATCTTAAACATTTTAAATTGTTATATAACAGATTACACGACATTATTAATTGCTAATCTAACATCGTGCAAATGTTGATATTGATATTGCACCTAATTCTCCAGTTTGGACAGACGCTTTTAATATCCAGGTGAGGTTTGGGAGTGTGTCGCTCTGCTTCCTGTTCGTATTAATCTAAGGTTAACGCTAGTTTGCTATGTTGTCATCCTGTGTTGTGCGTGGTATAAAAATGACACAATTGACACTAATATCTGAGATACAAATATAAACTTGGCTACATCATGCTAACAGATATCTTTTTGAAATATGAAATAAAATTATGTGAAATAACATAAGCCGAATAAATGCAGGGGTTTTACTGCTAGCTTATGGTGGCTAATGCTAGTTATTGTTAGCAAAACATTAATATTCTCTACTTTCGTAGCTGTACCATCCCATAATTGTCACTTAGTGTAACTTACTGTACATAGTTACATTATAAAACTTAAGCTATCAGCTAGTAAGCTACTTCCGTGCCGTACATCATTTATTAGAGCAACACTTGCTACATGCTATATGCTAATGCGTTAGCATGAAGCAGCACAGTAAATGATCTACCGGGGGACAAATGGATGATTCTATGATTCAACACTTAACTAACTTGACCAACAGAAATCAAACGCTTCTGCCACAGTGACTTTTTTATCACCACTTCCTTTTTGCTTTATCAGCTCAGAGCGAATAATACACCTACTAAAACAAGCCCCTCAAATCCAACACAACAGGCTTGATTCTCTTCATTTCCTCCTGTCACTCATCTCTCGCCATTTATCTCCCATCCCACTCGTGTGCCTGCCGACATGCGTCAGTGTCAGGTGACTGCAGGGCACGAAAATACACACATCTATATATTCAGATGAAGATGAAAAGGCCGAGCGACGTAGTTAGGAGGCGAAGTTCACAGTGAGAGGGAGTGGCATGGTGTATAAGGGCCAGAGAAACACACGCACACACACACACACACACAGCCTTTCACAACAGGTAGGATCACGTTGTTTCGCCCACACACACATTCTTCTCGTTCCATAGTCAGATAAACAATTTGGTCCAGAGGGGAGAAGTAAAAAGAGTTATTAACCACCATGAGCACACACACACACACACATGCACAGAGAGAGAGATTCAGACCTTTCTTTACAGTAGTGCGTCATTCCATTTCTGTCTGTTAATTCGAAGCCCATAAGCATCTGCATACGTTAACATCCAGTGAAGCCTGTATAGAGAGACACACACACACACACACAGAGAGCACATGGTTATACAAGACGTCTCTGTGAAATAGACAGCGTGTCTTTACTGCCTGCCTTTAGTTATCAACATCCAGCAAGCCTCACAAGTCCCAGAAGAAAACAGAAAATAGACGCAGAGCGAGCGGTTACATAAACGCCGTTCAACATAAATAAACACATAGAAGGAGACAAATGGCGCCCGCCGTAAGCAGAATAACAGAAATGCATCTGCATCCGTCTCCGCGGAGCGTCTTACGCGATCCATCTCATCCGGCACGAGTGTGATCATCAGCTCCGACGTCTCGTAAAGGAGCTAATTCAAGTTGTTTAGGGAAAAGTGAAGATCTAAATGTGATGGGATGAAAGCGTTTGAAGACCTTTGAAGAGCCTGGAGCAATAGGCTAACACACCAGCAGGTTAGAATCCACTACCACAATCAAACAAGTGGTGCCTGTTGGGATTGGGTGTGATCATTTCAAAGATGAAACTAGTTTTTTGTGCCCTGCTTTTTGTGCCCTGCTCGAGGAGAGCCTGACACAGTTCGATCTATCCATAAATGCAGATCCAGTTAGATTTATTACAAAAAGGGCTCTGCTCTATGAGGGAGCTCTCAAAGAATCCCAGCAGCGATAAAAACTCTGCTGGGAGAACGATCCATCACAACACATACCTACGCATTAAATCTTAGTTACAGTAAATCAACAATATCAAAGCTGTAGCGTATGAGGAGGAGATAGTGACGCTGCAGGGAGCCGTGGCATGAGTGATAGCAAAAAGTGTCGGGTTAGAATGGATGCTCTGTGCACCTGCGTGATTGGACGTCGCCGGTCAGCTGTTAGCCACGCAGCTGATGATTGAGCCACTGATTGTGAAGCAGAGTATTTTAGACATTGAATACATGAATTTGTAGAACATTTTACTGTAGATCACATCATTCGTAACTAATTAGCCAGTCAAACGTGGCTAACAGCTAATGCGGCATAACTGGGTGTTAACAGGTGGTGGTTAACAGTCAGATATTTACATGCGTTTTTCTATCTATGACTTTGGGTTGGAGGTGTCAGTTTGTGGTGTACTTTTGACACTGAAATGTCTCAGGTCAACAATAAACAACATCGGTAACGCAGCAACATATCCACATCTCACATCTGAGCGAACCATTCCTCTCACTAGTCCTACTTAATGTGTACACACACACACACACACACACACACACACTTACACAGCTGCTGTGCTTCTCATGAGCATGAGACAGCACACAACACCGATGCTGCGTGGTTCATGCACTTGCAATGTACTTAATTAATGCATGTGTGTGTGTATAATCACATCAATGTCAAGCTGTTCCATATGTCAATGACACACACACACACACACACACACACACACACACAACACACTGCCTTGCCTGGTCGTATTGACAACCAGGCAGACCGATTAAAATCGACCACTACACCGAGATTAGCTCTCAGTGGAGCTGCAGACACACACGGCCCAGTGGATACATATGAGACATTTCTACTTAGCAACAGCCTGTTTTACACTGACACCTGTATATCAACATAACGTCTACCACCGAGTGTTAAAGCTACGTTCGGCAAGTGTTTTAAATAAATAAAAATAATACTGCACTGACACTAGATGGCACCAATGTGCAAAGTTGCCTCGTGCAGCTTCAAGTGTCGTGCTAACAAGCACGTCCGTTTCCTTTTTCACCTCCTTGATTTGATTAGAATTTGAATCAGAAAGCTTTAACTAGTTCTCTCGTTTGTAGCCGTCAACGTGCTGATCTTTGCTGAGTCATTTTTGTGGAGTGTGTTGTGTACAGTCCCCTCTAAAGAGTGCAATATAAGCAGCAGTGCTCGAGCTTACAGCATGTGTGCTTAAAAAAACAGTCAGAATGGTAAAATCTAGTGCTGGTGCACTGGAGATCTAACTGTATCCACAAGCAACGATGAACCGGAAATACGTCGTTACACAGGCAATTAAAGGGCAAATCCCCCGTAACACAATCACATATGTTCTCATAATGTTGGACCTGCTCCTATGACAGCACCCACTTTACTGAGAGAGCTCCTACATTCAACTACAACAACTCTAGGAGCATCCGACCCGTATAAGTCACTCTGTGGGATATTGACAGATGGGTTTTTACAGTCAATCTAAAAATCACCCATCTCTGCCCACCGCTAGCAGCTGGTTTCCCACACTGAGCGGACGAACCTGAAGAATGTGACTGACAGTGAGGGGAAGCAGTGGCACACACAGGCCCCCGCATGCAAAGACACAGTGGTGGCGTTGTTCCCGTTGCCCTTGGACTCGGAGACATTTATTCACCGGGTTTGACAGATGAGCAGCGTAGCCAGCAGAGATGGAGAGAGAGAGAGAGAGAGAGAGAGAGAATGCCATTGGCTGAGGGACCTGTCACAGCTCGAGTGACTCTCAAGTATTAATGTAATGTAACAACTGCAGCGTTAACATGACTGCAGCCAGGAGGCCAAAGTCTGCATCCCACTGGCTGGAGGAAACATCAATCACCGAAGTTTCCTAAATGATGTAACAGCAGCACTATGACAATGCTCCTTTTTTGCCAAGCACCTCAGCAGTGTGTGTGTGTGTGTGTGTGTGTGTGTGTGGTTTGATCTCAGCGCTGGTTGTGCTGCATCCAGAAAGCTGTACATCGTGTTCCTGAGCCGTGAATGCTGCCAAAGATTTTGCTTCCTGGCATCGGCCTGAACCTCTGACTGCCCTTTACACACACACACACACACACACGCAGTTACACACAAATACCCACACTCTTTCCCTCTAATCAGCACACACAAAACTGCGTTGTACATGATACATTCACACACACTCAAGCCAACACCAATCCCCTCTGAGATTCTCCCTCGTGGTATCTTTTATCTGCTATTTATGATGTGCAGTGTTTGATTATTTGTCTTGATTTGTTTTCTGGTTAAACCTACTTTGCTTGCACCTGCGTCATTAGCTTTTATTTACATAATGGGTTTCCTACATAGCCCAGAATGCATTTCAACATTTGTTGAAAAGAGCACACATAATTCCTGACACAAAGCCGCACTGCGATCCGTTCCAATTCAGTTCTAATGTGTCCTGCTGGTGTTTGTTGACATTGGTCTCGGCCTTGCTGCTCCCTGTGTGACAGGTTAAAGTCAGTCATCACAACATGATGGATTACCTTTCCTTTTCCACTGAACAACGGGCTACCATTAAGGCTCAGTTGGAGCCAATAACTTAGTTCCTCAAGACACATTTCGTCACATTTTCCTCTTGGAAGAAATGCTTCCAGTACATTGAAGTGAATGGGAAAGAGAAACATCCAGTCAAAACATGTTTTCCAGAGTTCAGTTTTTGGTTTAGATAGCTCATTTCACTTCTGGTATGTGTTGTCACTATGATTATAGTCATTTCTACAGAATACTAATGACAAGAGAAGATGAACTTTGAACTTTGAAAAACTTTGATGAGCAGGTCCCCGTGTTATTTGTATCTCATGTGGTCAGTGGAGTGATACACCAGCTGGTGGCGGTAATGAGCCTTAAAATGTCACGGTCTGAGGAAGAATAATGCTAGCCAATAAAAAAAAATTCAAAAATATGCAAAAAGGGGTTTTGAATAAGTATGAGATGAATTGTTTTTTTTTACAATAAAAATGCCTTCATTTTGAGGACTTGTTTGCTTTGACTGATGGGAAAACATTTGAGTTTCGTGGCTATTAAAGAACGCCACGGCTCCATTCACTAATCATGTCACATACTGGGCTTAAACTTGACTTGATTTTGCTATTGATTAAATGTGGTAGCTGTAGGGGGAATAACAGAAATCTATGGGGCCCAGCAATGCATGTATAACCTGAAACAGGTAATTTTAGGGTGGAATTTCCTTTAAATCTAATCATAGTCGCACTGATTTCGATCAAAGCTAAACTAATATTTGAATCAGACACAGAAAAAATACCCTTCAAAGGGGATTTTCTTTACTGAAGATACAGAGGAAGGCTGTTCCCATGAAACACCACGCCACGTTTTGCGTGTTGCGGTCACTTAACATACAGTCCCTCTCTATGTTTGTCCTCTGTGTCTCATCTCTATCGCCTGTCATTTTCATAATGACTTTGGTGTAGTGCATGGACTGACTTGAACGTAGATGTGTATTTTGCGGGTAGAGGATGCCTGTGAAGGATCAATGAATATGTGTGTGTGTGTGTGTGTGGAGTCCCAGATCATCATGTTACAGGCGGTGAAAACCCAGGGGCAGACAGTTGATCTGTTACCACACCGACACACAGCACAAGCGACTGCACAGTTTGAGTCATAACACAACGGGTGAACTCTGACACTCATTAGAGTAGTTCTCTTATGGCTGCTTGTCAATGTTACTCCCACTTTTCAGAGCTAAACTACTCGAGAGATGAGTGTGTGAAACCTGGCCAACTGAGACACATTTGGCTTTTATTTATCAGAGTACAACTGTGGTGGAGTCGCAGGAAGTCAAACACAGAAAGAGCGCCCCGGTCAGCTAACTAATGCTAGCGCCAAACAGCAAACTAAAAAAAAAGACATTTTAGCATTTTATACAGTAATAATAATTCACAACAAAACTCATGTGATACGTAATATTCACTGTATATAATAAGTCCAGGGTGTTTTATTTTGAAAATTGACTGGATGCTCTATCCCGACCTGCTCTGTGCAGCTTGAGTAATGTTCTTACCTTACAAAAGTCAGAATTAACTTTTAAATTAGGCCTTGTGGATCTAATATGAGTGAAGATTCAGTTATCACCTCAGATTTCTTCAGAAACTAATTTTGGTGGACAGTTGACTGCAGTCAGGTGGTCTCTCTGGGGCTGCAAGCTGTTTGAGGCGGCTGCAGGGGGCGTTGTGCATAGATTTAGACATAACATTTAGACGGTAATCTGCTCTTTACAATTTACATTTTTCTTTTTTATTAAACATAATCAGAAACGTGTCTTAGCCTTAACCATAGTGTAGTTGCAATGCTCAGATAGAAGTCGCTGGGCCAAGGATTTCAGAGAAATGAAACGGTCAGAAAGGTGGAGAAACTCTGCCGTAACTACATCTCAACTTTTACATTGCGGTAAATTGGCGGAGCTTGTTGGGAGCAGTGTACAGTCTGGAGATTAGTTTTGTCTGGAAGGCTCAGTTCATAGTTGCATTAATCTGCCAGATCAGTATCAGTGTTGAACAGTGTCGTATTAACCTTATATGGGGGCCCTGGGGCAACAGTTTGTTGTTAGGCCCCCATTAATCCCCACTATACACTAATTGATTCATTTTAAAGCAAAATGCAAAAGCTTTTCAGATGTTTTCCATGATAATAAACTCAGCTGTGTTGTGTTTTTGACCAGGCAAAACAAGGACTATTTATTAATTTGTATTTGAGAAAAACTCGCTATCAGCTGAGAAAAAAACATATAGTCATCTAGCAACTTCTTCCCTGTTGCACCTTATTAAATAGCGTAATAGTATTACACAGAAGTGTATTAGCGCTACAGCAGAATAATGTTCCTAGTAAGTAGAATAACCTTCCTTAGGGCTAATAAGGTTGATTAAAAAGCAAAGTGCTGCATGTCTGAGTAGAGACATTAGACAAACACATTTATAGAAGCATGAAAAAAAAAGAAGAAGCACTGCTTCAGCAAACTGATGCGTCCTCCAAACACACGTGTGCGATTTGACTCACACTCCAGCAGTGGATAAGACACTTTGATCTTTAAATAACAGCCTGAAAAACAGCCACCAAGCAGACAAAGCAACCTATGTGATCTCGGAGTACTCACGGTCGTGTCTTTACCCAGTGTGCAGCAGGGTAAAAATCTTCTTTTATTTTATTTTTTTCTAAACTGCACTCCGCACTGCTTTTGACATCAAGGTGCTTGCTCTGCCTCGTGCGATCATGAATGAAAAGAGGAACATGACTCATAGAAGACCACAAAACATACACACACAAAGTTCTACATAATTCAATGTGCTTACGTATATGTATATGTGTGTGTGTGTGTGTGTGTGTGTGTGTACGCTGTGTTCCTGTGAAGTGCTCTGTTCACCTGAAGTGGATGAGTCAGAGCAACGAGGCAGAGGAGGATGATGGACCTGAGTTCAGGATCAGACCCTTGCTTGAACACACACACACACACACACACACACACACATAAAATATATATATTTAAAGATAAACAGATAAGAGAAAATGTAGGAGCAAAGGAGAATGTAATTACCTGCACTGTTCTGTCTGATTGACGTCACTTCAAACTCTTAATTACAAAGTGAAATCAAATTTGTGATTGAAAAAAAAAAAAAGTCGACCTCATCCACACTATCTGATCCTGAGATGGAGGAAAATTCCACGCACGGTTTCAGTTTCTTGTCAGAGTAACTACTCCCTGCACCCTCTGCAACAAGCTACAAAATGAAAAAAAAAAATCAAAGTAGTCATAGCGGCAGGTCTTACACTGGCTTTTTGGGCCTGGGAGAACCAATGAGCAGGAGGTAGGGTGGAGTCTCAGCAACCTGCCAATCACATTACCAAACTTGTTGTTCCTGCAGGAGGATGGTGCAATCTGGCATCTTTACAGTGAACACAAAAACGGGGCAGGTTACACAGCAGCTCAGGGGTGAAACCAAAGGCGCCGCTGTAGAATTCCTGGGTCACCTATCATGACATTTGTGGTCTCATGTGTCTCCAGCACTTTGAAAAGGCAAACGATGAGGAGAAATAGAGACAAACAGGCACTATGTACGTGTGCATATTGACCTAGAAAGGATTAGCAAAGCTCCAAGTACACATAACAAGTCCTTCAAATGAAATGTCAAACACCCATAGAAGTGTTTTCTGATCTACCCGTCACAAGGGTGACGTCATTTCTCATTGCCTTCCCAGACCGTCACAAATCATAGCTGGATTTATGAATCTGACAATGCTATGTTTAAGGTATTATTATTAAAAGAAGACTGAGGTGTTGTTTTGTGCCCAAATGAACATTGAAACAGGTTTTTCATGCTGTAATCATTCCTCCTGTTCAAACAAACCAAAATTCCTTCATAATGCACTTAGAATGTAATCAGCCATCAGTCAAATCAAGTAGATATATTTCTATTCTAGGTTTAACAGGCTTTTTAGTGCCAAAGTCCATGTTTCCAAGGGGAGTTTTTTCCTTGCTGCCATTACCAAGTGCTTGCTTATAGGGGAACTGTTGGGTCTCCGTAAATGTAAGAGTATGGTCTAGAGCTTCTCTATATGAAAAGTCGCATGAGACAACTTTTGTTATAATTAGTCGCTACATAAATAAATAAATAAATACTTTTTGTTTCTATACTTCCGCTGCAGCTCAACAGGAAAACACCTGATATGACTAACTCAGACTGCTGAAGCCTCATATAAGCCTCAATTTTTAAACGTATTTTTGCACTGAATGGCCGTGTCGACACACTGTGGATTTACTAACACTGAAAGCTCATTTGAAGGGGACCTTTTAATTGTCAGTATGATCAGGCGTCACCGACTCATGGTTTTTGGACTTGTGTGTTTGTTGTTTTGGTGTCCTGTGTTTGTTCTGTCTTTTTTGATGAGTCTTTTTTGATGGGTCCGTGTTGGTTTTGTTTGCACTGTACACTGCACTGCACTATACTCATCCACACCTTCTCTGCATCACCCTCATCAGTCTTGTCCTGCTCCCTGTGTCTTCCTGGCCTATCGGCTCCCAAGGCGATACCAGCCTTCTGTCCTGCACCTTAGTTCCCAGTCCTCTGACCACCCTCCTGAGCACAACCCTGCTGGTTTCACACACTCTTTCATCCACCCGAGCGCTGTCTTGTTGGCTGCCTGTGCCTTGTCCTAGCCCATGGACGATCCCTTGTACTGGGCTGGGCTGCAGTCATCCCCTGTACTGGCACTCTTGGTTCACCAGCCTGAAGTCATGGAGTCACTGGTCTATTGGTTCCTGTCCTTAGGGCTGTTTTCTCTGGCTGCCAGGTTCATCTGATTCCAGCCTTCCCAAGGATGCCAACAGTCCCACCTCCAGATTCTCCAGATTTCCCTGCATCCCCTGTGGCTCCATCTCCTGAGTCTGCAGCATTCCCAGTGATCCGTCTTTCTGCCAGTCCTCTAGAGCGGCTCCGCACGTCCTGGCCCCCCTTCTGGTTGCTCTTCTTTTTTAAATTTAATTTTGCAAAGGATTCGTGCAGATGTCAGTCAACAACTTGCCACTGAAACAGTAGCAGTGACAGTATCACAGTGGAGTTAGGAAACCTGACTGCTCAGGACTGCTACAAAGGACTGTAAAGAAAGCAACAAATATCATTGCATTAGCTTGGGTCTGAGGTAACGGGACATGTTTCCAGAACTTATAAGGCAACACCCTGCATTTCTTATTTGGAAGATCCTGGCTCCAAACACAAAAGATGGTGTCAACCATAAGCTGCAACTCTGAGCTTCAAACCAGCTCCAATACAAACAAACATATGATGGCACACCTTACTACATCAGTTTATGGTGTAGTCAGAACATTAAACCAAGACAAACAACTAACTTTGCTTATTTGACATTGTGAGGGGGATAATATGAGACTGGTTATCTCTTGCATATAGAAGACTAAATCGCAACTAAATAAAATTAGTGTAAATTAGTACATAAAAAGTACATATTTACAGATGGATTATCTACTGTGAAATACTGTGACAATTTCTAGTTGAAGGGGTAAAACATGCAAAGTCATTTATGTGACTCTTTAAAGTACAACCCTTGAATTATGGGAAATAAAAAGGGTGAGAATGACATTTTAACTTTATAAAAGGCCACTTAAATTATTGTGCAAAATTAAATCTTTGAGAAGTAGGGGTTCTCTCATTTTACCCTATTTGTATTTTTCAATAGTGTACCGTATGCTGCATTAACAGTTGCTGAGGGTGTGTTCAGCATCTTCACGGGATGATACTGCCAGTTCAATGCCACATCATAACAGACAACCTGTAGCAGTCCACGTCAAATCAGGGCTCATGTATTGATAACTTTATGAGTGGTTCATCTGATCTTTTAAACCGACAGGAAGTGAGATGTAAAAACAAAAGAGCTGCACTGAGATGAGAGGAAATGGTTTGTGGCCTCAGTGTTTGCTGTTGTCACTGCACATTTCCAACTGGACTCATGAAGTATTGTTGAAGACTCCTCAATAAATCACAACGCTCTTTCTTCCTGAATCCCATAATCTAAAAAAAGGGCAATGTAATTTAACTTACTGTTACTCATAATAGCAATGTAAGAATATCTGTTTGTGGGTAATGATGGTTATCTTGCAACTGACGCATATCCTAAAATAATGCTAAGTTGCTTGGTAAAACATCAATCTAAGTTCTTAGCTGGTTAAAATCATATTTCAGCATTCCAAACAGGTGCATTTTATGTTATTTCTTTCTCTGAATAGACAGATCAGAATTATTTTTCCACGTTTTTCTGAATAACAAGAAAAACTGTGCATCAAGTCTTCTTCATCTAACTTCCAAATCTCTTCTTTCCCTAATTACCACTCCACTTACTTGGCTTTCCTTCACCTGATGAACAAAATATTTACAGCACCTAATAATAATAAATACATTTGTATTTGTAGATTGATAAACCATTCAAAAATATTGAGTATAAATGTGGTTTTCGGGACATTTTTATGGCTAAATAGCTATAATTGAAACAAAACAAAGGGTTGCTATTCTAACAAAGTGAGATTGCTGAGGGGTATACCTCAAGGCTCCATTCTTGTGCCACTATTATTTCTTAATAAACAATCTGCCAAATCCGTCTAATGTAGTATGTCCCTTAGTTGTAGATGACATATTTTTGATTCATTTACATTCAAATTTTGAGACTGAACTTCAGACTTTCAGACTGAACTAACCATCCCTGAAATGCCTCAAGTCTCCACTGCATTCAGAAAGACTTTTTCCCTCATCAGTCTACTCTCAGTACCCCATATTGACAAAGTTTAGCAAATCTATTAAAAAAAGAAAAAAACTGCAATATCACATTGACATAATTATTCAGACCCTTTGCTATGACACTTGAACAGGTTCTCTTAAACATCTTTGAGATTTTTCTACATCTTGATTGGAGTCCACCTGTGGTAGAATCAATTGACTGAACATGATTTAGAAAGGCACACACCTGTCTGTATAAGGTCTCACAGCTGACAATATATCAGAGCAAAAACCAAGCCGTGAGCTGAAAGGAACTGCCTGCTGAGCTCAGAGACAGGATTGTGTTGAGAAGGGAAGGCTACAAAAAAATTCTGCTGCAGAGCACAGTGGCCCTTAATTCTTAAATGAAAGAACAACCAGGACTCTTCCTAGGGCAATCACGGGAGAAGGTCTTGATAAGACAGATGACCTGGCTGAGCTCCAGAGATCCAGTGTGGAGATGGGAGAAACTTCCAGAAGGACGACCATCACTGCAACACTTTACTGATCTGGGCTTTATGGCAGAGCAGCTAGATGGGAGCATCCCCTCAGTGAAAGACACAAGAAAGTCTGCTTAGAGTTTGCAAAAAAGCATATCGAGGACTATCAGACTGTTAGAAACAAGAAACAAGATTCTCTGGTCTGATGAAGCTAAGATTGAACTGGCCTCAATTCTACGCGTTCATGTCTGGAGGAAATCAGGCACTGCTCATCACCTGCTCAATACCATCCTGACAGTGAAGCATGATGGTGGCAGCATCATGCTGTGGGGTGTTTCTCAGCAGCAGGGACTGGGAGAAGGGTCAGGGTTGAGGGAAAGATGAATGGAGCAAAGTACAGAGACATCCTTAATGAAACCCTGGTCCAGAGCTCTCAGGACCTTGGACTGGGCCAAAGGTTCACCTTCCAACAGGAAACCATTAGCAACACATAGCCAAGACAACGCAGGAGTGGCTTCAGGACAACTCTGTGAATGTCCTTGCCAGAGTCCTCACTTGAACCCAATGGAACATCTCTGCATGGACCTGAAAGTGGCTCCACTGATGGTGCCCATCTAACCTGACAGAGTCTGAGAGGATCTGCAGAGAAGAACCCGAATCCCCAAATCCAGCTGTCTGTAGCATCAAACCCAAGAAGACTCAAGGTTGTAATCACTGAGAAAAGTGTTTAAACTGAGTACTGAACAACGGGTCTGAATACATATGGCAATGTGATTTTTTATTTTTTAATAAATTTGCAAAAGTAATTTATTATTATGGGATTATAGAAGTAGATTGATGAGGATTCTGAATGCACTGTATATAGAATTACATAATTACTCAAAATCATCCTTGATGATAGTTGTGGACTATTGCCATTACATCCATAATTAGGGAAATTACTTTGTTGATACATTCTGTCTTCAAATTCCTGTATTTAATTCATCATTATCTTTCATACTGCAACAAATTCTACAACACGCCATTAAATGTTTCTCTCTCAGATGTTCCTTTTTGTTTCTTACAACCACAACCTGTGGTCCATTTAATTCAGAAACTCCAATATTTAACACTTTTTTTTATCACAAATCGAAAACTACAATTATGAAGTTGCTCGTCCGGAGGCAAAAAAAAAAAAAGTAGAACACCAACACAATTGAATAATGACAATAAGATTCAGGTCCCTGTCAGTCATTCTAGTAAAATATGCGTGTGCCACTTCAACACTGACTTATACTGAAACTCCTTATGTGGTGTTTTAAATCTGATTTCAAAACTTACATGATAAGTGAAATAAAATCCTACTTTAAAACAACTCATTTGAATCAAAACTCACTTATACACTATGTATACTTATTTCGAGATAGTACGGGCCTATATGACACATTAGAAGAAGAGAAACAGAGAGAGAGAGAGTTAAAAATAAAGGTTTATTATTGACACATTAAGCGCTCGCATACTTTTGTCTCTCGGCAGCAGTGAGCAGAGAGCCACATGCTCTGCTGGTGTGGTTTAATCAGTAATTACCAGCTCGGAGAGGTGAATGTGAGCTCTGTCAACCGTTAATTCAGTTACATAGGCAGACTTTCGTAAATAACATTACCGTATACAGTGTTAAAACAAGGACTTATTCTTTCCCTTCCATCCTTAAGCTAAACAAGTTATTTCAACCAGAGATTGTGTGTGATTCTGAAAGTATAAGACTACAGAGTTCATACTGCATTCATTTAATTTGAAAAAAGAAAAGTGCACAAAGACAGATTGCTCTACTCAACTAATTAGTTGCACAACTGTAAGAACCTCCACATTTGAGAAATTGCAATATGTGAACCCCCTGATGGATGTTATTTGATTAGTGCTGAAGTGAGCTACTGTTCTCTAGTAAAACCGCCAACCTGCACAAACAAATGACAAAACCCGACTCATTTAAACATAAACAACAGGATAGTTTTAGTTTCAGAAGTGGCTGGCATACAGTGAATCAGTTGTTCTTCAGCAAAGAAAAGCGACCTGACACCATGCAAATGGTTTTTCCTGCATGAACATATGTTTATCAGTCTAATATATCATTCTTAAAAACATGCAGAGGAGGTTGCAGGAGATGTCGTCAATCCACACAAGCAGGGATGCACCAATTGTATACACAGGATTAGTATGGGTGTGGATACTGGCCTAACCAATGAACATCAAATACTGATTGTCAATGTAAATTTAAAATTTCAGATACATAAAAGTATCAGTTACATTCATTAAGTCATGACATCACTGCCCTCGTGTTACCTTACATTAAAATGATCTCAGTTGAGATCAGCAGATGAGTTGAGGTGTTGACAAAAAGTTGGATACCGTTGGAGACCAATAGAACAGACTATATGTAGCCTGTGAGGCAAAACCAGGGGCAAAAAGAGTCTAAAAAAGTGATCCCTTCAGCTCTGGATTCCTGAAGCTGATTGGTAAGAGCGATCTGTAACAACTAAAGACAACTGGGAAGAGTATACCAACTTTTGTATCAACTCAGAGCATCTCCAAAAGCATCCTTGGTAATGATGCAAGATGTCAGGTTGCAGGTTTAGTTGTTTAACTACTGCAACTGGTAAGCAAACCTTAATGGCAGGAGCTTGCAAGTCAGAGTTCACCAAAGATTTGTGCAGATTTTCTTTGTCCCTATCAGTAAATTCAATTCCAATTAAATAAGTTTATTTTTCTCTGGATAGTAAGAGGAGAATGTTTAGAGATAACTGGTAGTAGAAATTAGGTCTCTGCATTTACAGCCAAACGTATTAATTATACAAATTACAGATGTAATTAGATGTTTCCAAATTTGAAAGAACATGTCTAATAAAAATTTGGTATTGTCACATTTTGGAGTGAATTTCTTAACCTTTATTTGCAAGGTTAAGAAATTCATATAGTGGGTTTCCTAGGAATCCTGTGCATCTGGAAAAGTTAACCTTTAATTAAATCCCTTAGTGAAAAAATTATCTGTTCACGTCAATGCCACTACCATCCTTTAGCAAGATTCGCAGGAAGGAATTGGACTGTCCAAGAAAGTAGCCTAGACAATAACTGATACATGGAAAAGAGGAAAACACTGCACACAAACGCACACATGGCCACGTGCTACTCATGACAGCTAATACAGAAACTGATTACTCATAGGCAAAATACTGTTGAAGAAGAAAACCTCTTGTGTTCCTGTCAAATGCATAATCCTCTTATCCAAAAGGCTTTGTGTGTGTGTGTGTGTGTTTTTGTTCTAATTCTGAAAATGAAAGACACACTATGAATATATAATGAAAGGGAACACAGAGCTAAACAGACGTAGACAGACTATCCGACAGGTCCTATTGATGACACATGCAATACAACGGCGAACCCGATCTGACAGAGAGCCAGATACGTTCTCACAAGCCAATCAAGAAATCTTATGTAGCGTCGGAAGGTTGAAGCTCAGTGAGAGGCAAGTTTGTTTTTTTTCACATTTACCTCGTGCGTCTTCATAAAGTAACTCAGACCCTGAGCAGGTCAGAACAAACAATTAAACACACTCCCACGCAAGCACGTCAACAGACAAAGCCTTCCCCTTGGACTGATGCACAGACACTGTTGCCTCCTGATATTTCACTCAGCTTTATTACTCAGATGGAGGCTTGCTGCTCATAATACAGTACATATATATATGTGTGAGGCTTTGAGCTTAGCTTTCAGTTAGTGTTGCTTTGTGTCGCCACAAGACACGTAGCTCTTGCAAAACGCTGCATCTGTGCAAATGCGTTTAGTCTCCGTTCATTACCGGTGTATTCAGTTGAGATTTTGTGCCAACAGCCTTGTGTTACACAAGAAACAAATATCTCAAAGTCCTGGATTTAGAAGATCTTAAATGTTCATATAAAACAATACTAATGAGGTAAATAAAAGCCTAATGAGCAACATAAGAAACCTGAGCTTTACTTTGGTCTTTGGTGTCCGTAAACCACTCGGCCATCCAACCACGGGCTCCGGGTCTTCAGAGGGATTCTCACAAATGAGAATGAGAAACAGAAATTAAGAGGCTTAGCGGATCATATCAACAAAAACAATTTCGCCGAAATCACCAGAGCGAGATGATCTATCCATTACGTTTTCTGTTTGCTCATTATTTCATCGTGCCTCAGAGTGTTTTCATATCAGTGCTGCATTACATTATGCTCTAATTCCTGTCAATCACCTGACACCCACAGGAAGAAATGTCTTGTTTTAGATATAAACCCTTAAAAACATGAGGGGAAACAAGAAAATAGGTCATTTGCACTTGACTGGCCATAAACCCCTAATTTTTGTTCGAATATTTGGACAAAGATCAAACATTGCTTTAAGCTAGCTAGTAATACTAAAATCAGAATATACAGATCTAGTCTGTATATTAAATGTCGTGTTTTCTGCTCTGAGAAATAGATTCTAGCCTCTCCGGGATGCTGTACTCAATGACAGCAGTGCTTTGAGATGAATGCTAACGGCGACAGGCTAACGTGCTCAAAATGACTTTGTTAACATGCTAATGTTTGGGTTATGTTTAACATCATTGCCTTTGTTTAGTATGTCAGCATGCTAACACTGGCTAATTAGCACTAAACACAAAGCTAAGCTAAAGCCGATGGTCATAAACCAAACCATTGGTATTCACACTGTTCGGCACCCAAATTGCACAACAAAACTGAAACGTCTTCCTCATGTTGATCTTCATTGCAAGGTCAAGTATTGAATAGCTGCCCATAAATGACAAGATCATTCAGTTTTTAAATTCCTTTTCTGTTTTCATTCAGTACCAAAAGAAAAGTAACAAAAAAAAAACCCCAAATATTTCCCTGTAACTTAGCATGCATGTCTATGTCAATGTCTATGGACACGGCGGCGCTCATAAACTTGAGGAGAGTGAATGCAACATGTGTAAAAGAGAAAGGGAACGCTCTCCGTCCAGGCCTGCTTCAGTGTCCTCTTCCCTCGTTTTTTCTGTCTCCTTTGTCCTTATTAGTTTAAGGCATGTTTACATTTGGCACAGGAGAAAACAGACAGTGAGAGAGACAATAAAACCCTGTTCATTAGGAAATGGCTCCTGTGTGCTTCACCGGCGGCGCCGCCTGACCCCCTCCGCCACCTGTGTGGTTGCTATGGAAACACGCCATAGGAGGCAGTCCTATTGCTGAGGCAGTCCTTTTTTAGAGAGCCAATCGTGTCGAGATCAGGTTGATGAGGGATTAACACTTCACAACTTTTGCTTTCCATTTGATTAATCACCTTCTGGCTTTCTGTGACAATTTCCTCTTTTTTTCTGTTTTTTTTTTTTTAGTTATTCCTCAGTTTCTGCCCTCGTCACCCCCCCCCCCGACACACACACACACACACCTCCTGCATATGTGTGTCACAATGACTCAGGTTACATGGTCCTGGCAGAAGGTTTCTACACAGGCTCACAGGTCATCGCCACCTCTAACTCTCTGCAATGAGGAAGCGATACGAAAATAAATAGCTCCCAGTCACACGTTGCCTGGTACACAGCAGGAAGTGTTTACTCCATTAATCATTTATGCTCGTCGACTTTAAGCTAAAGCTGCTATTACTGTACATCAGCAATCCAACAACCAGGTTATTTACCCAGTAAGTAATTCATCCTGAGCTAAACCCCGAGCTAATGACGAATAATAAATAAATTAATTTAATATAAGTCGGTTTTTCTACGGTTAGCGCGGTTACAAGCTAACTCTTCCTGTTTTATGTATGTACATCTGACAAAATAGGTTGGTTGCTTTCTAATACGACCAATGGGACAGTTCCAAAAAAGGACCTCATCTGCCACAGAGGTGCTTACGTTTGGTTGAGTTCAGACAGTTAAAGAAGCTTTAAGGTTAAGTCATGGTTAAGGGTTAAAGGCAGGTACACGATAGAACAGAAACTCCAGTCTGTTGAGTCAAAGTCAATCCACCCACTAACCTCAACATCAAATTACATCAACCAAGAAATTCTGTGTAAGTGTCGTGCTACTTCCTCCTTTGCTACTTAAAGAGGACAGCGAGTACTCTTATTATGACAGTCAGAGGCTGCTTGTCGGGAAAATGCACGATTTTAAGCTCTGAACAGCCACAAGTGGCCCCGCCGGTCACTGCGTCATAATGGACCATTCAATTTCCCTCCAGAATTATCCTGTGCTTTCTCCTGGTTGGGTACAGTGAATGATTTTTTTCACTTTAATCAGCTCCAATACAAATGAGATTGAGAAATTTCGGGAAACATCCCTGTTCCATTATAGGGAACTATTTAATATGAAAGAGGAGTTGCAGGCAATACTGGAGTAAGAGGCAGCTGTTAGTGCCGGGTCCTCTGGATTTATCGAGGCCAGTTTGGTGGCATAAGCAGGACCTGCCGACATGATGGAAGCAGTGCAGGTCGTAAAGATAAGAGTGCTTCGGATAGCGGCTTTTACTACCCTGCTGCACAGTCTGATACTGTACACCCAGCTCCTCCTCTGAGGCCCTGAGGCTCTGACGAAGGGAGCTTGGTTAGTACAGGTGCTAAACGCGCACGCACGCACGCACACACACACACACACATGCATCATCCACTTGCAAATACACTCCCAGCCTTTTCTGATTTAAACACTTTCACTAGAACCAGCAAAAATCTAATTTCTCATCTTCTTCCTTTCTCTCCAAGGCATGAGCAAGCACGTAGCATGTAAATACACACGTTTACTCACATATGCAAACACACAGACATCCATTAGATTCACAGATTTTAACTGACTTAACTCAACCTCCCTCTGGGAGCAGCAGAGTGGAGTGTTTATATATTGCTTGCATTTCGCCTTCATAAATATGAAATGAGCTCAATTATGGCGAGCATGCTGTGTGGGATCGCTCTTTGACATGGCTCTAATTGAAATGAACAGCAGCTTGGCCCTCCCCTGCCGAGGCCTGCCTAATGCCATTAGAGGGGATCTGAGGGCACGGCTCTGTGTGTGTGTGTGTGTGTGTGTGTGGTTCATCTGACACTCTCATACACAGCCACCTGACTACTTAATCATACACTAATCCCCATTCACACCTCCAACAACAGCAAGGACACTTATTGAATGAAGCAGCGCGCACACACACACACACACACACACATAGAGGTGGCGTATACACACTTCCTGTGTAGGTGAAGCTGTAAAATGTTAAATAGGAAGAAAAGTGTGGGCTGTGTGACAGCGGCATCTTGAATTAACAACACTGTACCCATCATCCATCACTTATCTAAGACATCACCGAGCTGACGTAAATCATGATGAGCACAAGCGACCTGCATAAATGCAACCAAACAGAACATAGGGATGTTTGTTTTTTTTACTTGAACATTATTCCCATCTAGTGGAAATGAAAAAGACTGCAGCTATAGGTGAATAAAAGCACACACACACACACACACACACACACACACACACAGAGGGGTGTACGTATGCCCCAGGTGCAATCAGTGTTAACACTATCAATAATGCACTCACAGGAGAGCGAAGGATAACAAGACCTGAAAGCTGCATGTTTCGTGTTTGATTTCCCAAGCCCAGGGGCAGCTATAGGGACACACACACACACACATATAGGCACACACACATGCCTTGAGCGCTGCTGTTATGTAACCAATAACCACGTGTTGCCGTGGGAACAAGGAAGGAGGGGAGAGGGGGATGGTGGTGACAGAGACCAGGCAGAGAGAGAGAGAAGAGATGATGCTGCAAGACTGTTGTTATGAAGTGACCCCTCCCAATGTGTTCTAAAAGCGCACACACACACACACACACACACACACACACACACGTCCTCATAAACCCACAGCTCTTAGCCTCTTGCAGCTCATTGTTTTGGCTTTATAACCTACAACTTTACTGTTTTTTATACTTCAAGCAGCTATGACATTTTACTGGAATCTTCTCAGGTATTTGTTAATTTTGTACTGCAGTTATACCAGATATACAGTGATGCCGTATCTAGGAAAGGGCAGCAGAACTTTTTTTTTTTTTTTTTTTTTTTCTGGGAAAGTCGTGCTCTGCTGTTACATCAGGGAGAAAGGCAGAGGAAAAGGCTATAAACGGCAAGTGTTCCGGGTCCATTTACAACAATCTAGGCCAGTCACGCTGACGTAAAAGCCAGCGAGGAAGAGGGGAGCTGTTACATCGCTCATGGACGTGTAGAAGTGAATGTGGTTGGCGAGGGGTGAACCAGTGCATGTCTGTGTGTAAAAACACTACAATGTCAGCAACATCACAGACCCACATCGAGAGACTTTCTCAGAAATAAAAGCCTTGCTGCTTTTTTTTTTTTTTTGTCAATTTGCAGGAACTCAGGTTCATTGTATTACACCCACAGAAGCCTGGCCCTTCTTTCTGTACACTGAACTGGCGTGGTTGGTCTACTTGGTTGCAGTCACTGTGGGAAACTGGTGCTGTGGAGTGAGCTTTCCTCCTCCTCCTCCTTGCGCTGGACAAACACAGATGACACACCAAAGAAACTCTTTCAGCCAGCACCCAGAAAACGGGAAATTGACAGGAATAAATCCACAAGCAAATACAGCCATTTCATTAGCAGGGGCCCAGAAGCAGGTATCATCCACTGTTTGTTTTTTTTGTTCTCCGTCTTCTTCCCTATTCATTGCTCTGACCTCGCAACTGTTTCTCTAACCCTTCCCGCCTCGTCGCATATTTTCCTCCATCTCTCTCACTCTCCGTCTCCCTTCAGGGCCTGTGTTGCCATCCCTTCTGTTGCCTTGGGGATGTATCTCACTTTAGTGGGCTTGCAGGCTGATGGGTGTGAGAGTGTGTCAGGGGAAGAAGAAGAAGAAGAAGAAGAAGAAGGAGAAGGAGAAGGAGAAGAAGAAGAGGAGGAGGAGGTGGCAGTGACGGTGAGATACGGCAGACCATGGCGGGCGGTAAACCGACGACGAGACGCTGGTCGGAGTTTTGTTGCCACGGGCTGCTGTGACACAGAAGAACGGTTTGAACTTCCTGTGGCCCTCGTGACCACAGATAAGAGCTGGACACAAGCCGCAGAAATTCCCCCGGCTTTGCTGACCTTCAGTGATGGATAAAGCAGTTATGGAAAAGGTCAGCGCGGTCTCCTGGCCCGATGGAAACCAACACTTCCCCTTTTCAGTTATGTGGTTTTAGGTGTCATGCACAGACGCCGAGCAGCATGGGATACATGACGCACACGATGCGCGCTCTCTCTCTCTCTCTCTCTCTCTGTCTCTGTCTCTGTCTCTCCTCCCATCTGTGGCTGAACAAGACACTGGAGAATGGCTAACATAGCAGCATCGGTTCATGTGACACTCCCGTGTGCCTTTGGCCTACTTAGTCGAGCTGTAGCAGTCTGCACCTCTATTAACACTATCTCCTTTAACTAACTCCTCTCCAGCTGCATCCACATGACACACATCCACCTCTCTCCTTGACCTCAGGAGTACCTGCCCTTGTGTCAGCTATCACAAACTCTTGTTGTGTTCGTCAAGCCAAAGTTCTAAAGAGCGTTGCTTTAAAAGACATTATCTCTCCTGCTCAGTGTGTTGACATGCTAAACATAGCAACAACAACAACGACCAAATTCACTATTAACCGATCTAACATTAGCTAACATTACCAACCATACACGACTGGTCATACCAGGCCAAGTAAAGCTCTAGCAGCGTAATAAATACGTCAAATACATATGAAATATTTGGCTTTAATGTAAATGGTGGCTTGTATGAGTTAGTACATGTACTATATATAAATATATATATATATATATATATGAGATATTATCATACAGTGCATCCACAGAGACTCTTTTGCAATAAAGAGCTGACTCGGTGAAGTCAGTTACACACTGAAGTCCATCTGCTAACATTAGCCACCATATGATCGGTCATACCAGACTGAGTAAGGCTTCGGCAGCGAAACCCCTGAGTGTATTGATTGCAGCGCTTTTATCGCTTATGAATTCACTTTTCTTCACATTTATTTCACTTACTGCTGAAACAAGCGCATCAACTCCTCCCCAGATATCACTCCGAACATGTCGTCTGTACTATCCCTCCTCCAACTAAATCCAAACTCTCCTCCTGCAACTATCACCTGCTCTCAGTAACTCTTACTTACAGTAACTACATCCACCCCAAGTATCTCCTTCTCCTTCACATCATTTCTTTTTTACAACTTCAATCTATTCTTTTTACTCTTTCCCTCCTTATTTATCTCCTGGAAACTCTCTTCTCCACCGATCTATTCCTTAAACTCTTATCTCCTCTTGAAGACTACTATTTTAGTGACCTCAACTTAATTGATGTTCTCATCTTTCCTCAGTCTCCACAAAAGAGACCAGATCTCCCAGATGTCTTTCCACAATTCCACCTGCTCTATGTTCCCCACCTCTCCTCCACCCATCACCCTACAACTACCTACTCCTGCTGTCTCTCTTCCAACTGCTCTCCCACTGACTCCCAGTGCCAACATTTTTCATTTTTATTTTCCAACTCATTTTCTAACCGCATCACGTCCCTCTCTTCCATCACACCTCTTTTGAACTACATCTGAGCCTTTTACAGCCGCATCCTTTCAGACTATATCACGTAACTAATCTCCGAGATAGAATCGCCTCTTAAACTCTCCGGCTCTCTCCGTTCTGCTCTTGTGAATGTTTCCTGGTGGCAGAGCTCTCTCTCGGTCATGCTCCGAGCGCTTTTCTTCTTGGATGCAAATCAAAGCAAACAATAAGAGCGTGTGCTCTTTACGTGTCCATGTAGAAGGAAGGCGGTGGACGGGGGGAGGGAGGGAGAAAACACACAACTATTAAAGGCTTCCAGCTAAACCGTAGCTACCCTGACCATCATTTCTTCTTCACACTCTCTTTGCATTTCTGTGTATATACAGCCATTTTTTTTCCTTCCCCATCTTATGCTTTAAATGCCATGGCCAGCAGACATATGGGCAGTGGGATGCTGCCAGAAAATGTTACAACTTTGTTTAAGCCAGGTCCTACAGTCCCTACAGTCCTGCAAATGAGAGACAAATAACAAAAACACAAAGTCGGTTAAAGACTAATTCTGTAATGTGATATTATTTTTTTGCTGACGCTCTCCGTTGCTCTGTCTTTTCATTCTCTCCTCTCTAATAAAGACATGGGCAGTTTTCTCCTCCATTACCCCGTGTCCTGCTGAGGTTTCATTTCACGTTCCTCCCCAGGCCAATCGTATGCCAAGCAGCTCGCTGCCAGACCAGACTCTCCCTGCCAACTTACTCTCCACCCTGCAGCCTGCTTAACAATGCAATCTGCCTCTCACCTCTGACCAGACCAGCTCCATTCACAGTTTTATCACAACGCCTCCTAGAAGGCATGCAATGCAGTTTAAACCTTTAGGAGTTTGTATCACGCGGGACAAAAAAAATCATGCATGAGTAATAAATGATGATTTACAGTCGTTATGCATCTAATGAAAAAATTATGTTATATTTGACTTAAATTCATACCCCTTTGCCCTGCTAAAGGGGGGTCTAATAAAAAAAAATGGATCAGATAGCCATGAATCTGATCAATAGAAACAAGATATTTATAATCTAACTCCATTTTGACCCCTAAAAAAAATCAGTCCTCCACCCAAAATATCAAATTCGGACAAATGTATCTGTGCCTATTAACCGAGCACATCCAGGCTCCCCCGACGGAGGATCCCTTTTCCTCTCTACACGCTCAAGGAACAAAATTTTAAATTTGCATGCAAATAAGTGTATTGTACACAATCCATCGTATCTCATAATCTGACAAGACGACTGCAGTGACATTTACTAAGCACATTCATGCTTCCCAGTAGATGAGGAAAAACAAGGATGCAGATTGCTTTTAATATTCATCATCCTAACTAGTGGAGTGAAATGAGCAGTATATGACATTTATACTGTATACCTTCCAAACTAAGAGAGCAGATTGCCATTAAATTTACTGAGCACATATATATATATGCTTCTAAAAGGATGAAGCTCTCTCGATTGCTCTGATAATGAACATGGCAACCTCTTGGGAACACTAGCAGGGCTTTACAATGCGATGTTAAGTAGTCCATATGAATGTCAACCTGAGACGGTGAGTACACTTTAAACCTGACTGTGAGTAAACTGATTTTCTGTAGACATTACCCTTCGCCAGTTCCCCCCCGCATAATACATTCTGTCAGATGACTCATGAGGTCTTTCACGGCCTGCTTCGAGAAGCGTCTTCCCATGTCCGCTCTCCATCCCTCAGGAAGCCCGGCGTTTGCTGAGGAAATATTTGAGAAGTGTCAATTACCGAAGCTGTTATGAAAGTTGGAGTGTGCTCAGTCTGGGAGGGCAGTTGGTCAGAGAGAGAGATGGTGAGGTCACTGCGAATAGCAAGCAACTGAAACAGGCAGAGCTCTTAAACAAACACGAGCCTGTGTCACTACTTTTATAGTGAACGAGAGAGAGAGTAAACACATTTCATAATCCGATGCGCACTCGCCCAACCTATGCAGACACTGACTCGTTTTGCTGCGTGCTTGTTGATTTGTGGGTCTGATGCTGCCGTCGACAGCGGTAACGTAGAAAGTGATCGCTCATTAGTTTCTTTGTTTTTGTCTCACTCTTTTATCTGTCTTTGGTTTTCCTGTCCCTCTCTCTCTCCCTGTCTCTCTCTCTCTATCTATGTCTCTCTCTCCCTCTGCAGCAGTATAATGTCTGCAGCTCTCGCCCTTCTGCTGCCTCCTGCGTCACTTCCCTTCTCGGTCGGCTGTCATGTAAACACAAGCACACCCCTGCTCTCATGCGTGCTCTCACATACAAGAGCGAACACACACACGCACACACACACACACACACACACACACAAATACACAAATACGCCCAGTCACATGGGAGCTGCTAATTATGACTGCATAAACCTAGCGGAAATACAACTTTCACAGCTGGCTGTTTGAGCTACGCTCACACTGAAGCACATAATTCACAGACACACATACACACACACACACAAAGACGCACCATTTACTTCAATTATTCAGCAAACGCACACCAGAGGAAAGGAAGAAAAAAAAAGTAATGGGCTCATTTCTCAGATTAGACTCTGATGCTGAGGCTACAAATAGCAAGTAGCGGTGCTGGTGAAGGAGAAGGAGAAGGAGAAGGGACTGAGACAGAGATTTAGTGAGAATAACGGAGGGACCAAGGTTTAACTGCATACACCGGGAGGAAGAAGAAGGCTCATTCAAATCATAACAAAACATCGATTTGTTGGAACCGAGTGAAGATAAAGATTTAAAAACATCTGACAGACGTCATGCGCAGTCTGTGACGCAGATGGGAAAGTCTGTCTTCGATGAGCACATGTATGCAGCCAGAAAAACAACCAGATAGACAGGAACACACACACACGCACACACACACAAACAGGCATGTACAGACCATGTTATCACTGCTGGACTCTGGGGGGACACACACTCCAGCCATTTCAAGCATTTCACTAATCTAAAAGGTTCAAGCTCATTCTCTGCATATAGGTTTTGCCAAATAACGCTCTCAAGGGCGGAAATAACATCTGAAAGTTTTCTTCAAAAAGGGTGACGGATTTGTTTCTCGTCTAATAAGGCCAAACACAGCCGGATTAATGTCGGTTAATAGTTAATGCTGCAGGATTATTGCAAATTTCATTATGATGCGAGGGCCGGAGGACAGTGAAGCTCAATGTTCCACCCCGCTCATACTTGTAGGGGCACGTTCGTCGGCGTGTTTACTACCAGGGAAAGATATCCTGGATATCATCGCGTTGAGTTGATTAAAAAACCACAAGGATGCCGGGGAGCGACATGAAACATTCAAGCACGGATACTGCTATCGGTTCGCTAGGCGTTACAGACTCACTGTTTGGCTGTTACATAATGTCTGTCCTGGAATACAACAAAAATAAAATGCTTTACCGACTGGTAAAAAAAATGAATGATGAAATGAATTCACTGGGTAAATTGATGAAATTGTTTGTCGGGGGAATTTCCTTTTTAAAATATCAAATAAGGTGGGTCCTGAATCTTTTTCATATTTTCGTGGGGCCCATCATCTAGAAGTATGAAAGTCTCTATTTTTTCATTCTGTCGACCACTGTCTGTCCGACATCAAGAAGCAACGTTCAGTTACAAACTGAAAAATTATTTCTGGAAATTAGTTTTAATGCCTATATTAATGTGTTGTACTTTATATGGTGCTCAGTTTGTGGATACTTAAATGATGTGACCAATAGGATACAGTCATGTTTCCTTGCTCAGTGTACTTTACGATTATTTCCAGTAATTGAGACTAATCTGTCAGTTAGTTTTACGATTAAATGTTTAGTCTACAAAATTCCAGACAACTGTGAAAAATACTCGTGTTGTGTTATTTATTTTTTGCTTGTTTTGTTGGACCCAAAGATATTCAGTCTAAAATAATATGAAACAGAGAAAAACAGTCGATTGTCACATTTGAGAAACCCGGAAGCAGAGAAAGTTGGATATTTATGTTCGATAGACGACTGATGAATTGATCAACGTTGATGTCGTTTAGCTCAGTTTCTGTCACTGTGATTCGTCGAATAATGAAGTTTTGACTGACTCGTTACTGAGCTGTGTCTCTAAAGATCCCCTGATATTAACCCCTTCATCATATGATGCAAAGTAAAAACACTTGTCTAATGTCAGTGGGTCCCTTTTCTAAATGTTTGGACATGCTTCTACATCAAACGGTGTCTCCTCCAGTTGGGCCAGTGTGAGAGTCATCCTCTGCTGGTGCCAGTCATCTCTGGAAGAGTCACTAACATTAAGCTCTCTTACAGACTATATATGTGAATGCCCTGTTATGAATCAGCAAAATGTTGTTTGGCGTTTGGTGTGTGTGTGTGTTTGTGTGTGTGTGTGTGCGTGTGTGTGTGTGCCTGTGTGTGTGTGTCTTTGCGCAATAGCCGGGCCAGGCAGATGGTTTTCTTGTTTTCCTCACTGGCGTGTGCTGAAATATTAAGGCGCCGAGGGAACCTCACAGGCTCGTCTCCAAACATCCCGCAGGAAAAGATGGACAGCTTTATTAAACAATAGGGCCGCTGCTTAAAAGCTACACACTCATAAATGATTTCCACTGCCAAAGAAATAAAATAAAAATAATAAAAATAAATTCCCATAGTCACGATTAACACACAGCCACACACAGCATCGGTGCCTATTAAATTGATCAATCAATAACATTATGAATCCAAATACAGTATTAGAAGCATCTAGAACTTCACTTGTTCTCCTGCAGCTGGACACACACACACACACACACACACACACACACACACACACACACACACACACACACACACACACACACACACACAGCTTCAGGGCTGGTGAGAGAGGGGCGTGCTGGAGCGCCGTGCTCAACATCAGAACACTGTTTTCCAGCTCGGGAGCGAGGCCTTATTCCCACTTGTTTACTTCTACTTCCATTTCTATGTGCGCAACACCACCTGGAATGCGGACGCTGGCGAACACGGGAGTGCGAGAAAAAAACAAACAAACAAAAACAAACAAAAAAACGCACATGGCACCTGATCAACAAGCCCCCCCCCCTGCAGGAATATTGCGCTTTCTCCAACAACACACTTTTTTTTTTTTTTGAGAGATGCGGGTCCTCACTAGAATACAGCAGACTAGCAGGCACAACACAAGCGCGCAACACGCACCTGCAGCAGCGACACAGAGCCGATCCAGCAGCAGCTATCAGGAATAACTTCACTCACGCTGACAGCCGCTCGTCCTCTGCTCCCGGACCGACGCGGAATGCGCGCACTCACACAGGCGACGTGTTCCTCCGCTTTTTAAAGTGCGTGTCATAGCTGGCAGGTGCAGCTGTTAGTAGATGAGTCCAGCTCTGGATCGGCCGGGCTCGACTCGGCTCGGCTCGGCTCGGCTCGTCCCCGCTGTTCTCTGTCTGTCTGTCGGCAGATGACTGCGTACACGTTGGCCTCCTCTCCATCAGCCACAGAGCTCTGCTCACTCTGGCTCTCTGTTCCTCTCTGTTCCTGCCTTTTCATTATATCATGTCCATGTGACACGCTCGGGCCTCTGTCGATGGAAACTTAAAGGGACCTCCCACGTGACGGCGCTTCTGCGCGCTCACGGCGGCCAATGCGCGTCCAGGGGGAAAAATAAGATGCTGCGCCCTTAATAAAAGTAAAGCAGAAGGCCTGAAAACACTTACCGGCCATTGCCGTGTTTTTACCGGAATGAAGGCGATGATGAATACGGTGTATACTGTGATAGTGATGTTAGTAGTAGTGAAAATGATAGAGATAGTTGTGATGATGATGATAACTGTTGGTTAACTTATTGGTTGTGATGATGATGAAGAGTGTGTTATTGTTATCATTATATGAATGGTTATATAACGATGTTGACATTGAAGGTGTCAAAGTGGGTGATGGTGAGTACAGTGAAGGCGATGCTACAGGTACAGGTGTTAATAATGGTGGCAGTGATGAAGATGAGGCCATCTCTCTCTTCCACAGTGAGGTCATTGCATGTATGTGACATCACCGTGGGATGACTAACACTGTGGGGAAACACAGCTTATCTCATATCAGAGACGGACACACCTGTGACATCCACTCACGCCGCCGCCAAAAAAAACGTGACCGTAGAGATAATTTATGACCGTGTAACGTTAATTATTCACCAGACACGGCATGTTAGCTATAACATGCATGTTAAAGAGGCCGACGAAGGCCATAAAACATATGGCTAACACGCTTAATGTTAGACTCAGCATTTTCAGAGTACAGCGGAGGCTGACCGGAGTGTGACTGGTGGCTTTAAAGGCATGCTGCGTGAACTTACAGCTGCTCTAATCAATATGTTTACATCAGCAATGGATGTAAAAAAAAGGGTTCATTTGTATTGACAAACTCATAGACGATTATCACCTGACTCTGCTGCTCCTCTCAACTCCATGGAGTGTTTCAGCCTATTGTTTCCTTTTTTTTTTCTTTTTGGTTTCAGTCTTCAGTTTCAGAAGCAGGCAGCAAAAGAAAAACACCTCCGCTTTATACTTCCTGCCTGCCAACATACAGCAAGCCACGGTTAGCAGCTAGCTAGCATTTAGCAGCTAAAAGCAAGACATTTCCCCCTCAGGAGTTGTTGAACGCAACACAGAGCTACAAGAATAGAATATACGAATAACATTTCAGTCAGGTAGAAAGACAACTCCGAATAAATACCGGTGTTGTAAATAAGCTAGCATTTGCTAACACTTTCACTAGGTCAACATTATAAGAACATATCACTGTAAGTGCTGAGTACTGCCCCCAAGTGGCCAAAAACCTCGAGTAAAACGTAACAGTCAAAGTTTCGTAACGTGTAACGTTGGACAAGACGAGATGAGACACGTGTTTATGGCAATCTATTAAATAATTATATATTAGATATTTCATTCTGATCCAAATACAGATTGGATTTATTGTACTAATACAGCTAAGATTCTCTGGACTAGAGTGCTGAACTGAAATATCAAACAGATGGTTACAGCTGTTACGCTAATAGCATGATTAAAACCCTGTGGGGTGCTATGAAGATCAGTACATATCATATGTCATATCTGACAGAATAAACTAAATGTGGTGGCTATTTTACATGTCGGTCTCATGTCTGTATGAGCTCCCAAGTCATTTACACTTGCTCAGTAATAAAACCGTTCTCACTTGCGTTCCGTGTCTGGGTTTAAATCCATATAAATGACCAATGCCCTTCCATTTGCAGTAAGTGGAAACACGAGTTCTGCCAAGTGCTGGATGTGCACTTAGAGGAAACCCTATTATTATTCACTTCACATCATCAACCCTGGAAGAGGTCCACTTGCAGATGATTCATCAAAAACTAACACCGAGATTTTTACAAAAATATTAAATCCGAAGTAAGGCGTGCGCATGCCGAGCAGGCCCAGTCCCCACACCGTCCTCCCTGTGTCGCTGATTTTAACTAGGTAATCTAGTGTATTGTTATAATCTAAAAACTGAAATTTTGTTTGATATGATACAGTAATAAAAAAAAATCACATTTGAAAGCTGAATCTACAGCTACATACAAATATGTATTTGCGCTGTCAGAAGGATAAAAAAAACGTACAGTAGATAGACAGTGAAATCCATAAACTCTTTCAAGTGTCCACTGTGTGATGGAGGGTCCCGGCCCACTTCGCTGGCTGTCAGGACCGTGTGAACATACCAGAGGTCTGGGGGTTTCTGAGACTCGTGGACCCCCTACGGTTTGAATTAGAGGGGATTACAACTCTCGCCAACAAAAGACACCTCTTCTCTCCCCTCACATAACTCCCCCGTCAGGGCCGACTTGATGAACAAGTGACACCGCTGGCTAAAAATGGTTCCTTTTGTGCTGCTCAGCCATCGAGAGGATAAAGATGTCCAGAGATTTTTTTATGTAGGGCTGCAACTGACAATTGCTTTACAATTTAATACAAGTACTGTATTTCAATGCAAATATGAGGTACTTGCATTTTTCCATGTAATGCTACTTTGTACTTAGATAGATAGATAGATATACTTTATTAATCCCAAACCGGGAAATTACAGTATATTGAAAAAGTATATCATATTAGATTTTATATAAAAATAATACATGTACATTTTAACATTCTATCTCTTCAAATGTGGCTGCTTTTTTATTTTTTAAAGTGCTGTATAAATAAAGTATATCATTATAATAATACATATTTAAAAAATGATACACATATATATATAATATGTTGAAATACTATATTATTATCTAAAATTGACTCCATATTGAGGAACCACAGCATTAAAAATGGTCTTACGTGTATTTGTTAGTGATAAAAACAAACAATATAATAAACTATAATAATATAACATAACATGAAATAAAGAATGTGACTCCTTCTTCCACCTTTAGGAGCACGTGAGCATTGTGTTAATCAACTGCACCAAACAAAAACCAGCGTGGAAAATCCCAAACAGGAACCACACAGCGGGAGAAAAACTCATGACACATTTATTGCTAACTACCACGACACTATTGTAAAAAAAAAAAAAAAACTAAATATACACTTTATATTGACTGAACATCTGATTCTGACAAATTGTGAAGGAATATCATTTTACTTCAGATGCATGACACTCAACACATTCTTACAGCTGGCTGAGCATCCCTGCAAGCAGAGGCATGGGGTCGAAGAACAGTCGCGTTTAGCACCACAACAGGCTTACGGTAAAAGGAGGTTCGCTTAACTGGAATAAAGAAACGTTCACGAACACTCACCAGATGATTCACCTGCTCTGTAAACTACCAATGACTCAACATACAGTAAAACACTGAGATCACTCACAAATGGGGCCACGGCAGTCGAGCTGGCTTTGTTTCAGAGAGAAATCACAATGTTATAATAGCAGTACATGTGATCTGTTTCTATAATCGGTGTAGGACAAGACACGTCCTGATAGGAGAGGATGATGACGAAATGATACGGACATGACAACAATCCTGCAAGCAAACGTTATTTAGTGTATATAATAAAGTATAACTTTATCAGTCTTTTTCTATCTGAATAGGACACTTAAAGAATCATCTGAGGTGAAATAAAATAAAAAAATAAAATAAAAATCTCCTTGTTAACTGTGTGGCAGTTCAATCAACTGATATGATAAGGGCCATAAGGTGGGTCCTGCTATATTACCTGATCCTGAGAGACCTTTTTTTAGATGATACTTACATAATTCATAATACTTTGATATGTATAATGTATGTCAAAGCAAACCTGGATCTATGTATTATTCCAGGAATAATGTGCACAGTGAAGAGAGAGAGAGAGAGGGAGGAATCGTGGGGGGTTAATAGGTGCCCAGCAGTTAATTATTACCCTGGAGCCCCCAAGCAGGTTGATCTGGCCCATGTCACAGTGAGGGCTGCAGTCGTTAAAGGACAGGTTCGCAATTTTTTTCAAGTGTGTTTCAAGGCAACAGTCAGGTATCCATATGAACAGGGACTAATCATTCCTCCTGTTCATGCTGGCTATTAAAATATCCCCCTTCAAATGTGCTTTCGGTGTAAGTGATGAGGGTTAAAATCCACAGTGTGCCCACACAGTCATTTTATGCAAAAAATGCAAATTGAACCCGAAGCTTATATGAAGCTTTGGGCTGTCTGAGTTAGTCATATCAAGTGGGTATCTGCTACATTTACTTAGCATCCAATTCCCTTTTCTGTGTTACTTCAGACAGTGTTTCCCTGTTGCATCCCGCCATAAGACTTTAACGTTGAAATATATCTACTTGATATGACTCATTTTAATGGCTGAATCACTTTACATCCTAAGTGGATTAGGAAGCAATCTTCTAATGAACAGGAGGGATGATTACATGAAGGAAAAACACGTTTCAGTGTTTCACTTCGGGCTTCTGACTGTTGTTTGACAGACTTAAAAAAATGTGAAGCTGTTTTTCAAAAGTAATTCCACTGTATTTTTTTTTTCAAAACTGCACGCAGTAGCCATAGTAATATGATTGTATTAATATTATTGTTTAGGTAAACTGCCCCCCTAAACTACAGTTAGAGGTTAATTAAATGGGATATATAAAAACGAGAAGACTTGAAGTGTTATTATGATGACTATACAAAACCTGACATGGTAATTATTATATTATATTATATTGCACAAATATAGAAAATGAGGTGTACTGTCTCTTTAAGGGCCGTCACTGCTTGCGCTTCGCTAACCTCCAGCTGCTTGTTATTTTCTGCAACAAGATGGCTGTCGTTCCTGAGAGCAGAGTCCTCACTTTCAGCGTTTTTAAATGGAGCTCTTACTCCTCTACATATTTACCTGAGTGAGTAATGCAGATGTCAGTTGGCCCGGCGTTTGCATGCGGTTCTGTAGTTACAGGTGGTCTTTTACGGCCCCAGTGCACCAGTGTCAGGCCTAACCCGTCAGCGATACGAGGCAGCTAGCAGTTAGCTCAGTCAGCGGCCGAGGGGGCGTTTTGTTTCGTTATCCTAGCCGCCCGGCAGTCATGTTGCTGCTCATCTATTCAAATGTTCATGTAAACAGCAGTGTGTTAAAGATAGCATGGCCCGATTAGATGACAGTTCTACAGTTCATTGGAACATGTAGTCAGTTTCCGGTGTCAAATATAATATTTAATATTATGTAGGATTGTTTCTGTTTCGCCGTCACTCCGTCATAGCTTTTTCTTTTTAAATGTACACTTATATTTTCTTCTTTTCTAAACAGCTTGTTTTGTGTCAGCAGTCCTCAGTACCCCCCTATTACTACTAATTTAACAAATAATTTTCAACCTCAGACTAACGAGTTGTAAAAGCATTTCACTATTTTTTAAATAAGATTCTGTAATGTGCAGTCTGGCACCTTTTTTATTATGTCACAAAACGAGCGTCCACGTTAGCTATGAGTAGGTAACTAGCTGCTCTTATCTAACCATAGAGGCTCTGCGTTAGCAACAAAAGCTAATCGACTTGTCTAGCCACTAACTTACGCGGGACTGGTGAAACGGGCCGTCAAACTTTACGTTCGCATATATAAATCACCCTTTATAATAAATACATAGTGAGTGGTGTTATTATAGCTTTAGAACAGTCGCCTGTTGCTGGTTTAGGTGCTAATTTAGCTGACGTTAGCCAGCTAACAGAAGTCAGATAGTGCTTTTATCATAGTGCTCACCGCACCTGCTAGCACAGACCAGCCGCACCGCATAAACACTACGTGTTGCTATATGATTCCTTTACGTTTACAGCAAGGTTAACGTCATACACGCACATTCACACGCCTGTTTACGGTGATTCTTATGTCTGAAGTTTAAATATAGTGTTATCTGCTGTTTTGTTGCTTCTGTGATAAATAAACTCTCTTTCTCTCTCTGTGTGTGTGTGTGTGTGTGTGTGTGTGTTTTTAGGAACATCTTAGTGGACAAACCTAATGATCAGTCTTCCAGGTGGTCATCTGAGAGTAACTACCCTCCACAGGTAGGCCTGCTGCTGTTCATACAACCCTCAAGTCTCTTCACGTGACTTCACTGTTCTCAATGGAGCCTGATGTAAAACAGCAGTTCACCATCATTGCTTCTCGTGCGGGCAAAAATAAGCTGCCATGGATGAGAGATGATAGTTTGGAGGAGAGAAAGCCTCTGGGAGATGTGAGAAGTTTAGGGGGGACCTGTGGGTTGGTTCTTTTATACTACAGTTGTTGTTGTTGTTGTTGGTGAGAGAGAACTGTTACTATTGATTTATTTACAGCCATTTTTTTAGCCTATACAGGGACGTTTCACTGAAAGTAGTGCTGATGTTATGTTAACAGTTTCCAGTTAGGTTTTCTAGTTTCTCCACAAGCCCCTTGTTGGCGGTTGTAGATGTTGTGAAGTGGTGATGGCAAAGGACAGCTCAAGGGTTCGGGTTCGACTGTAGCTGTGACCTGCTGTTCATGTCTGAACTCTGTCCTGCAAAAATTCAGATTAAAAAAAAGGATACTGCCGGCCCTTGATCATCCTTCAAAGCTGTTGTATGAGTCGCTGAAGAACACTGCTTGGTGGAAGAATACTTCTCTGTTATCGATTAATGACTTTTGTAGCTGCGTGTTTATTTTAATGAAACCTTGCCAGGTATGTAGTTTTATTTTATAAAAGCAATAGTCCACTCTAGGCTGTGATTTACAGTGATTTTGAACAGGTAATAATGCCCCTTTGCATTTGTAAAATCACTGTAAACCTCAGACGCTTTATAAACCTACTCCTATTTTGGGAACCAGGTACTGTTGTCAAAAATAGATTTTTTTTATATATATACCTATTGATTCTATACATTCAATTTATTTCGATACTCTTCATTCGTCAGTCGCACCAGTTGAATAGCTAAGAAAAGAAAAGTTATTATACTTATTATATTTATCTAATGCCCTCGACGTTGTGTCAGTTTTTCCCTGCAGTATCGGATATTGAAATTTTCCAGGTGTATTGAAGTTAGAAATTCCAGTATCATGACAACAATAGAACCAGGTTTCTCCTGTATGTGCCATTACTGCAAAAAGCGGTCTGTAAAACTGGTTATGTCGTGCGCACTCGGCCATAATCTCTGCTATGAATGCAAAATATAGATTGACATTGGCTTAAAAACCCAATGAAGATTCTAACTGTTAAAATATGAATGTGAATATGCGCAACATTATTTGTGCAACCCCGCTGATGTTGCTGAATTTCTGAACAGTTTAGACACATTTTTATACACGTTACTTTGCAACGTCAGAGCCTTCAGACCAGCGGTTGAGAGTGTTGGCATAGTTTAATTTCCATGAAAACAGGCCTAATTTGCATGTGTCTGTTCAGTTTAGAGTATAAATGAAATCCCTAATTAGCTTGAAGTACAAAAAAACCCCCACATGGCTAAATATTTAATTAAAGCTTTCAGTGTGGGGGAAAAGGAGGCTGTAAGCTGTTAAGTCATTAATTATTGATCATTAAGTGGTAGGGATTGATTAAAGATATTAGGGAAAATTTGCATATCTAACCGCCTGTTGTCTGCTAAGAGCACCCACCTGGGTCTGTGGAAGAGTCCTCGTACTATGAACCGCATGTTTCTCATCGTGCCTCTTCAACCCATCGACCCGCTGCAGCAACACTGTAGCAGCCCGAGTTTGAGGTTAAATCTGAAAGCTTGTGCCTCATGGCAAGAGGAAACAAAAGCGTTTCAAAACAATGGTTAACCACTTTCCAGTCACCTTGAGCAGATGTGTCACAATATTATCAGTGTTTCTGTGTAGAGTAAAGCAGCAGGTTGAGTGTGCGGAGTGCTGCATAATAACCACACAACATACGGATCTAGCTGTAAGCTTTTAAATTGCAGAATAATGATTTTTGTAATCATTTTCAATCACATTAATTAACTTGCAATATTCATACATGTAATTGCAGTACGAATATGTGTTAGTGGTGTTTTGAAAAGTGGCTAATATTGCCATTAGAGCGGAAAAGATTAATTGATTAATCTACAGCAAATTAACCGGCAACTGATTATTTTTTTTTTTAAGTTAAATTAAATCAGAAGTGCCTAACGATACTTCATCAAAGCTTCTCAACTGTGAGGATCTGACTCATTCCTTGTATAAACTGAGTATCTTTAGGCATCTTTGTGGAATCTGTTGGACCGAAGAAGCAATTTGAAAGACATTGTGATCAACAATCATCAAAATAATCAATAATGAACATTATCCTTAGTTGCAGGTTTAATTGGTAAACGAGACTAACGTTACAAGCGACTGTCCATTTAGAAGAAATAACACGTTCACTCTGTTTCACACATGACAAGTTGAATTCGTAAGTTTCATAAAACACATCCTCGCTCTAATCTCACACACACGCACACTCGTACACAGCGGAGACTCCAGGAAGTTAGTATTTAGCAAGCAAGTATCAGTTACTACACAACTTGATTGTATGTAATGGTGATTTGTCCTTTTTACACTTCTACACAGTTTTCTATGGATTAACAAACACGATATTAAACAAGTGGTTTAAATTGGTGATCTTTCGAGGTGCTTTTTAAAATGATTGTTCTGTCTTTGGACAGAGCCAGGCTTCTTATTCCCACTTGTTTCCAGTGTTTGTTCTAAGCTAAGCTAACCTGATGTGAAGTATGAAGTCTTCTCAGAAAGTGAATAAGTCATTTGTCTCTAAATATGGGCGTGTCTGGAAAGTCTAACCAGATTCATTTGAAATTCTTAAACAAACTACATACTGTAACAGATACGGCTGGGAGATAAACCTGCATGTTGGTTTTGGCTTGAGAAAACCAGATCACCCTACCAACACTCTCGCATCACTGTTCACCAGGACCAGAGTTACAATAGGCTCGACTAAGGGAGGGGACTGGAGCAGAGTTCACGTTTTAAACGGATGCAGAGGAGCGGTGAGGCGGGGCATCAGAGATGGAACAAATGGAAATTGATCTCTGCCAACACACATGGAACAAAACACAAATTTAATACAGTCATAATCTCATTGATCTAATATTTCACAGGGAAACTCCCACAGTTGGTTCTCATAGTGAACCAGTACAATAATACGACCTAAACTCTGAGCCTGGTTTCACACCAGTTTGACGGGATGATATCGACCAGTTAAAACACAGGCGAGAATCTGTAAATGATGTCACTGAATGTGTCAGCGGACGTTTGCCTTGTTGACGGCCATTGACCGATCGCTGAATAAGATGACATGCTGTCGTATCAGGGTCTCGCTGTTGTTGAACTATTTGAATTTGTTCTTATTCAAAGATGGTGTGATGAAGGGCTGAAAAACTTTAAAACTATTGAGTTATTTTTTTTTATAATGACGATTTCTTTGTTTCTCACAAACGACAACAACAACAAAAAAAAAAACCCAAACTAAAACACTATCATTGGCTGTTGGACTATCAGCCCAGAATCTCACAGTCGGTGCATCTCTCCCTCCAACATTTGAGTCGTATCAGCAGCTGTGTATTTTTTTATTTTTTTTTTTTTAAATCATCACATGTTGACTCATGACAAACTGGGTCGATGGTGAAAGAACAAGATCAATATCTGACACAAGAGTCAAAAAAAAAATAAAAAATCACTAGAGCTGCTTTTATCTCTGATTGAACATGACGGTTGAGAATGTTATGTGGAGGGAACAAAAATCCATAAATAACATAAGTGTTATTGTTAAAGTTAAACTCAGGCGATTGCTGATAAATCCTCAGTATGGATTGACGATCCACATCTTCTGTGAGTGGAAGTGAAAACGTGTGTGTGTGTGTGTGTGTGTGTGTGTGTGGGGTTTGTTAAATGCCTGTGTTGGTCTCCACTTTGTTCTGACCTAATGGCTGCTGGTGATTTGTCAGTAGATGTCCTGCCTTGTTAAAGCAACCAGTGACATGTAGATGCGGCTCATAGATTCTATGTAATGGCACTTACCTGAAGCAGTAGATTGACCTGCTGCAGTCATTTAGATAATGAGCTAATCTTTTCACGGTGACTTACCCGCTATAAGGACAAGCAATTTCCTCAGTCCTCCACACACACACACACACTAATGGCATCATAACTCTCCTCTTTGCTATCAGTCTATCTCATGTCTCCTCCTCTTTTTTTCTTCCATCTCTCGTCAGTTTTTAATCTTGAAATTGGAAAGGCCGGCAATCGTTCAGAGCATCACCTTTGGGAAATATGAAAAGACTCACGTCTGCAACTTGAAGAAGTTCAAAGTGTTCGGCGGGATGAGTGAAGAGAACATGACAGAGCTTTTGTCCAGGTGAGATAAAGCTGCTTATTCAAGTCCAATCCAAAAGATGTTTGTTTTCTGACTGTTGCAACAGGAAAGGCTAAATATGCAGCAGCTTTAATAAAAAAAAAAAATTGCAATGCAATTTACAACATTTATGTTATCTTGTAAACAGAAATGTATATGTGTATATACATATATTTGTTTTGTTTTGTTCTTTTGGAGCTTGTTTGGGGATAATGTATAGTCTGGGAGTTTCCCATAGAGGACCAAGTATCTGCAATAAAGTTGGATTATTGAGATGTAGGATTGATTATGTTGGCCTCAGCTCTGCTTCTGAATAGAGTACACCCGATCGTTACTGGCTCAGAGATCCTGACCTTATGAAGCAGATTGGACGTTGAACAGATGTGATGATCTACACTGAGCAGTGTCATCATAAATAATGTTAGAATAAATAAATAAATATATATACAGTGAATTAAAAAGGAAAGAGAAACTTGAAGCCATACAACCAAGAATGGACTTTACAGTGAAGTTGGAGTCATCTCATCTGAAACGCAAAATATTTGATCTGGAGTTTTTAATGAGGGTCATTTTTAGGATTTTAATGTGATAATTTTACTTATCAGGCACACATTATTGTTACAGGCACAGTATTTCAGCCGTAATTTTTTTTCTGTTGCAACAGCAGGAAATGTCAGTAATCGGTGAATCACGCCGTCCAGTTAGTCATCCAGTTTAACTACATTACCAGACTGTTTGGTAAAGAAGTGACAGATCCAGCTGCCAAAGCGGAAAAAATGAAACTGGTTGATTGCCAGAGCTGGGAGACAATAATATAGTTTATGAAACAGCTGCATCATCTCCTTTTTTCTCTCTTTTCTTTCTCTGCCAGTGGCCTTAAGAACGACTACAATAAGGAAACGTTCACCTTAAAGCACAAGATTGACGAGCAGATGTTTCCCTGCCGGTTTGTAAAAATAGGTGAGATTTGATTCGACGAGTCCGTGCGGTCTCTGCCGGTCTTTGGAACACGACACGGCGACCATATCTGTTGTTTTTTTTAAAGCCGTTTCTCCACCTGTTCCTGTTCTGTGTGTCAGTGCCTCTGATGTCCTGGGGTCCTAGTTTTAACTTCAGCATCTGGTACATTGAGCTGCACGGTATTGAAGATCCTGATGTGGTGCAGCCTTGCCTTAACTGGTACAGCAAGGTAAGACGTGGGCTAGTACTGGTGGAGTGGATTAATGCAGCAAGCCTGCAGTTTTCTTTGATCAGACCAAAGTTTAAACATTTTTTTTTTTTTGTAGGTTGCTACTTCACTCTGATCACACAGCTTAATTACAACCAAGCCATGCATGCTAAATGAAAGCCACATGGACACAGACTTTCATCAGCGTCTCATCATTTGTTCCCAGATCTTTTTTTAAAATGTAGTCGATCAAGATGAACTTAATCTGAACTCTTTCATGCAATTTGTTTATTACAGTTAAGAATATATCGAAATATTTGAACATGTGCATCATGTACAATTCCAGTTTGACCCCAAGTTCATGTTGTATTACATTTTCCAAGCTATATACACCATCCACTTATAATTCCCCATAAAACTTACCATTTGTCTCTTTTCTGTTCTGGCTTTGAATCACAGTGACTTTATATATATCTCTTTATCAAAACCAAAATCACATATTTTTTCATATGTTCCACAAAACCTCTTTCCATTTAACACAATAAAAAAAAATCTTGTTTATTACAACTTATTTTGTTGTAATACTACTACTTGCTAAGTGAATTGTTGACATCTAAGAATGTGGCAAAATCATTAAAAAGAGCAAAAAAAAACTTAAAACAAAAAATCATTATATAACAAACAGCGTTCTAATTTATCATAGCTGCATCTGATCAGAAAGTATCTCAACAGTACAACAAGTCTGATCAAGTATTTGGTGGCAACATTTAATACTTAAAAAGCATTTCAGCTCAATACTCGGCTTTTACTGTCAGTGCTCTGGTTCAGTGTAGCTGGTAGAAGTGTGCGGTTGTAATGGACCCGTCATTGAACTCCATATATCTGTAACCTTTTGCAGTACAGAGAACAGGAAGCCATCCGCCTTTGCCTCAAGCACTTCAGGCAGCATAACTACACAGAGGCCTTCGAGTCGCTGCAGAAGAAGACCCGGATAGCGCTGGAGCACCCAATGCTCACCCACCTGCACGACCGGCTGGTGCTGCAAGGAGATTTCGACGCCTGCGAGGAACTCATAGACAAAGCTGTGAGAGGTATCGTCCTCGCCCAGAACACTCACCAAATCATTAGAGGTTACCGTTGAGTTAGGTCAAATCAAAATCCTTTTTTTGTTTTTGTTTTTTTGATTGTGCTAATAGTGTGTTTGAACCTCTTCTCTCCCCACTAGACGGTTTGTTTAACCAGTATATCAGCCAGCAGGAGTACAAGCCCAGGTGGAGTCAGATCATTCCGAAATGCAACAAAGGTACAAGCGCCCAAGAAATCAGCCGAGACGACATGAACAGTGAGACCATCTTTTCAAGCGGGAATCTTCCCGATCCGTCAGTCAAACATTTTAATACAGTGTAACAGCTTTTGTAGCTAAAACACTTCCCCCCAATCTACCTACCCTCTGCTCCTCCCATTGTCCACCCATTCCACATGATCCTCTCACTCTCTGCTTTCCTCTGCGTCATCTTCCACCTCCCCCCATCCACTCATCCTCCCACTCTCCTCCCTTCCTCTCCTCTTTGCAGGTGACGGCGACGACAACAGGCCGGGGATGAGGGGAGGACATCAAATGGTCATTGACGTCCAAACTGGTGAGACCTACGCAACCAGTGTTATGACTTGGCTGTTTAATCAGCGCTATGACTCATATCCTCCTACACAGACTCGGAACCCGAAGCTCCTTTACTGTTTAATCAAATGAACCCCACCCCAACCCCCCACCCACCCCAGCCCTGCTTCTCTGAAACAAAACTGAGGACATTTGGTTTTTTTAAGAGCGCATAAATCACGACTTTTGTTTGGCCAGACACACACAACTATTGTTTTTTTTTCCCTCTAATCTGGCATCATTGGTAGTAGTGTACTTCCCTGCTGGCTATCTGAAAGACAAAAGCCCTCTCTGTGTGAGCGTGTCTGTGTGTGTGAGAGAGAGTGATGCAGTGTCAGAGCTGAGAGAAGGCATTGCATCCCTCTGGTCTGTGTCTCAGTAAGCACTGATTGACTGTGTTTTGGTAGCAGACGTGATACAGGAGTATCACGTCTTCTTCCCGTTTGGCCAGATCCCAAATGGTTTCTGTCCCGATCCAGTTGCTTGTGCTTTTTTGGGGCCTTTGTCACACATTCAGGCTCTCTTTTGGGTTTACCTGCTTAACAGAGCCTAACATCAATGATCCAGGCTAACTGGTATCATGAAGCTGGTTATCAGTTGGCTCTGTTAACGCTCGGTTTTAGATGCAACTTCATCTGAACCATGCGTGAAGTGTTTAATATGATATGAGACGAAAGCAAAAAGTGATATTCAGCCAGGTGAAATTTATACAATAACAATCAAATTCAATCTCAAAGTTCTAGGATGCTGTGATGCAGTAAGAGGATAAAGGGTATGTACATGGTCAGGAATCATGTAGAGAATGAATGAAACAATATTATCAGCTATTTATTGTATATTTATTGTTAACAGTTGTTTGTTAGAGGCTCTGAAAAGCAGATTGGACACATGGAAAGCCTTGAACGGCAAAGTGTCTATAAAATATCTGCTGATCTATTTTGTAAACTCAGTACTTGTGTCCCTGTTCCACGTTACCTTGGTGATATACCGCAGTTAAAATTGAGCCAGCTTCATGATAGCAGGAAAACCCGGGATGAACTTAAACTGATCTCACTTTGTGATACAGCCCCTGATCCCATTTAACGAGCCTGAGAAGGTCTCAGGCGGGACTGTTAAACCTCTACCTCCTAAGCCTAGCAGTCACACACATACGATCACTGCGTTCTTATGATTCGGAGGTGCATGATACCAAATAGCCTATTGTTAATATTAACCAGTGATTGGTTTAAACTCATTGTCGAGCCTGTCGCCTGTTTTTGGAATTGTAACAGCAATAGCAGAACTTAGTTCCTCCTATACAAAGTCTGTGATACAATCGCAACTTCCTGCAACCCATCTGCCTGAGCTGCAGCGGCCTGCGTTTGACCCAGACAGTGTTTACACGCTGGAGAGCAGTAAGCTGGTTAATTAGAGACACACACAAATGTGTTGAAGAGGGTAACATATTGCTATGTTTATGCAACCTGTAACACAAAAACCACTGAGTCACTCTCAAATGTGTTTTGACACTCTTAACGCAGATGAAGACATCTCTGATGGAGTGTGTCGTCTGTATGACACCCAATCAATTTTTGATCAGTTATTGTTTGCTCGGAGGAGGGGGGGGGGGGTTATCTTCATGCAGGGGGTGAGAGGATCCTTTTCAGCAACCCTTTAACAACATCTCCACACTCCTCTCTCCGTGGTCTGTATACATTGTAGATTTACAGTGGATCAAGTATTCACTGTTCAACAGCATTATCTAGGTAAAATAAATACAACAGTAATTTTGAGCTTTGTCTTGGCACAGGTACAGACCTAAAAGGGGGGAGTGGGGGGGAATGATGAGACTCCAGAGAATTGAGCTCTTGTCAGTTTGACACTTGTTGAGCAGTGTTTGTGCCCTGCAGAGACCGTGTACCTGTTCGGGGGCTGGGACGGCACACAGGACCTGGCTGATTTCTGGGCTTACAGTGTTCAGGAGAACCAGTGGGCCTGCATCTCCAGGGACACTGAGAAAGAGGTGAGAGGAGGAGTCAGGAAGTATTCACTGGTCACTGAGAAAAGATCCCTGTGTGGACCAGATATTTCTATATCTATGTAGTATTGGATTGGGGGGAGGGAAATGTGGGAAATCCCGGAAATGTTAACTTATTAACATCCTCTTTCCTTTGTCAAGTTTTCATCCTCTTTGTTTGTTTATAAAACCAGATTGGGGAAAGCTTTGTTTCTAATCCACCTTTAGGGGTCTGATAGAACTTGCTTGGCAGTATTACGGTTTTCATCAGTGTCTCAAACTCTTCAGATGAGTTCTGCAACAATATGTTCAAATGGCTGTAACATATAGACTACCATCAACTATAGCAGACATTTGGGTTGCGTTTGTTTGCATAACATTCCATCTCCAGCCATAGCTACCCAGGCATCAGGACAGGTTATTGACTGTTTGAAAATGAATATAAATGTTGGACATTTGAGTGGTTGACGAGCCTGTCTCTCTCTCTCTGTCTCTCTCTTTCTCTGTCTCTCAGAGTGGTCCCAGCGCTCGCTCCTGCCACAAGATGTGCATCGACTCCCAGCAGCGTCAGATCTACACGCTGGGCCGTTACCTGGACTCCAGCGTCAGGAACAGCAAGTCTCTGAAGAGCGACTTCTACCGCTACGACATAGACGCCAACACCTGGACGCTACTGAGCGAGGACACGTCAGCTGACGGAGGGCCAAAGCTGGTGTTTGACCATCAGGTAGCTTAAAATGATTTTCATTTGACTTCCTTCTTTAGATTTACAGGATGTGATGCGACTTAGTTATTCTTTGAATTATTTTTAGAATGCTTGATACAAGTTAGTATGATGATATATAAGAATAATTAATAGTGTAACAAGTGATGTCTGACTGAAATCAAATTTTTGACAGGTTATTGACTGTATGGAAATGAATATAAATTTTGGACTATCCAAAGTCAGAATGATTTGAGAGAAGAGATTTGCTGCCTTTCACTTCTACCCTCTACTCTTCCTGCAGATGTGCATGGACTCAGAGAAGCACATGATCTACACGTTTGGCGGTCGAATCCTGACGTGTAACGGCAGCGTGGAGGACAGCCGGACGACAGAGCCCCAGTTCAGCGGCCTCTACGCTTACCACTGCCAGGCGGGAACGTGGAGCCTCCTACGGGAAGACTCGTGTAACGCCGGGCCAGAAGACGTGCAGTCCCGCATCGGACACTGCATGCTCTTCCACACCGTGAGTCCACATTTTGACTTTATTTCCGTTGCTGTGAGGATAATCCCGCCTTGATGAATTTTAATTTCTTTTTTTTTTATTTCTCCATCCTCCATCGCTCTCTTCTCTAAACAGAGAAACCGCTGTCTCTACGTGTTTGGGGGTCAGAGGTCAAAGACGTACCTAAATGATTTCTTCAGCTACGATGTGGACGGAGACCATGTAGAGATCATATCAGATGGCACCAAGAAAGACTCGGGCATGGGTAAGATTCATGATCCATTATGAATTTTATTTTCTCTGTGTAGGATAAGACATCAAGGAAATTCCAATTCGGAAAGGTTATTTAAATATTTGACACAATAACCTTAAAAACTTTCCAACTTGATAGGATGAAGAAATAATTAAAAAAAGAAATTAAAGTTTTGATAAACTGCACTAGTATAAAGAAACTGGTTGGTCTGTCAATCAGTTGATAATGAAAACAGGTTTGACGTCAGCAACTTTTGGGAAGATAAGATAAGTTTGTTAAAATGTAACAGCAACCATTGAGATTACTTCCTTTCTTCTTTCATCAAATATGAAATGAATGTCCAACTGATTCTAGTCAAAAGAAAATAAATAAAAAAATAAAGCATAAATGAACACAAATCCAGCATAAATCATATACATTTTATGTATTTTGAGAACGCTGTGCTATCCTCAACCAATCGAAACTGAATATATATAATTATGAAAATAATAATCACGAGTCTAAATAATATTTTAGATAGCAGACAGAAGTTCTTGTGGGATGTTTCGGTCACAAGTTAAAGGAATCTTAGTCAGTTTACTTTCAAAATAAGTTGAGTTGTCAGTAATACACGCCTGACATTGGTGCAGGAATTTCCCTGCATCTCACATGCTGATATAAACACAAAGACATCTAGAATGCTGTTGGCACTGTAAGATACTACATTTACACGCAGGCCGAAATGTTTTTTGGGATTAAATAACACAGTCCTGCTGCTCTGACTCATTGTTTTTAACCCACATGCTTCTCCAACGTTTCTGACTTGATTACAATTGCTCCTCGACGCTCTGTGTTCTGCTGCCATCACATGACTGCTGCGGTTGAGTGGTTTTTGTGTAGCTCCCCTGTAGCCTCATGGGTAATGTTTTACTCCAACCTGTGGCTCCATCAGACAGAATAAAGTGTTCTCTCTGTGCATTCGTGGCGTGGTTGGTGTCAGAAGGAGATGTGACAGATTTTCTGCTTAAAAGGCTCAGGCAGACAGTCCGACGCTTCCTGCCCCGACTGACAGACGGACTGAGGCCTCTGCCGCGCTCTCAGCTCCACTTCAAACACCATATAAATAGATTTCTGATTGCTCACCTCTTTCCCAAGCTGCCAGAGAGAGTCTGGACATAGTGAAGCTACGGGAGGGAGAAATTGACAAATTCAAATGGGTGTGTGAGAAACGGAGCGAGAAAGAACAGAGTGTGTTTTGGCAGGAAGGAAGCATCAAGCCCAAACAGTTCTCTCTTTCTGTCTCTGTTTCATAAATCAGTCTCACATGTGGATGTGTGCTGTGGGTCAGGCCGAGATGAGCACTGCAGCAGCATCTCGTCCACATACACCGTCTGATCTCAGCCAAAATTCTATTAGTCTCATCGATGAAACTCTGTCATTGTTGCCGCGCAGTGGCGGCAGTCTAATCTCTTAAATAGCGTTACCGTTGTGGTGTATTGATGATGAGTCACAGTTACTGTCTGGTTCTGTGAAGCTTGCAGGAGAAATCGCCCTCCTGTTCTGTTTGTCCCACACAGATGGGACAAACAGAAAATTTTATGAAAAAAAAAAATAATCTTTTCACACAACTTTGCATGTCTGTTATTTGGAGAGACTGACAGTCCATATAATATAATATGATATAATATAAAATAAATTATAATATAATATAAACATCATAAGAGATAACATGCATGGAAAAATCAATTTTTAAAATTAAAAAAATACAAAGTTACTTTATTTTTTAAAATACTTTATTGATGATGGAAATTAAATACAAGGATATAAAAGTTGTTAATCTGCACTAAACCTACCAGATGTGCTCTGCCATGGATATTACATGCTTATACAGGACCTAAAATGATTGTCAACTAGTTATTTCTATTTTTTATAATATATTTTTCATGCACTACTGGTAAACAATAAAACACATCTCCAACTGTCTTCATGAAAAAACATAACTTTACATACCCAGGCAGAATTTATGATTTCTTGGCCATTTTTCAGAGAATATGAATAAGACAAAATCTTTTCTTTCGCTCATGTGCTTGGGTGAAGGTATTTATTGTCAAACAACTGTGTGTGTTTTTTGTTTTTTTTCATAAAGTCATAATGCCAACAAAAACTACATAAATGACCCTGATTATAAGTTTACATACCCCAGTTTTTAATACAGTACATTCCCTCCTTTAACATCAATGACAGCTTTGAGTATTATGTTGTAGTTGTGGATGATGCTCTTTATTTTCTCTGATGGTAAAGCTGCCTGTTCTCATATGAACGGCATGCTTGAGTTCTCCCCAGAGCAGCTCAATGAAACAGAGATGGCACCTCCAGAACCTTCACTTTATTCTGCTGTAGCCAATCACAGGTCGACCTGGCTTTGTGTTTTGGATCATTTTCATGTTGGAATATCCAAGTACGTCCCACGCACAGCTTCCGGACTGAGGGGTGCAAATTTTCCTCGTATTTTTTTTTTTTGATAACATGCTGCATTCATCTTGCCATCAATTTTGACCAAGTTTCCTGTGCCTTTTGTAGCTCACACATCCACCAAAGCATTAGCGATCCACCTCCATGTTTCACAGTAAGAATGGTGGACATTTCATTGTTGACTCCTCTCCAAATGTAGCATTTATGGTTGTGGCCAAAAAGTTCAATTTTGGTCTCATCACTTCAAATGATTTTGTTCCAGTTTTGAGGCTTGTCTCTGTGCTGTTTGGCGTATTGCAAGTGTGATTTTTTTTTTTTTTTTGTGGCATAGTAATGGCTTTCTTCTGGCGACTCGACCGGAGCGTCCTGTATTTCAGCTGAAGTCATCTGTGGGTTTTTCTTTGCATTGCGAACAATTTTCCTGGCCGTTGTGGCAGAGATTTTTGTTGGTCGACCTGATCGTGGTTTGGTTTCGACATTTTCCACTTCTTAATTAGAGTTTGAACTCTGCTAATTGGCATTCTCAGTTCCTTGGATATCTTCTTATATCCTGTTTTATATAGTTCAATGAATTCAATTTTTGCTTTCCCGATTCTTGTGCTTTCTCCTCTGTGTGTGTGGGGGGGGGGGAAAGTAATATTGACTACCCTAGTTTGACTGCTAAAAATGTTGCTGTGCTGAGCCAAAGTTTCACTATATATAGATACGATGGGGCTGCATCAGATAAAGTTTCTATTAAACAAAGCCCAGCTGGCTGGCCTGTCAGCCCATTTAAAAGTTATGGACAACATTTATACCTCCTTAAATGCTTCAGCATCACCCAACTTTGGAGATGATTTATTGGATTAATAATAAATATTTACTGCATACTGCTTTTTCGTGTTAACACTGTGTATTTACATTACATTTTAGTATTGATTTGAGAGTCTCAGTTCTTGCAGACGATCTCGTCTGTTCTCCTGCAGCCTGCACACTGAAATCTGACCTCAGGTTTGAAAATGAAACAAATCTGTAGATGTGGAGTTTGAAAGAAGTGAGGCGATTGATTGATTGATTGATTGCAGAGTACTAGCAGTAATCTGAAACTGGCTAATCCTAGTTGTTACTACGCCTGACAGAGATCATGTGTTCAGTCATGTCTGTCAGCAGCTATTCTCGATTATATGTTATTATATGTTATTGATCACAACAGGTCTCAGGTCTGCTGGAATCACAGAACGCCCGTGTGTGTGCGTTTTTTCCGTCACACTGGCTGAATTTGCATGCTGCTCACTCTGTCTCTGCCGGGCCTTGTTGCCATGGCGGCGTGTTGCTATGTTATCAAGTAGTTTTCTTTGATAGCCTCAAATACTGCTGCTCGCTGCTTTTTTTTTTCCATTTTGGGGAAAGGAAATTCTATTATTAATGGTGCTTGTCAGACTCGTGCCTGTGTTCACCCATCCATTTTTTTATTTTTTTTATTTTTAAAGAACCACTGCCATGAATAACTAAACATCATTTCCTTCCATCTCAACTGAATCACCTTCTGTCACACCTTCTGGAATAGTAAATGTTTTTATTCCTCAGTCGACCTCCCTGTTTGCTGCACTGTTGATTTACTGTTGTCATTGTTTTGCCTCCATAGTGCCGATGACGGGCTTTACCCAGAGAGCCACCATCGACCCTGACCTCAATGAGATCCACGTCCTGTCGGGCCTCAGCAAAGACAAGGACAAACGTGAGGAGAACGTCCGCAACTCCTTCTGGATCTACGATATTGCCCGCAACAACTGGTAGGCGAGAGAATGAAAAAAAACAACAAAAAAAACCCCCACACTTCATCTGCAGCCGAGATGTTCCTGTGATTATCACCACAGCGACAAACAAGCTTGCAGGAAATAATCTCACTCTCTCACTCACTCACTCTCTCACTCACACACACACACACACACACACACACACACCAGCTGTTTTGAGTTGAGATCTTCACCACAACAGACAGCAGAGCAAGCATGCAAACAACATTCATAAATGTCAACACATTTCCTGACCTCTCCTCACAGAGCCGATGATCCTCAGCTCTCCACCAGGGAACTGCGTGTCCGTGTGTGTGCGTGCATGCGTGTCCGTGTGTGTGCGTGCATGCGTGTCCGTGTGTGTGTGTGCGTGTCCGTGTGTGTGTGCATGTGCAGAGAGAACAGGCTGTCAGGCCCTCACAGTTCCAGTACATTGATTTCAGCTGCTGTTCTTGTACTTGGTGTCCAGTGAAATAAGTCAAAGAGAAATTTGCAGCATTACGTGGACTTGTGCCTGCGTGTGTAGCTAACTGATTTGCTGTACAGCTTGTCCTTGAGGGCTTCAGGAAGACTTTGTTTGTTTGTTTGTTTGTTTTTTTGTCACCAATATAAATTCACTTCCTCTTGTCTCCTTTGTGCTTGCACGCATGGTTGTGTTTTGTGTTTCCTGCTGCTCAGGTCATGCGTGTATAAGAACGATCAGGCGGTGAAGGAAAACCCGAGCAAGGCTCTGCAGGAGGAGGAGCCGTGTCCACGCTTCGCACACCAGTTGGTCTACGATGAGATGCACAAGGTAACACACACGGCTCGTATTCTCACACACACAGCATCACACAATTTTCACGACATACACTGATATAGTGACACTCCAAAACACTTTCTCTCTTTTTTTTTTTTGTAAGCAAGCTCCAGCTCAGTTTTATCAGATTTTTTTAATTAACAAAATTCATGCTCAGTAATGATCTGTTAATCCACACACCTGGTTCTGCTTCTGGATCAGAGCTGTCTTCCGTTTCATCAACGCTGATTTGAGCATTTTTCTTTGTTTGCGCTGCAAAAACATTTATCTGAAGATGAAAGCTCTTTACAGTCAGACTTCTGGACTTATCTCTCCTAACAAGAGTCATGATAACCCTTGCGGCTTATCAAAGAAGATAAACTGAAATTCGACAGATTCAACTGTCCATGCATGACAGTATTTGTAAAAGATTGTCTGATCCTTGAAATATTTTTTTCAAAAAAACGATCAAATCAGAAAACAAAGAAGCGCAAATCTTTAAGGTTCTAATTGCTGCCCGTCAATAATCCATTTCAGAACCAGTGTTCTAATAAAACCAAACTTCAGCCTCGGTGGCTGTGATGAGCGAGTTGTTTCACATTCAACCCAAATCCAAGAAAAGTTTCACATAACAGCAGTTTGTCAGAAAAGTTCTGCTTGCATTAATCACAACAGATCTCGCAATAGTCTGATTATTATTATTTATTTTTTTTAACTGTGGGGGAAAAAAACAAAAATTACATGAATGAATCACAGTAATCCAATTCACCCAAAGACCTTTGTAAGGTTGAGAAATCTGGATGGAATCTGTATGTATTTAAAAACTGAAGAAGTGAATATTCAATCACTGTGTGTTTCCAGGTGCATTACCTGTTTGGCGGAAACCCCGGCAAGTCTTGTTCTCCCAAGATGCGTCTGGACGACTTCTGGTCCCTCAAACTGTGTCGGCCCTCCAAGGAGTACCTGCTCCGCCACTGCAGATACCTCATCAGGAAATACAGGTGTGCACTGTGTTTGTCCTGATCTCATATACTGTCATTAAACGCATTCCATGCTTATAAAACTGTAACAACACAGTTTAATCAACCTGCCAGAACAGTGTCATTAAAATTAGCTGTGTTTTGTTTTGGTCCTTTAACATAGAAAAAAATATTCAACATTTATACAGAATGTACGCTTTTGAAAATTATATTTAAAAAAATCGAGAATAATGCTCTGAATGTAGAAAAATATTAGCAGAGTCTGTCCTTTTTATAAAGATGAAAAATAACAAATATTTCAGGGGGAAATGGTAAAAGACCTTTGACCTAGTTATAGACTCTTCCACAGGTCATAAACAAACTGAACAGTGAGCTGTGGGGATGCGTGGCCATCTAGTGGTTAGTCGTTGTAACTGCAGCTTACTACAGTATACCGTGTGCCGTTTACCGTCAGTGTGTTTTGTGTGTGTTCAGGTTCGAGGAGAAGGCCCAATCAGAGCCACTGAGCGCGCTCAAGTACCTGCAGAACGACCTGTCGCTCACTGTGGACCACACGGACCCTGATGAGACCAAAGAGGTACTGCTGCTTTTTATTTATTTTTATTTTTACATCCCTGACTCGGGGAAAGAAAAAGAGACAGAAAAAATTACGGTGTGAGAGAAAGAGAAAACAAAAACAAAGAAAGAGGTTAAAATATAGAAAGATGAAATGTGACTGGAATATTTGTGTTGTGCTGTAGTTCCAGCTCCTGCCCTCGGCTCTCTTCAAGTCCAGCTCTGAGTTCATCCCTCTGGGTAAGACACCGTTCACTGTCCAGTTATGGGCACTTAGTTTTCAGTCTGCACGCTTGTTTCACTTAGAAAACATATTAGTTTTAACTTTAGTTGGACGGTGTATATTTAACTCAGTCTGGTGCTAAACTGGAAACGCTAAAATGAAATAATTCCAGATTGTAGCAGTAGAGCCAAACTACGCACTGTAACTGTGAATGAGGAGTTGTAGTAGCTGGCGGTTGTTTGTCCTGCACTTCTTGGACCATTTTGTCATATGGCCTGTGAGTAAATGACCAATCAAAGACTGCAAAAAAAAAAAAAAAAAAACCCCCCCGAAAGATCTTCACACCACATTTTGGTGCTCAGTGTCTTCTTTTCACAGCCACTAGTTTTGCACCAATGTTCAGTGCTTACATAGAAGGCAACCCATCGTTTTGATTGCTTTCACACTTTAGTTGCATTTCATCGTCGTGCAGAGTTATAAAATCTATGTCCTCTTTCTGTATTTCCATTTTGTTAAAATTTTCCTCAACATTTCCTGAACATAGAAACACAAACAGTCAAAACAATAAAAAGTATTTTGGAGCAAAACACATTGTCATAGCAACTGAATTCATCCAAAACTGACCCAGAATCGGATAATAAATTAATACCAGATTGTACTGTCAGTTTTCTCAACATCATAATATTCAGATTCAGTTTTAAGCTTGATTGGATGTTTCTTGCCCCTTCAGAATAAAGTTCTCACCCCAAGTTTCTTTTCGCACAGTGTTGTACCTTCAACTGTTTTTATCAAAGAACCAGATATTTGTTAGTGTAGTTAAATGTGTGTACATATAGCAACAACTAACAAACTGACACACAGCTGCACTTTAGATTTTTACACTCTTTTTCTCTCTTTCCGTCCTGCTCACTCCGCTCTTCTCTCGTCTCTCTCAGGTTTCTCAGATGTAGATCAGACGTACGCTCAGAGGACGCAACTCTTTGACACGCTTGTCAACTTCTTCCCGGACAGCATGACGCCACCCAAAGGCAACCTGGTAGACCTCATCACCCTCTAGCCTGTCTCTTCAGCCGACGGACTGACTGAAACACCCACACCTGATGGGGCAGTGGAGACAGAGACCGGTTATTTTTCTATTTCTGAACCCTGCTCGCGGGATTACACTTCACCCTGATCTCCTGCTGCCACAGGCCGCGCTGCCCTGCTGGTGAGGGTCATAAACACACACGCACACACACTAACAACACTGTGTGATTTGGATATGAGTGAAACTCAAACGGCAACCCCCAAGACATCCCTTTTGATTTCTCTCGCTGATCAAGATTTCCCAAACCCCACTCAGCCAAACAGCGCTTGTGTTTTCCATCATCTCTTGATTTTTTCTTTTTTTTTCTTTTTCTTTTTCTCTCCCCACAAAAGTTTAGGCCAAGCAAGAGGATTGTTTGTAGTCTTTTATTTTTCTCTGATTTTCATTTTCTTTCCCCTCAAGTGTTTGTACCCACACAAACTCCCACACAGTCGGTCACAGGCGTCCGTCCACGTTTGGGCCAAACAGATGATGAGATGTTCAGCCCAAAAGTAAAGTTGATATTTACAGGACGGTGTGACCGTAATACAGGGAGCCACTTGACTCTCCACAGCGACGAGCTCTTGTTCTGTTGGTACATTTCCCGCGTCTCTCCTGCAAAAGTGCGTGGCTTATTTAAAGCTTTCATTTAGGTGATCTGATTCGCTTGCTTTCCTGTAACACCTGCCCCTATTTATGATTGCGATGGCCGTGCAGATGCACAAAAAAAAAAAAAGAAAAAAAAAATCAACAATTAAAGTGTTGTAGGAACAATATAGGAATGATTTCATGATAAAGTTTAATATATATCTTAATATACATTTATATGGTTTTGATTGTAATCCCTGTAAATCTGGCTGGTGAAATTGCATTTATTACCAAGACATGAATTGAATTTCTTCCCTCAGTAATTAATGGACATTAACTTCATTCTAAGTGGTTGGTGTACAGAAAACCAGTATGTAAATATACATATAAGATTTAATATTGATGAAGGTGCTTTTTGCATCTTTCACCTCTTTTCTTGTCCTTTATCTAAAAGTCAAGGTGCACATACAGTCACCTTTTTTGGTTCTACATTTAATACTCATTATCACATATTGGGAAGAAGTTAAACAGCTGGTGTGCGAATGAGGTGCTAGTGCCAGTAATCCAGTTCGGACATTAGAGTGGGAAGAGTTGTTTTAGGTCCTGGTGTGTTGACAAGACGTTCCTTCAGCGTGATGAATGAGTAGGTGAAATTAACTTTTCTCCCTTTTCTTTTTTTGTCCCCTTTAAATTCCCAAGTGTCCGCCTGAATAGTTTTGTGAAGTCGACAATAGTACCGAGTAGAACACCCTGAGAACCTCTGTGTCATCCAGTCCAATCATAATAATCCATATCATATATATAATCCAATTTCAAAAAAAACAAACAAAAAAAAAACACTTCTTCATTTACTTATTGAACAATTTTTCTTATTCTTATTTTTCTGTTTCAAATGTCATGAAATATAGATCCTGTCCCTTTAGAAGTCTGGCTTCTTCTGTTGCTAGGCAACTCTTCCCTTCTACCAGTAGTGAATCCAGACGTCCAGATTCACGCAAATACAAAACGGGTCTTGAAATTATATTAGCTTTGTTTCCATTAAGCAGCCATTAATCAATTTTATTTTATTGGTTACACTAATAACTAATAACTCCAGCTCCATGCTATTAAGCTAAGCTAAGTTGCTGGTTGTCAGGTTGTAAGAAGTTTATTTGCCTGTGAATGACCACAGGGAGGTCAAAGGTCACTTGTTCTCATCATGAACTGCAGGCGCAAAGTTTTCAGTTTTGGGATTTTGAGGTCGGTGTTTATTGGTGCTTTCTGCTCACACACAGACCCGCCTTGTCACTTTTCTTGTTTGTCTTCTGTGACTTTCAGTCCGCCACCAACAGATTGATTGATCAGTCAAAGCAGGATCACTAATTTCCCATTGACAAAAAAGACAAATGGTACACATTGGTCACATGAAATCAACAGATGACTGCTTTTCTAACAACTGTGATGCATCAGAACACTATGTGGCACATTTACCACGACTGTTAACCAGAATTTGTACAAAATATGTGTGTAATGTACGGAAAGGCAGAATTTAAATGTTGAATTATCAGTTATGTGACTTACTGGATGACCTTCATGTTGAACACTTGAAGGTCAAATCTGTGATCAGAGTGAAATTCAGTGGTTGAGTCCAACAGATTTTAATTTAGGCTGAAGACATGAACTAGTTTGACCCTGGTTCAGTAGCTTTTTATGGGTTAGTGATTTACACTGAAATTAAAGGACCATACTAATGTTTAAGCCTGTCCAACGAGAACTCTTGTACTGTGAACATAAAACAAACATTTGCAGACAAGTGGCAATTATCAGTCTTAAACATTCGCCCTAGTTTGTCAACTGTTTTTCTGACAGAAAACCTTCCAAATAGCATCAAGCTTTTCTAAAATCCTAAAATATTTTCTATCTAGATGAAATATATACTCCATCTGCTGATGAATTAAAAAAATATATAAAAATATAGTAGTAGTAGTAGTAATAATAATAATACATGAAGGACACAAACTTAAGCTCAGTAAAGGTTAACGTAGAGTAACTGACACTGGGAAGAGTCATGAGGTCAGTAACGTCAGCAGGATTTATGTGATGTTGGCTAACATTGGCAACCATCACATACCAGACTCCAGCAGCAAAACCTCTCAGTGCACAGAATAGAGCAGCTGTGGGTTTTACTGCTTACGAGGAACAAAGTGTTCTTTTTAATGCTTTTTGGGAAAAAAAGTATAAAAATGATTAGATCACTGTGCTGTGGTGGGTTATCTGTCACAAGTTAAAATATATATATTATTTGGTACAATTTGGGAAATTTTCTTATTTGCTTTCTTCTCTCTGCTGAGAGTCAGATGAGTAGATTGATACCTCACATGCCTGTACGCGAAACATGAAGCTACAGCTAGCAGTCAGTTAGCTTAGCTTAGCATAAAGACTGGAAATGTGTAGCCTGCCTCCATCAGGTGAATCTACAAGCTCCTCTGAAGTTTACTAATTTTACTAATTAAGTTACTTCATCTTCTGTAAAACTACTATGTGTCCTTTTTTACATTTCAGTTTCTGTATGTATTAAACACACAAGATATAATGTGTTAATTAGTGAGGTTTAGAGCTGCTGCTAGTTGGGTTTTAATACCATTTGTTTCTCTTCATTTATGCTAAGCTAGCTGCCTGCTGGTGGTAGTTTGTTTTTGTTTTTTTGTTTTTTTTGATTCCTGTATGTGTACATGACTGGGCTGAAATATGCAGAGCAAAAGCAGAGGTATGGTCCTTTAAGTGTCAGACATGATGCTTTACATTGATTGCACTTCCAGCTGGCATTGCTCTCGTTTGAACTTCACAATGTGTGTATTTATTGTACAACATGAAGAACTTTCCATCAAATGCACTATTGTATGAAATGTCAGATCCCCTCAAAGATGTTGTTCTCCTGTGATAGTGGGTTATGCGCTGCTGTACCCGTCTTCACTGTAAGTATTACTCTTGCTGGTTTTTGTCTTGCTGACACTGAACACGAGTTGTTTGGCACAGTGGAGCATCAGCAGGGACTGGCAGAAGCTGTTCTGACAGCTCAGACAGCCTTTTACTGTGATAGAGAGGAACGCTAGTGCTTGATAGTACTCTGATTATTCAGTTGCTTTTGTGTTGTTGAAGGTGCGTGCATGCATGCGTGTGCGCATGTTTAGCCCATGCTTTTGCTGCCCTGGTACCGACTAAAATTGACACAGATCTGTAATCCTTTATAAGAAAAGACACTGCTCCTAGCCTAGACGATGAAACTGCTATGCGAGTCGTTATTTATAATATTTTAAGAACATCTCATGAACCATCAAGCTTTGCTGTAAGGTTATTTTGTTTTGTGCCAGAAGAAAACTGTTTAAAAAAAAAAAGAAAGAAAAAAAAAGGAATAATTGAAAGCACCTTTGTGAACAACAACAAAAAAAGAAACAAACACACCCAAAATGCCAAATACTACTATTATTTTTGCTATTTTAGGAAATATTTTCTAACTTTGTCTTTTTTTTTTTTTCACTTTACCATCTTGCCCTTCTCTCAACCGCTGGGTGGGACTCAGGAGTTCTAAGATCAGTGAGCACTACTCTGTGGATACAGTGAATGTGTAGAAAGCCTTGTAGTATTGCATTGTATGTAATGTACATAATGAATAAAGATTGTATTTTGTTCAGGTTTTCTTAATTGCTGCCTCTGTGGTGTTTCTGCCCCCTTGTGGCTGAGCTTGAGCATTACTGAGTGTGATGTATTAAAGCTGTACAGATGCAAACTCAAATTCAAAAAAAAAACCCCAAAACGTCCTTTTTATTTGCAAATCTGAACAGGTAAAACAACATGACCGCCGAGGCGATCCACAATATACAGCTTCCAGTGTGTCAGACCCCTGTTGTATGCTTTCATTAGCAAACAAACCATAAATACAAAAAAAATACAGATAACGCACTTTGGTGAAAAATGGCACAACTATAATAAAAGTGAAACTGTACACACATACATACAATAAAAAAAAAACACACACAAAAGTTGGATTGGAGTGCCCAAGGTGATTGATTCACATGTATATAGTTTGAAGTGAAAGTAAATATATATTAACTTAATAAATGGTTTCAAGGGAAGTAAATTATTACACAGGTCGGAATCCAAAAGTATAAGTTTCTGCTATGAGGATGAAGTCAACGACTCAAACCCCCCCAGCACAACGGCAACAGTGAAAAGACTACAGTATCAAACTATTTACAGTGTTGGCTTCAGAGACGAGCCACGTTATCGGCACAGCGTCAGTATTGAATATCAGAATGAGCGAAGCCAGTATCGAATATTGTTTCGTCTTATTGTGGAGGCTGAATGTTTGTTTTGTGATGTTTCTACCGGCTAAATAGCAAAGTATATGTGATAGTGTTGAACCCTCAGTTAAAAGAGTGAGAGAGACAAATACTGGCTTCAATAAATAGTAATTAATGTAAAGGATAATTCCACTTTTTTTTTTTAGTAGTTTTGCATGAGTAATAATTAAATTATACATTAAACCCGAGCTGTAAGATAATAAGACGGAGTTCAGACTTTAAATCTGGACTTCCTGGATTGTATATTTCATTGTTTTAACGCAGCCATATTTAGAAGTGAAGACAAAGGTGAACTTTAAAAACATGAGACAAACTGCACTAAACATCCATCATAGTTTACAAGTTCACTAAATATGCAACATGCAAGCTGTCACATGAGATAATCTTCCTTCCAGAGGGTATATTATTAACGTTTTGTTCACTTTCGGTTTGAACCTCCGAATAAAGGATTCGATGATCTGACTGAACTGTTGTGTAATAGCTGCTCGTGTTTCTTGCCCTTCTTAGTGTTATCTTAATCATGCAAACGATGGCCAAAACTACAAAAAATACGACCAAAAGATGTAAAACTGGAATTAAGCATTTAAATAATGCGGCATTATATGATAATGAATACGGAGCTCAATAAAAACATGTGATGAGTTGTTTTTCTTTAAGAAGGATTTCCTTCATGGTTGGAAGGCCAGAGAGGACAGAAGTAAATCATTTCTGTTTCTCAGGGGTTTTTTTTTAATGGTAACCTTAAATCGAGGTCACAACAAAAAAAAAAAAAAACGACATACCTGTAATATGTCCCTTCAGGTTTTCCGTAGTAAACCTTCCTTTAAATCTCTCAGCCTTAAGCCGTGTCACTCTTTTATGAATGAGGTTAGTGCTCAGTTGCACCAGTGCAGCCACTGGCAGCTTTCTCAGATCTGACACGCACTCATGGGAAAATCACCAGGATGCTTCGAGGTATCCTGAAGTCATCTATCTAAGTTAGTAACTCCGGAGCCGCCGGGGCAGCTGACGTTGATGTTACCTCTCTGATTTCCAGATGATGACGCCAAACCATGAGTTTGCGAGATCATGCTTCTTTTGGAGGAAAATAATATATAGAAATAATCTATTTACAGGTGCTCGTGTAACAAATCCCATTTCTCTTAGTGAGTACATGAAGAGAAAAGGCAAAATATAATCCTACCTGCGCATAAAAAAAAAAAAAAATTCAATTGTGCTGTTTAGGAAGTCAGAGATATTAAATATTTCTATAAAACCAACTTTAAAGGCACAATATTGATGGATTTAGTCGGTTCTTCAATACTCATTTTCCACGGCCATCTTGTACGATTTCATTAGTTCTGGGTGTTTGATTATTGATTTCATTTTCATTACCAAAATACAGCAGAAATACATCAAACAGAGCAGATAATCAATGTGAATATAGTGGCCTGGTTGTTCTGTACGATGTGTTTTATCTGAGGAAGTCTGCTCTGGATCCCGGGGTCATGAGTGTAAGGTGAGTGGGTGTGTTTGTTTTTTTGTTCTCCTCTGTCGCCGCTCCGTCCCTACAGGTGGGTGTCCTCCTCGTCGGGTATGTCCTCCTTCAGGAGGTTGTCGATGGGGACGATCCAGCTGTCGTTGAACTCGCCGTTCAGCGCCACCTTCTTCTCCTGCATCTCCGGCTGCACCTCCATCACCTCCAGCGTGGGGTTGTCGTGGTAACCGTTCTCCACTGTGTGCAGCTCCTCCGTCAGGTGTTGCTGTGGAGATTAAAGAGGATGAGATGTATGATCCACAAATGACCTATAACCTTCTGTTCTAAATCACATTTAGAACAGAAACAAATATTTGAAAGGTGATTTTTTTTTAAAAATGTTTTTAGTTCTGATCTAAAAATATATGAATCACACCACACAGCACAGAGTCCTGCTTCCACCCCAGAGGCCAGAAACAAAAGCAACTGCACATAATGTGAGAACAGTTTGGCGACGACGACGACGGTAGACGTGACGCTTGTGGAGAGTTACCTGGTTCTCGTGGTACGGCTTGCGGTGGTGGGAGGCACACACAGCGAGGATGACGATCATGATCAGCAGAGCTCCACAGGAGGCCAGGATGGCAATCAGGGTTTTGTTATCTGTTGGAGTCTTCCAATGGAAAAGACAAAGAGATAATTACCTCCCTGGAAGGGTTGACGTATACACTGAACATACTGGGCATCTGTGTGTGAATTCTCACCTTGGTGATTTCTTCATAATACTGAGCTGCAAGGGCAGTTTTCACTGTAAAACACAATATGTTTGCAGTCAGATTAGCACATATTCAGTTTGACCTAAAAGGTCCAGTTAGAGGAAGTTGTAGTACCTTTGCCATTTATCTCCACATTGTCAAACTGTACTTTGTTATTGTGTTCCCGCCATGTCAGACTGCAGTTTCCATCCTGCAAGTTCCCCATCAGCCGCCGGCACAGCTCCACCAGATGTTTCTCTTCCCCTTTCTAATGGTGAAACAACACATTTTAAATAAACTCTTTGAAAATAAATATAGTTCATGAAGTGATGCAGTGTCGCATGGCCTCCGCTATGCTACCGGAGGGTGGACGGGAAGGTCAGAGATGACAGTTGAAGTCATATCTTCCATAGTATTATGGAACTACGCAGCAGTCGAAGAGAGGTTGAGTATATGAAGAGGTGTGGGAACAAAGGAAACTAGTGAAAGGCAGGAAGGGTTCCCACTAAGACACTTTTTCCACCCAGTGACTGGAATCTTTTTTTTATTTATTTCTGGCTTCTCTGCTTCCTGTTATAATGATGGAAACGCGAGAGCCTGGATGTCTCAGAGATCCACCCAGAGCTTCCTCCATTAGTGAGAACATTTAGTCATTTTTAAAAACATTGCACTTTGACTCTTACTTGATTACATATTTGAACACGGATTAGTTTAAAGAATTAGATTCATACCAAAGGTTGATAAAAGTTATGTACAGTTCTTTCAGCTATTACATGTCAGACGCTAGGGAAATAACTGTAAGGAGTTTACTGTTGTGTTCAGGCAGGTTTTCAACAAGTCACTTTAAAGGATAAGTTCATCATTTTTCAAGCCCGTCTTAAAACAACAGTCAGGTCATGTGTTTTTTCTGGCTGTAATCATTCCTTCGTGTTCATACTGACTATTACAAGATTCCCTCATAATGTATTTATAATGGAAGTGATGGGAGATAAAATCCATCAACTTTGTGTTCCCATACTTCCACCACAGCTCAACAGGGAAACACAAAGAGGGAATGTGATGCTAAACAGACTGTAAATGTGTCAGATATCCACTTGATATGACTAACTCACACTGATGAAGCCTCATAGAAGCTTCACATCTACTTTAAATGACTGTGTGGACACACTGTGGATTTTAACCTCCATCACTTACACTGAAAACACATTTGAAGCAGATCTTTGAACAGCCAGTGTGAACAGGAGGAATGATTACAATGTCTAAATAATAGGATCTGTTTCAAAGCTGGCGGGTGGTGTTGCTGCTGAGCTGCTGCAGCCCACAAATCTTCAATTAACCTGTTTAATGACTGCACTACTCTACACTACTAAAGACATTTATAGACATGTCATTCGGTTCATAGGCATTTGGTCATAAACCGAGTTATTAGAATTCATCCTGAGGGGAACTTGAGTGTTTGGGAGTAACTGTTAGTGAGGAAAGGAGCGGATAGGGTGGGGGCCCGCCGTCCATGAAAAGGACAATAGCAGAGGCGTGATGAGAGTCAGAACAGGAACTATGTTTATTATCGCATGTATTGTTTATGTGAATGCAAAAATCTGATGCCTGAAACAGATTTAAAAAGATAAACAGCCCAAAAGGAAAGCAAAACCTTACCTCCTGTCCATTGTTTAGGGAATACTGCAAATAAAGAGAGTCCAAATTAGTCAAAGCATCAGTGTCCTCTGAGTTCTAAAGTAAATGCAAGAAAACGTACTAGCGGTGTCTGCTCCGCTTTGTTACGGCTTACCAAAAATGTTTTTGGCTGAGGCGCTGTGGTGGTTGTGCTTCTGCTGGTGCTGGCGCTGGTGGTGGTGGTGGTGGTTTGTAAGGACGTAGTTCCAGCTGTGGTCCTCGCTGCTGTAGGACGGTCTGCACTGTTCAGGGTGGAGGGGTTGGTGCCGGTGGTCCCCGTGTTCCCAGTTGGCTCTGGGATGCTTGTTATTGTTGTCAGCTTGTGGCTTGGAAACGTCCCAATGACTCCCACTGTACCTTCTTATTATGGACAGATGAAATGATTCAATCAACATGTTTTCACCCCGATGAGACTACGTGGTTAACATGACGTTTGCTAAATGTCTAAATTATCTTCAGGGGATACTAAACATACACTAGAGTTGAAGACATTTGGAGAATCTATCACACTAAAGCCTTTCTGTAGGTTTGTGTTGGAACAAGGTTGTTTCCTTTTATTTCTCATTGTCGGGATTATTATATGGATTATTGTATTTGACAAACAATTCGTCAAAACTTGCTCCCGAGATTCCTGAGACACATGGACACAACAAATAAATTTGTCAGCATTTAAAACAAATGGGTTGGGTTATGGCCTATAGATGTTTTCCATTTTGAGCTTTAATTGTAGCCCCGCTGTCAGCTTGCTCAGTCAGGGCCCGGTAAAGATGGGCTGAAATGTGGAGGTGGGTCCTTATTGAACCCCCACGTCCATCTCTGTGTACTGTGCATGTGACCCGAACAGTGTTATATTAATATGTGGATGTAGTGAACAAAGTGCAGCCCTTACTTGGTGTGACGGTGGTAGAAAGCATGGGCTGCTGATCTGCTTTAGTGACATCCTCTGTGGTTTTGATGGTCTCCACAGGGCCGGGTGTTGGAGTGGGTTCAGTCTTGGAGGTGTCACTGGGCGAAGAGATTTCAGGCGCCTGTGTTGTTGTTGTTGTTGTTGTTGTTGTGGCAGCATTGGTGGTGGAGCCGCTGCTGCCGCTGCTGCTGGAGCTGGAGCTGCTGCTGCCGCTGCTGCTGGAGCTGCTGCTGCTCCCAGATGTTGCAGCAGGGGGCGTGGCCTTGACTAGACTGGACTTAACAGCAACGAAAGTAGCAGTAACTTTCACAGGGGGGGCAACGGTTGTGCTAGCAGTCGGCGCTGGCAGGTTGTTTGTGACGGCGGGTGGTTGGCGGGTGACTTGTGGTTGGGTGGTGACTGCAAGCGTCGCAGCGGTGGTCATTTTAGTGGAGGCCGCAGTGGTCGTTTGTTCTGGGGTCAGCATACGTAAGGTTGTCTGACCGCTGTCACCAGTTGGTGTTGCACCAGTATTTTTCTCTGTTTGGACCATATTGAGATTAGTTGGCTCAGTCCCAGATGTAGAAATGATCCCATTTGTAGCATTCACATAAGGATCAGAGGTACTATTAGTGGAACAGACGCTGTGGAATAGGAAGCCTAAGGAGGGAGAAAACAGGATTATTACCTACACTGCATAAATGGATCACCATGTGAAATCACAACACCTAAATCATCTATGTTTGCTTACATGTTCATAAAACGTAGAATCCTATTCACACACCAAGCAGCCACTGCATGATTTGAAATCAGTCCAACATGCACTCTTCCTCTGGTCTCCAACAACTGCTAAATACTCCACTATGTTCACCAGCTACTGTGTTCATTGGAGATGTTGCTGAAACTGAACCAAAAACAGTGAAGCTGTGGGTCGTTTTGATTGCTGGTTAATATAAAACATCGATGGAAGCCTCGGAGCTGTGTCGCCTCCTGCTTGTAGACTTCCTGCTGTTTGGACAACTGTAAGACTGAGCCACAACCCTCCATCTTCTTCTGTTTCTCTATTTATAGTGACCAGCACAGGATGTTACTAACAATCAACCTGGAAGCACCACACCCAAAACCACGAGTGCCCTGCGAAACAATCCACATCTGGCTCCATGACCATAAAACAATGGCATCCACCTCAAACGCACACAGCGCCCTCCACGTATTCTGACCTCCACCCACCTACAGTGTGTGGAGACAGATGCCTTACATGTTGTAATGGTTCTAAATGACATGTACGTTATGTATAGAGGATCATAACACTGCGGCTCATTTATCGCAACGACACATCGCCTCTTTACTTACACAGGTCTACACAGTGTGGCAAATGGGATGTGAATGTGCACATGCCAACTCACAGTTTGAATAATAGACAAACATTTCCATCAAGCCCTTATCAATTTCCTCTTCCAGTTGTCCTACTGTCATAAAGCGCTTGACGCTGTAATTCCCACAGCCTGTGAATGCAACATTAGGACGGTGTCAGGAGTTTGCAGATAAGAGTGTGTTCTGGTCAAGTGGAGGCTGGTAGAGCCAAGTCTGTCCTGTCTCTGCAACAGCACAAACACATCACTTATCAGCCTGCAGCCTGCCGCCCTAAACGCCGTTGCTAACAGAGTACATGTTGTTGCTGCTGACGGCGTTGTACAATCTGATCCAGGAGGGCTTTGCCTTTCGAGTCAGAAGGAGACAACATTTCAAACACATATTCAAGTTGCAGTCCTGAAGACACCAGTCAGACACACATGTTTACTAGTGATAACAACAAGTGGAGCCGGTGTATCTGGCTGCAGTGCAAATAAAGTCAGGGCACAGTGAAAAGAGTCGGTTCTAAGACAGCTTGTAAAACACATTTGCCCGCCACTAATACATGGAAACTAATATATATTGACGTCATCGCTGAAGGTCAAAACCTTTGAATGGCTGCTGCTGAAACAAGGTTTGATTTCATGAACATCTTCTTCCACTAGAATGACTTCAAAAACCAACAGAAACGCAGCACCTGTATTCACCTGTCAAACAACACAATATGAAGGGTGTCTCGTGGCTGCATTGCATTCTGGGGGCTGCATTGCATTCTGGGGTGATTTCTGCTACTATCAGTTCAGTAACATAACCTATCGCTATGTTGATATGAGTGTATTTTCCTCGTAACTGTGGAACTGGACAGATTTTCAACACATCACGTATTGGGAATTTGCTTTTTAAAGATGACGCACGGCTGCTGATTCACAGAGTCATTTCTTGCAGTGATCAGCTCTTCTTTATTAACCACACTAACCCTCCAACACTGTGTGATTTCTCCTAAAATATATATATTTTTTGGGGGCTAAATCAATCTATCCTCCGTGTCCTCTCTCCTCCAGGTGTGTGGCATCGTTTCTGCCGTGACCCCCGCTGACCCGAGCTGTCACTGACACATCTGTTTCTTAGCAGGCGACAGCACCGGCTGATCCCGCTGCTATCAGTATCCAGGCTGTTTTTACCTCACCCACACATTCCTCGCCACACAGAGCCCCCCGGAGAGACACACTCTCCTTTTCCTGATCTGTTTACTTTTAAAGAGGCTTTAATAGGCTTTAGAGTTTACATGCTACGGTAGAAATATTTGAGCACACGGTGCTACGGTATTACTCCTTTCTTAGTCTTATCTTTTGACTGTGTGCGTATAGAAATGAATGATGCACACTTAGATAAAGATGTTGAAAAAGTTGTCATTATTCAGTGTTGGCCTCAGGTTGCCATAAGAAGGTTGCTGGCTCAATCATTTATCAATCAGTCCCTGCACAGTATCGATCTGGGTGGGGGGAAAGTGAAAAAGTTGCACCACTGGGGTGCCCTTGAGCAAGACCTTTAACCCCCAACTGCTCCGGTGGTGCTGTTTAGCAGGACTGAGGTTGGACTGGGCAGCTTCCAGGTGTGTAAATGTGTGCAAAAGTGTGTATATAATCAGGGTGTTCCTGCAAAACAGTGGCTTCCTCTCAGTGAAACTTCCCTGAATAAACAAAAGTTAAAAGAAAAAAAAAAAAAATTCATGGGAATAGTGACAAAGATAAAGACGATAATACGAGTCACGTAAACTGCATTCAATGTGCTGGAGGATATATTCAGATCTTAATGTTGCAGCTCGTCAGGGTGTCGTAGGCAGTTTTACACATTACACAAGCAGCAAGGAAAACAATATACTGTAATTTAGCTTAAATTACATTAAGTCAGAATGGAGAAAAAAAACAAGGTAAATGTTTGTATCTGTCTGCTTGTGCAAAAAGGTAAATGCTTTGTATCTTTTTGGCATGAATCTGTAACCTCCTTCATGCCAAAACTATTATATAATACAACTTTGGGTGTGGAGGCCAGTGCAGTAACAGAGTGCATATTCGGTAGCGTCGTCCTCTTGTCATACAGCTCGTCTCAGTGGACTCAGTGCGGGTCAGACAGCGGGTGTGAGGGTGTGGGAACCGACCCACAGCTCGTTCCCTGGCTCTCACTTCGTAACGCGCCTTACCTAAATCGACTTCGATTGGTAACCTGCCAGGTGTTTCTATTGTTCTCGCTCAGATTTCAGTATAAGTTATTATTAATACCAGAGGGAGGATGAACTTCGGCATTCCGTCTATACTGTAACTACTCCCCGAGGGATCAACGTCAATGCTAACAACAGATATCTTTAAAACCGGACGACGGCAAACAAATGTGAAACCTTTCATTAGCCTCCTTTAGCTCCAACACTTGTTTGTTATGTAAATCACAGACCCGAAGCTGCCTTGCTCGTCTTTGCCCAAAGCTAACTCTAGCTACCCACTTAAAGCTAGCTATGCTAATCAGTGCTGTTATGCTAACAATGGGTCAAATCAATATTATCATCTATCTTCGTTCTACCAGCAGCAAGCAGCAAATAAACTCTATGCTAACTGTATGCTAACTGTATGCTAACTGTATGCTATATACAGATAACATTAGCGAGCTAAATGTTTCCCTTCGGAGGCGGTGGAGACTAAAACAGAGTATTAAATATTATCTTATTTATCCCACGACCAGAAACATAGAATGCTAATGTTTGCTTCCAAATTTATATGATAATATAATAATATGTCAGTTGTTGCTTGAATGCCCCCAAGTGGCAAAAGAAACTTAAAAATGTAGTTTTAAAACATGAATTCAAAAAACATGTTTTCATCATCATTTTACATGTTGCTTGATTTAAAAATAAATAAATCGATGAATAACGGACTGACGAAATGATTATTAAAAACTGAAATAAAACTGGAAATAAATAATTAATCCGTACAGTTTTGACGAATTAGCTGATTTTTGTTTAGCAGCTGACTTATCAATTTAACCGATTATGTTTTGGCACATGTTGTCCCCCTCGTAGAGGAGGAAAGAGTCGAAAGAGGAAATGACCATTTGCACCAAAAGCATAACATGTCTGTCCTCAGTGACCCGCTCGGCCTTTGAAGCCGGTCTCATAGTGAACCTGTGGAGCGTGACAGTGTTTGGCCTGTATTCACTGACACTAAGTGGAGGGCCAGAGGAGGTCAGAGGGTCCCCCCCACCCCCCCACCCCTCCTCCCTACAGGGTCCCACTGTCTGCTTCCAGCAGCAGTCGACCCCCATTCCTGTTCAGTGTGACAACCACCATCCGTAAACATTAGAAGAGAATGACACTCTGGACAGAGGGTGGAGACTGGTTGAATTGTCCTCTCTTCCTGACCGCCATGTTGTTAAAAACAAGGCCCCACACAGACTGAGACACGGAGAGGAGAGGAAAGACTGGAGGGACGGTTTTATTGGTCCCTGCCTGAGCAAATACTATTGATATTAGTGAAAAAGTCACCAATAAAAAACACATGCACTCTTTGTGTTACTAGTCATCAGGATGGATTCACTGATATAGTGTAGGGTGAACAATGCCGTGCTGCTGAAATGTGATCGAACCAAACCCACAAAGTACTGAAAAACTGTGAGAGTTGAACTCTTAGCAGATAATTTAATGCTCACAATGTTTGTTTGTTTTTTACAAACTTTTACTTGCACATTTAGTACAAAAAAACCCCCAAAAAACTTAATGTTGTAATTTAAAACACATTTTCGGGGATTTTACTGATTTGATTTCCCTTAATTGGAACTAGCGTGTGGAGCCCAAACCATGAAAAACAGACCGAGACCAAAAGTAGTCCAAAGTATGTGGACAAGAGTGTCAATATGATAATGAATACCCGTATATCAGGTTTTGATGTAGACACATTAAACATATTTGTTATAAAATTCTGTGAACGCAGAAAATCTACAAATATCTATTGTACAGCATTGCATTATGTCGAGAATACCACTAGTGGGCTGGATAATGTGTGTGTGTGTGTGTGAATGCGTGTCAGCTATCCAGCCAATTATCTGTCCAGCTTTCCAGGCACTACGACTGTAACCCCAGATTGATGTGCGTCTGAGCGTGAACATGTACTGTGCGCGCCAAACAGAGGAAAGTAAATAAATAAATGTAGCTGTCGCGCCAAAGCGCCGGCGAGACAAAAGCTGCCCCGTTAGCTTGGTGACAGCCCACACAAAGGGCCCTCTGACCCCACGTGCGGCCATGCAAGGATGGGCTGCAGACCCCTGCTGCAGACCCCTGCTGCAGCCGGGGCCTTTCAGTGGCTCAGCAGCCCTATCCTTGTTATACTGACAGAAGTAATTCAGCTCTCTGTGGGGCTGTGGGGGGTTGATGGGGGCAGGTGGGTATGAGGAGCAGGCTCTCTGCTTTACAATGTGCACTGCAGTGAAGGGAGGTGAGGAGCTGTGAATGTAAAAACACTCGGCGGGAATAAAAGACAGACAAGTGAAAGGGAGGATAGAAGGAAGGGGAGGAGGGGGGGAGAGGAGAGAACGTGAGAGAGGAGTTTAAGATGCCGTAAATCTAACAGCCACATGGAAATGACTGCCCACACATACACACACACACACACACACACACACACACAAATACTCACACCCTTGCACACATTATCCGCAAACAACACACTCCCTGCCCGTGGAAACCAGACTGGTATGTGTTTATATAAGCTGTGGGGTGCGCTAATGGTAAAAGTTCAATGTTAGAGCTCCATCTCCAAACATACATATGGAGTAGCAGGAATTCAAGATGCCATCTATGTGTAGTCAGAGTTACTAAAAGGCTCAGTTAGCTATATATAATAATTATATATATAATAGGGAACTCTAAAGGTGAGAGAAAGTGTACTTTTTGGTAATTTTGTCAACTTAGACTTTGGAGCGGGTCATGCTCCATCTCACACGCGCTTCGCTCACAGCTAATCCAGCAACAGCTGCTTTCTGTTTTCCTAAAAAACAGGAGAAATGAGGGGAGTTCACACAAAGTGATGAGGCAGATGAAAAGAGTGCTGAGAAAGGAGGACACGAGGCCGGGTGCGTACGTGCACACGAGGAGAAGATGAAGGGAGGCGAGGAATGGGGAGGCAGTGGAGGAGGAGGCGGAGGAGGTGGTGAGTGAAGGTCCATGACAGTACCAGTCGCAGGCCTGATTAATGGACACCTGGGTGTGCACCATGGCATGCTGGGTAGAGGGAGGGAGTGCAGGGTTAGAGGTGAAGGCGAGAGGCTCTTTATCTGCAGCATCGGACAGTGATGAAACGCGGAGATTTACAGCGAGATGGTTCCTCCCTGAAGGAAACCTGCATCGACATGCCAACCATGCATGTCCTTTAAAAACAAGATCCACTGCATCTGGACAGAGTCAACAGTTCCCGAAAACGCTTCCTGGGAACTTCAGGGGTTCCAGGATTTAAAATGATGTTTGATTGGTTTAAATTAATTTCAATAGGTTGTGAAAATCACTTCTGCATAGATGTCTCCATCATAGTGAATGTCAACGATCCCAACATTCAGCATTAACAATAATTAAGTGTTATAGACGCCTAACCATACCCAGTAACGGTTTATTTGCCATAACTACGATCCTTCCTTAACCATAACCATATTTGACTAAATGACTATGACCTTGATGGATTATCTACTGCATCCTAAATCAACTTTCATTTCTGCAAATACATTTTTACATTGTGTAATGAAACAAATTCAACCACTGGGCTACATGGAAGGAAGGAAATCAAATGAATATCTGACGGCGTACTTTGGTAAATGGCTTATACTTAAACCCAGTGGGGGAAAGTACATACATTTAAACACTACTCGCTATAAGTACATTTACATTATTTTATATTTCTGTTTCGTTACATCTCAGAGGCAAATATTGTACTTTTTTTTAACTCTACTCCAGTTAGCTTTAGTTAATATTTAGCAGATAAAGGTGTCACCTGCATGATAAGGCTTCCTGAGGCTTGTGTGGGATGGTGGTTCAAGGCCATCTCCTGCCACCACACCTTCCTTGGGAACCGGGATGTTGATAAGGTTTTTTTTTAAAACTTTTCTATTGTTCTCGGTTCTTGTCCTATGTGCGCCGACCGACGCAGACACCAGACGACTGCGCCAAATAGGCTGCGTCTCCCCCGGCCCCGTAGTGTTTGAGCAGACCAGGAACCATGGCTGCCTGTTATCTTGTAGGAAATGGACAAGTCCTGAACCCGCAAAAGTAGAAGAAAGACACTCTGCGTAGGGGTTAGGAAGTCCTGGAGGGGACTGATAACTGACAACGCTGCTTCTTCCTATAGTCCAAGTTCAGCGCCATCGAGCATTTGATCAATCACATCAGAGTCGTATTACAGTCTTTATTTTAGTCATCTTTACCACAGTAGATGCTAATCGGTTGCGATCGACTCATCGCCTCACCTGCCATCTTCCAGTTGGAAAAGTGAAACTGTGCATTCAAAACTAGCTGTTATAAACTGAAATTTGACTGTGTCTGTAAGCGTGAATACAGCCACAAATTGAGTTCCTTCTTCTTAGAAGGAAGCATGAAAGCAATGTGCTTCATTTAAAGTGTAATGAACCTTTAGCTCAGTGTCTCCAACTGGACATTAGACCTTTTTGTGCCCAGGTTTAAAGTCTATTAATTCTTCCATTAATGCAGAAATGTATTTGTTTTAGATCGTTTACAAAACCTAAATATCCTGGACTTGTGACACTAAGTACATTTAGCAAGCAAATAGCTAAAACTCATATTTGAGCAGCGCTCCGCTCTTCTATGTAGTTATGATCCCAAAAGACCAGCGAAACTAATGATATATTCCCTTCAGGCTCAGCTGGACTTTGTGTCCAGTACTCATTTGCAAAAGTTAGCATGTTAACGTGCTAAACTAAGATGGTTAACGAGGTCGAATCTGTTAGCCTGGTCATTATGAGCATGTTAGCATGCTAACGTTAGAGTCTTGAGCATTGATGTACTGAAATACAGGCTAATACTGTAAAAACCTGAGCAAGCAAACTTTAGCTTATTCAAGGAGACAAACGTATGTTGATGCGACTTATGAAAAGTACAAACATGAAAATAAAAATAGTGTCCGAGAGTATATTTTCTGTCTAATATGGATTTATATGTGTTTTCTAATTACAGCATAATCTGTGTCTATTTAAGTAATTAAACTACAGTTTATTATGTCTTACTAGTGTACCGTAATACAATGTCATCATCTTCATGTTATTAGTCCTGTAATGCCAAATGTATCAAATTTGATACGAGCATTTTTGACACCTATTGCATCACCTTATGATAAAAACTTCCCTCCATAGCCAATCTGATACTTGTCCTCCAGCCCCCGCTTTATACCTTATATCATCACAACAGTTCAAACACAGTACGATACGAATGGAAAAAACCTATATGCAAATCATTTTTTTTGTAATTTATTTTTTTTCTTTTAAATTTTATGAATGGGCCAAATAAAAGTTCCAGATTCAAGAAATCTGAATTTTCTGTCCATTATTTCTGGGGGTTCAGGCATTACAGGGTTAGAAAGCTTTTTCCCACACACCTATGATGGAGTTGTTAGATTTAAACATAATCAAATATAATACTAATTTATATTTGTTTCTAAGGATAAGTACCCAAAAACTAATTTTAGAAAATACTCAAAAAGTACAAAGAAAGGCCTTTCAATTACAGTACTGTCTGTGTCATAAACGGTATGCTGCGTGACTGCATGGTCCTCTCTTCATATGATAACGGAGCGTTAAACACACAGACGCAGATGCACGTTCTCTCACACACACACACACACACACACACACACACAAAAAGGGCTGACAGCCTTCAGATTGGGATTTGGGGCTGTGTCACACTTTTCTTTCACACGGTTGAAAAATAAAAGCCTCCCATCTGAATCCACCGACTGTAGTGGAGCGAGAGCAGCAGGTGCATAATTAAAGAAAAACACTTTCCTCGCCTCTCAGCCAGGGAGGGAGGTCACGGGTGCACTTCATTATTCAGGCTCCTTCTGTCTTTGGACACAGCGCTCAGAGGCCTGTGTGTGTGTGTGTGTGTGTGTGTGTGTAGAAAATGGGTGGGGGACATTGGGGAGTCCTTAACTGTGGGATGATTGAGGGGCTGAAGGGGCAGATGTTTAAACTCTGAGTTCTACTGTACCATTAAGCATGATTATGGCCAATTTAGTACGGATTTGATACCAGAAAGAGAAACTGTGGAAATGTCGGCTTATCAAACAAGTCAACACACACACACACACAGAGAAAAACAAGCTGTTCAGTGCAGAAATGGGAGAATTTTAATCAGGCATTTGGAGGTTAGATGAACGCTGCAGTAACTTTGGTTGCAACGTGTTTCTAGCTCGCCACTTTTCCTTAAGCACTTTCTGCTTCTTAGAATCTACATTTGTGTACTAATTGAGGGGCTTAAATGACTCACGTCTCTGCCTGGAATGATCTTTTTTACACTAGATGTCATTTTACTAGCACATAACATCTATCTTTTAAATCATGTCATATATGTATATATGAGTACTGAACTACCATAATATATATTTTTTTAATCTATACATCATGTAAAAAACATACTTGGTGTTTTGAACTATACTGTAGGGCTACAGAACCAGTCAAAAAGTCTGGATCTGGTCTGAATGGAAAGGTATTTCAAACTTTTTGGGTACCGTACTCAAGTTATTTTTTTTCTTAAATTCTAGTGAAATACTCCCACCTCTACCAACAATCCAAACAACCCCAAAACATTAAGAACCAGAGAGTACTGCATGCAAATATTCAACAGTTACATTTGCTCCACTTCAATCAGCGACTGTACAACATGAACACACTGTATACATGCATCTGTACAGTAGTTACAGTAGTGATAAACTAAGCTAATAAACTACATTATTATTTCTATTATGAGGGAAATATTGTACTTTTTACTTCACTACATTTCTTATTTTTCAGATTAGATCTAACATTATGAAGTATTTAACATAGTTCCACATCCACCAGCTGCAACATTAGTATTATTCACACACTGACACATTTAAACTTCATCTATGTCTTTCTAATAATAATCATGTACTTTTACTTAAGCAGGACGTCTACCTGTAAGGGAGTATTTATTTTTATTTTTTATTTAAGTTTTACACGGTTGTATTTGTGCAGTACTTCAACTTTAATTAAAGTGTAAGTAGCTACACCTTACTGCTATCACGCGTGTCTACTTTTGCTTTAACATAGAACTTTTATTCATACTAGAGAATGTTTATATTGTAAATATATATATATATATGTATGTATATAGTATGTACATTTTTTTTCTTCAGTGAAATCTCTGAAAACATCTGCCACCAATGACTCCATGTGTAACAACAAGACAAAGCCACTGCTGAGCACACCTGTTGCTGCATCACTCTGCTGACTCTGATTGTCTCTTTAAGGCTGATTTCTGTCTTTAAAGCATCAGTAATTCCTCTAAAGTGAAGCTGCTGCACACTTTCTGCTTTCATTCAAAAAAACAAACAAAAAAACAACAACATAGACATTATGTCATCTATAGATATTTTAGATGAATACTAGCAGACAAAGCATCCATCAGAACCCCGAGCACTGACGCTGGTAGCACATGGGAAGCATCATAGGTATATTTGAATTATTGGTAAATGTATACTCACTGAGTGAAAGCAGCAGCCATGTGATCCTCATTGTTGCTCTCATCCTGTTTCTGCTCGTTTCTTCTTCCAGATGTATTTATCATCCGTTAGTATGTATGTGGAGATGTTTCACAGAGTCTGACTGCTGACTGACGCTGTCCTGTCACGCCTTTCCTCTTTGAATTTTTTTATCTCAAGTAAATGATCTTGCTTAAAGTATTGTTCAGGTTTTTTTTTCCCCCTTAGTTTAAACTGAAAGCCAAGAATGCTTTTGTTTGTCCCTGCTGCTTCTTTCTCTTCTTTCTCTGCCGAGTTAGAGATTTGGGGGAAGAGTTTTTTTTTTCTGTGGTTTCCTTGGCTGCACCGTTGTTGCTCAGTGTCTCTCTCTCTCTCTCGCTCGCTCTCTCTCACTCTGTCTCCCACAGTGTCTGGGTGCTGGTATTGTGCTCAGTCAGTCCTCTCTCTTCAGCAAAGTGTTCATCTGCTAGCAGCCAGTGGCAGCAGACCAGGAGCACTGCCCATTCTCCCCCGCTGTCCCTGCTTCCCTTATCCTGAGAGGGGCAGACCCAGTGCAGTCCAATCTCAGAGCTGTGGACTCACGGCTGCCGGGACATTTTGAATAACAAAAGAAGCTCTGAGACAATGTATTCCTCTGGTTTTTGATTCAATCCAAAAATGGTTCATGACTCAAGGACATCGTTTGATCACAGGAAAAGCCTGTTTAGCTCCACCAAGTCAGCATCGCGTTAGGTTGTCCACCCACCCAGATATTTTTACACCAACGCCTAGTGACGTGTGGTAGAAATACCAAAGTAAAAAAACTAACTATAGACATAAGAACAGTTTTAGTGTTTTTAGTGACCTTTTTGACCTCCGCCTGCTCAGTCATGTGATCATCTATCTTTCTCAGTCATTACTATTTTTGTTAAATGTATTTCTGGGCTTTCTTTGACAGTCAGTGCAGACGGACAGGAAACATGACGGCGGGGTTCTAACGCGCGGCGTATGTCAAACAGCGCATGTTGTAGTAATGTGATATTGCAACTTAACCATTAGGCCACCAGCATCCTGTCATCACTACTTTTAAACACGACTATCACAGCTGTTTGTTTTTTTTTTTTACTTGAGTTTGATTGACATACTGCAGCTCAGGAATGACATCACTACACTTGTCTATAGTTCAGACATATTAGTGTTACTCACAAGACTACACAAAAGCGATTGCATTCTTCCTAAAAGCATCACTTGTGCATATGTAACAGAGATATTAATAGACACATCCTGTCCTTTCTTTAGCTGGGAGTATACAATCATTAATATTCATTGGTTCCTTTTCCATTAACCTACAATGACAGTTTAATTCACTCTAGACATGGGCACATTGGTCCAGCTGGCGTTGTGTTTGACTTTTGGATTAAAGTGATGCAGTTTGGCCAAATTGTTACCCTGCAGGAACCACCGAGTTGACTCAGTCACTTGTAGCCATGACGACGGATATTCACAAACGTCCCAGGAATTGCTTTCAGGGCACTTCTATTATGCCTCCATTCATTTAGCTCCAAATCTCTCTTGACGGAACGGCTCGGAAACTGGATTTAATCCAGATCTTTCTCTGAATGCAAAAAAAAAAAAAAAAAAAAAAAAGCAACAACAAACACATCTAGCTGCTATTGTGCTTTTAGGGGCATAATGTGTGTGTGTGTGTGTGCTCCACTGGCATGTGGATAGGAAGTCTGGCGAGAAAAATAGGCAAGATAAGATCAGGGGTGTGGAGGTTTTCCTGGGTGTTTCCTTCTGCTGGAACAGTTAGGAGTCATTAATAAAAAAAAAAAGCTTTAGAGGTTGAGCTTCAAACATGCATCAGTCACGCTCCTGACTGCAGAGTTGCAAAGTTACACTAAGTGATTTCAAGTGTGTATATTATATACAGTAGACATCTGACTCAGTGTTCTACATATGGGTGTTAGCTTGTTCATTGGTATTTATCTTATACTGTGTTTAAGCCCTGCCTTTCATATATATATATATATATATATATATATATATATATATATATATATATATATATATACGTGTGTGTGTGTGTGTGTGTGTGTGTGTGTGTGTGTGTCTGAGATCTCTCAGTTATTTTGAGGCATCAGTTCACTGATAGGACTATTATTCCTGTGCTGCTGTCTAAGCCTCTCATTTTGTGATTCGTTTGGAAAAGTGTGTGCAGTCTGTATAAAGCTGCAGCCTCGATTATTTCTGAATGCGCTTTATCAGTAGATTGCACAACCTTGTATCTTCCTAACTGTATTTTCCACATCAGTTGGCTGTGTGAGAACATGCACACATGGTGATGTCACATGCATTCACTCAATTGTCAGCGCTATTATTTAAATCTGTGTTGCTAAATCTGCTCGATGACTTATCGCACTGCCATCAGTGTTTCATCTGATGTCAATGAAACGTTGAATCGAGTTGATCATATAATGATTTAATGTTGAGATATTCATACATACACCCATTTTCCATTATCCCAATCTGGATACACCCAGACATCCTGAACCATGTCCTCCAGCTCTGGACCCAGAGGTGTTCCGGGGTCAAGGGGATATGTAATCTCTCAGAGGGTGTCTTGGGCTTCATCCCAGTTAAAAATATAAAACAACTGGTTCTGAACTCCTTCCAGATGTTTGAGCTCCTCACCTTACCCATGAGGCTGAGCCCAAACACTCTGCAAAGGAAACTCATTGGTTGGGTCACCACCCGAGGTTCACAACCATAGATCAGGGTTGGATGGTGGATGGAGTGATAAATGAAGGGCTTCGCTCTTCAAGGCGAGCTCCCACTTCTCCATCAAAAGTCTGAAAAGTGTCTGCATCAATGCTGATGCAACAATGAAGCAAGCAGACAGCGGCTAAATAAACACACGGCAGACAGCCAGGTCAACATCGACACGAGTGTCAAAGAGCAATCGAGTCAACAAACGTATAGAAACAACATATGAAACATACTGCGAGAGCTACACGACAAACACCAGCTACATCGGACCAGTAGCTGGAGAAACAGGAAACAAGTTCGCAACATTGACAAGGTGGCAGCAGCAGAGAAGAAGAGGTTTTCAGTGCTGATGGACTTGATGATCAATGAGCCTCTGTTTTAAATCAGAACTGAATGACCGGTATGTGTTGATATACAGCATATTTGGAATGGAGTTCAACTCTTGTCTTACAGAAAAGGCTGACTGGATAAAGTGACTAACAACCATCATAAAACAGCGTAGGATAAGAATGCCAATTATATTTTTGTTGGGATCAGTTTCCTTTTCTTTCCCCAATGATTCCTCACCCTGTTTATACACTGAAAGAATGTAGTATTACTCGGACAACATTGCAGAATCCCGAATGATGATGAACAGAAAGTATGACACGGCGCTCGATAAAGACTGTAGAACGAGAACAAAAATACGTTCCTTCTTTTGAACGCATGTCAGAGGGTAGCTGCAATAAATCAGCTTGGAGTAAATACAGAAAGGCACTAAATTATGAGGAGGATCACAATCTTATCTCCCTGTGATTGGTACCATTTCAGAAAGCTAAGGGAGGCTTCAAGTTGGTGAGGAGGGGAACCACAGGGGGGGGGTGCAAGGGGGATGCTATGTGAATCTGGAGGAGTGTGAGGAGAGGACGGTGTTGGTGGTGGGTGGGGGTCAGTGAGTGTTTAAAGGAGACCCAGAAGGTGCTGAGGAGGTTACTGGTGGGGAGTTGGGGGATAAGAAGAAGAATGCACACTCACATTCCTGGCATGCCTGTCTCATTGTAGCGGGCTAATGAGGCGAGGGCGGGAACGAGTGCTGGCCCGAGCCCAGAGAGGACAAAACCACCGGAGGGCCAGCCGGCACGGAGCGGCTGAGCTCACGGCTGAGGAATTCCAAACAGCGGGCATTTAGAGAGCACGCTTTCTAACAGTATACACGTTACACACAAACACAGCAGGGTGACCAGAGCTGAGCCGGTGAAAGGTCTGTCAGGTCTGACATCCACTGCTAATAGGATGGAATTAAGACCTGCCAATCAACTTTCTTTATCTGTTTTTTTTCTTATTTTATTTCTTCTCTTAATAGTAGTAATGCACCTTTTTAAAACTCCACACTACAATTCCATAACCCTATGCACTTATACACTGTGAATTTTGATACTGGAATTAGAAGCTACAGCCTCTTTTTTTTTTTTTTTTTTTTTGCTGTGTTTTAATTATTATTATAAGTTTTGGTGAGACTTTTCTTTATGGTAAAGTGACTAGTAACAGCTAAGTGTTTGTTGTTGCATGCATACTCGTGGTTTGGTACATGATATTCTGGCAGAGCAGAGTGACTAAGTGAGTAAAAAGTTGGAAAATGGGAAACTTTTTAGGAAACACCAGGGAATGCTTTTTCTCCGACTTTCTTTCTGTTTCCATGTGACAATGTGACAACAAACATGGAGAATGTGCCCTCAGAAAAAAATTGGTCGGTGTTCAATAATCCAGTTTTTTTTTTTTTTTTAACCATAAAATACACTTCAGGCAATCTTTTTCCATACAGTAAAAAGCTGCGACTGTATTTTGCTGAATGTCAGGCAAAAAAAATGTAACACTGGTGTTGGCCTTTAAGTGACAATCATTGGGTCTAACTTGCCATGGCAAAAGCTGGTGATGAGTCTCTACTGGGAGCTAAAGTTAACATCAAAGTGGAAAAAAACATCCTTCCTACTCACAGCTGGCAAGCCAACCAAGTGACAAGAGTAACAAACTCTGTCACATTCAGGAAGCTCCATGAGACATCCTTCCCTTTCTCCGTCCCTCCATCTGTCACTTTTTCAGTGCTCTCACTTGACTGGCACATGTGTCTGTCCTGGATCTGCCTGGTGTGCTGAGGTGCATCATCCAGGCCACATGGAGGTAAGAATGTGTGAGGAGCTCCTGGACCCATTCTAAAGCCAACCTGACATTCCTCTTTCCATCTCCAGGAATTACGATGGCTGCTGTCAGTGATGCATTTGGGCTCACACACACACACACACACTTAGACATTAGTCAGACTTTAAGAGTGTAAACACTTCACTCCCTCACAACTTCCACTATAGGACAGGAACATCCTGACCAGCTGTACAGATACTGTGTTCAAAAACAAAATGTGCATTGAACAAGTGAATGGAATTCCTAATATTACAAAACAACTTCTTCTAATGTGTCCGCTCGGCTTGTTGTAGCCACGCTAGCAGCATAACTCTAGGGACTGCGATGTCAGTCGGTCGGTTGGTCCACCACTTTGGTTCAGACTGAAATATGGCAACATCTATTGGATGGATGCTATGACATTTTGTACAGATATTGATGGTCATCAGAGGATCAATGATACCCGGCTTTGGTGATCCCCTGACTTTCCTTTACTGCCACCATGAGGTTGAAATATGTGGTTCAGACCGCCACGTAATTTGCTTCCAATGTTCGGTGCCCAGTAGATTATTCCTCATGATTTTAGTGATTCAGTGACTTTTCTTCTAGCACCACAAGACTGGCTTTTTAGTTCTGGTTTGAAATATCTCCATAACTATTGGATGGATCGCTGTAAAGTGCTTCTAGTGCAGACTGGTTTGGATTGGCCGCTGAGCGTGAGGCGTCAGGGCTCGTTGTATATGTTCAAACCATCACCCTTACTTAAGGTAAAAAAAATGAAGAAGTGGAAATAAGGGTATTTAATGCATGATTTTTGCATATGTTGATTATTGTCAGCTTGTACTTTCCAATTTTTGGGGATGCTTATTGCCTCCTGTTCACTCAGAGCAGAGCTGCGGCTGTTAGGAACGTCAGTTGGTCTGCAGATATTTGGTCTTTAACCAAAGTCAGTGGTGGACGGACAACCTGGCCGCACTATCCCATCAAATGGAAATATTCTAGATGTCTTGTGCATCATTTCAGAAAAAAAAAAACTTCCTCCAAATTTACCGTGACACATTTGGTAGCCCTGGAATCGTTGGACTCTCTACTAAAGTTTACAATAAATTCTATGGGTTTAAAGCAACGCTTGGCTGCACAGCATCAGTTTGTACCGAATGATCCACCGGTTAGATTTCTATAAACTGAACACATTCTTAACCAACACCCCGCTGGCTCTAGACACACTAGATAAACAAGGATTTATTCACTGTGCTGTCGGATATGTGCTGCTCACTGTCAAAATATGCGTAAACACCCTTTTTCAAAATTAAAAAAAATTAAAAAAATACAACCCCAACCTATGCCTTTGTTTTGTTTGCATGATTTTTAGCTTCAGGTATGAACAATATTTGATAGAGTGATGACGATGAAGTGAGAATTGTAAATTTCATCATGTTCTTCAATGTTTGCTACTCACAGTGCATACAGTGCACAGTGTGTATAGTAGAGTGTGGGGGGGAGGCATCGCATGAGAGTGATGATAGGACGCAGAACCCTCCGCACCTTGTTATCAGAAGCCTGGTACAGAGTGGAGCTGCATCTGGACTCTTACATGCATGTCTGTGTGTGTGTTTTGGAAATACAGGGAGTTCTGACCCAAGCAACAGCTCCTTTCTTCTGCTTTGCCTGAGGAAAGCTTTGTTTTTAACCTTGCTTCCTTCAGTTCACACAATCATTTTCCCCCTTTCAGAATGGATGGGGAGGACGAGGGGTTGAAGGTTAAAGGGAGGAAGGAGGTGACGTAGGACAGCCTAAGAAAAGGAGTGGAAGGATGGAGGCAAGGTGTGTGTGTGTGTATGTGTATGCACTCGTGAGGCCTGAGAGTAAGCTATCAGACCGCAGAGCCTCAGTAGAATCAGTGACAGCAGGGGTCAAGCTGACAGACAGATACCTCTATCTGCATGTGATATGACACACAGACTTATCTGGAGGTGCTACTCTGGGGCTACATCCCCGACTGACACTGCAAACTGTTGGCCAGATGCACAACAGACATCCATGGATGGATAGATGGATGGATGGATGGATGGATGAGAAATCTACTGAACAGTTTGCCTCTCACCTTTCTCTGGCAGACATCAGCAAAAACATTACACTTAATCCTGAGTAGATGTGCGTTCCATCCTTGTGTCTCCTTCACCGTGTCCACTGTGCCAGGATGTCTCTTGACCGGCTCTCTTTAGACGAGCTCTGCAAGAAGACGGAGCGAGAAAGGAAGGGAGTCACATTTCTTTTGCTCTGCGTTACTTTCAAATTAAAAGCTTTTCTCCAGAGTTTGTGGAAATCAAACAGAGCTAAAAAGGAGACTGCAATATTTGACTGCATTCCTGCGTTCATCAGGTGGATGAGCACCTTCACCACAACTTTCTAAGATGATATGTCAGTGTTGTATTTACAGCCTGATGCACTAACCCAATCACACTGTGGATGAATGCCAATGTTTTTGCTGTTTTCTTTCTTTCCCTTCAGCGTCACCATCTGACCAAAATCATCATAGCGGGATTCCAAACTCTAACATGCAGACTGCGGTACGATCTCAAACGATCCTTATGTGCACAACGATCTTTTCTCGAGCACCATGGTCAAGCTGAAATTTCATATATTCATACACATAAAAGATATAGCTATATAGATATAACAAAAAGAAAAATGCAAAAGAATTTGCTGAATATCTCTTACATTACATTAAAATCATGAGCATCCTGGCTATTCTTTTGTATAGTGGGGTGTAATGAGCATGTGCAGTAGTTTAGAAGTCTTAAACACAACAAGGGAAAGGGTGGAGGGCAGAATGAACGGAAAAATGGGTAAAACTGAGAACAAGGAGGAAAAGGAAAGGGACGTGGCTGTGTCTTTGTTGGTGAATAGTTCGACGGACAGAAGATCGATGTGCAGGCAGGTTATTGTGAGAGTGTCTCTACTGTATTTGTCAATCCATCTAGGGATGTATGAGCCCGCAGAGAGATGTAGAAGTATGCTGGGTTTTTTTGATAGTGCAAGTTGCTCATTAAGCGGTCAACAGGAAGCGCTTCCTGAGGGGAAAAGATTAGGGCGTTACAGAATTTTCCCTAGATGATTCATGTAGGCGTGGGACTTATGATGACTACTTATAACCCAAAGGTCACGCGAATGTGAAACCGCAGAGCCTCTGAAGTTCTCTGCACAGGTTTCTTGTTTTGTCCAGTTTTCTTTCTCTCTGCAGGATGCGCTGTGTGTCTGTTTGTGTTCGGGGCGAGTGGTTTAGGGTGCCCTGTGGGAGCACCTCAGGATCTATCCAGTTGCTGGGGTCCGAGGCCCTGCGACGCTACCATCAGGCCAAGAAGGTGAAGGATGCAGGCGACAAGTTGGAGTTCAGCATGCTGAGGTGTCAGGGTGGAGAGCTTCTGCACCCCGAGGACAAGGCAGAGGATGTCCTGGAGGACAACGACTTTGTGCAGCTGGGTAAGTGTCTCCAACACATCTATCTGCATGCACAGGTAACTTGAGGCTCACCTTTTTTTATTGATTAGATTGATTGATTAATGAGGCTTTTTTCTTCTGTTTTTGGAGTCTTTGAAGCAGAGAATGACCCACATGGCTGTTCTCCACTGGCCTCAGCAGTGTATCCTTCCACTAACTTTGGATGTAGATTCTATATTAGGAAATCCTGTGTTTGTTTTATAAGCATATAAACAAGTTTGTAGTTTTAAACAGAGGGAATGGTTTTATACTAAGTTGCTTGGTTATTTTATCTCAGGCTCGTGTCTGTCTCTTATTATTAATTAATATTTTCCAATCTAAGACAATAATCTAAAAGCAAAGTGAAACTAATAATTATGCACCTGAGCCACAGAGGAGGGATCCCTCTCCCAGGACGGACAGACGTGCAATGATGTCACATGTACAGAACAAATCAACACACACATATTGTACACTCACAATGAATTATAGTTAATTTCAATGATAAAATGAGAATGTTTACAATGAATGATGAATTATTAAAGTAACAGTGAAACTTGTGGTAAAGATACAGATGCACAGCAGCAAATCATTAACTAACTATAAACTGTAATGGGGATATGATAACAATGATGACGGTGACAACACATGCAGTAGACGCCACGCAGGACCACAGCAGCAGACACAGTCCACAAGAACCTGCCGGACGAGAGAGCACAGAAACTCCGGGGAAGAAGTTTAGTTAGTTAAAATAAATATTTATATAAATATGTTCATCATATCATCTTTTATTGAACTGAAACACCCCCTTAACCTGCTGGAAACAGGCAACGCTCTTATCAAGAGCCAACAGAGGTGGGTGTGTTTCGTTAATATGCTTTCAAGTATTGCAGATTAAAACTAAAAACAATTACCTCCATCTAAACGCAGATATTCTGTGCAGCTAACTGTTTCCTTGTAATTTTGCTGCTGACAGTGCATTTCTTTGGACGGCAACAGTCTGACCACAGCTGATCTGGTCAGCTTGGGCCAAGGCTTGTTCAAAATAAAGGTGAGGAAATGTCAGCTTGACTTCAGCTGAGAGAAAGTGGAGAACAACAAGCTGACGTTTGGTGTTTTCTGTCCGTCCCAGTTAACCCCTGAGTCAGAGGAGCGTGTCAAGAAGGGCAGAGAAGTTATTGATGCGTATATAAGAGAAAACAAAGGTACAGTGTTTCTCTTCACTCTCCATTCATTCCTAGTATTGAAATGGCTCATATATAATAATGATTTAACAGTGTGTATTGCATTCCACTGCAGTTGTGTACGGAGTCAACACTGGTTTTGGCAAGTTTGCACAGACACTGATACCAAAAGAAAAACTAGTGTAAGTATGATGTGATATGATGTTAATTAACTACAGGTATCAACATGCTGGCTGAAAGCAACATCCATACTCCACCTGATTGAGCTGAAGCGTTTTTCCTGCAGGTGTTTCTGTACGTTTATATATAATTGATACATGTACTAACAGGTAGCATGTTCTCTTCTCCACATACAGGCAGTTGCAGGAGAACGTGGTTCGTTCTCATTGTGCTGGTAAGTTATCTGAGTTCACACAAACAGCTGTTAAATATACACGAGAAGCTAAACATTTCCCAAGTCATGACGTGCAACAAATGAGGGCAAAGGTCTCCTCATACTGGACATGGAATATTTTTTCCAAATTGTTACACTTTTATAAATGTGAGCAGCAGTGGTTGTAGTCAAAACAAGCCGCAGTAAAATCACACACTCACCTCTAGTGTATGTGTGTGTGTGTGTGTGTTTGTGTCTGAAGGAGTGGGCGCCCCAGTGAGTGTAGAGAGGACTCGCATGCTGCTGGTCCTGAGAATCAATGTTCTGGCAAAGGGCTACAGTGGCGTCTCCATGGAAACCCTTGATGCTATGATCAAGGCCTTCAATGGTAACATGGTTTATTGCATTCATTGTATTTTCTATCTTGTTACATAATAAAATAATAAATAAAATTGTGTGCTAAACCTCACCCTCCCCTGAACAGTGATTGTACATCGGGGGCTATAACTGCAAGGCAAAACAGTTCAATTGAAAAACTTGTATTTTTCGCACCACCCATGTACGCAAGACCATCAGACGGTTACAATATTTTTTTCATTGTTGCGTGTTCATTGTTTTAAACTTAGCGTGATGGTGCTGGATTAGTTGCATTGCATGCTCCGAGTTTTGCAAATTATTTTCAGTGGGAAACATTTAAAGCCTGCATAATAAAAATCACCAGAAGTTGCTCGATCATGTCATGTACTAATTTGAACATCTAAATGAAATGAAGTTAAACTAATCACCTCCTCAATGTCCATCTATATCTACCTCCAATATTAAAAACTGTTTCATACAAGCTGTTTTTCTGACTCTGTAACTATCATGAATATGTGTTTACATAACACATGTTGGTGTTCAGGTTTGCTTTTTGTTGTAGTGTAAAATGTTGTTCGCTATTCAAAATACAAAAATTATGATGTGTAGCATTTAATATGACTATCATTGTATCGACTTTCTGTTAGCACACAAAACTCTGACTGACTTCCAGCATCACTGGCCCTTTGTTTGTTTGTCTGTTTAGCAACTACATTAGAGTATGTTAAATTGAGTGTTCTGGGAAATTAGTGTTCTAATTTCCCAGTTTTTGGGATTAATAAAGTATATCTATCTATCTATCTATCTATATTGTGCTTGATGTTAATAGTGGGGTGTGTGTGTGTGTGTGTGTGTGTGTGTGTGTGTGTGTGGTCCAGCGTCCTGTTTGTCTTGGGTGCCAGAGAAGGGCACTGTTGGGGCGAGTGGAGACTTGGCCCCCCTGGCCCACCTCACTCTGGGCCTGATGGGGGAGGGCAGGATGTGGTCACCACAGAGTGGCTGGGCAGATGCCAAGGCAGTGAGTTTACTTTCAGTTTTATCATTTTTATTATCAAGAAGACCAAGTTGTTTTTTGTACTACCTTTTGATAAGTAATACTTTATAAAAGGTTTATAAATTTATTACTGACTTGCTGATAAAAAGCTACAGGACCAGGTGTTTTAAATGCTGTATTTTGGTAATTTAAAGACCTAACAGCAAATTATAGAGGAAGATACACAGGAGTCAAGTGGATTTTTCATAACCTCGCAACTCAATAGTTGATTTGTCTATGTTTAAAGCACAAACTCATTATTTGTAAAGCAATTAGTAAAAATGACTGACTAGAAAACGGTACTCATTTCACCAAAGTGACTGATTCCTTGATTGATTGATTATGTTCATGTTTGGTTTTTACAGGTCCTGGAGGGCCATGGGCTCAAACCTATCGTACTGAAACCAAAGGAGGTATTAGGCTTCATTCTTAAAGGAAAACAAATGTTTATTAAAACTCCAATCATCAGTACTATTAGTTATTTACACACCAAGTTAAGTGCTGAATAGTAGTCACATTATTCTATTCACACATTCTCAATCGACTTTACATGAGAGATCATGCAATATCTGTTTCCCAGGCTCTATATGTCAGGCCGGGACTCAAATGAGGACTCAGATGCAGAGTAAGGCTGAGAGTAGCTTTTAATCAGGACTTGAATAACCCCCGAAAGAGTGAGACTATACAGTAGGCCTAAACTAAGAGAAACAAAAATCACTCCGAGGAGGAAAAACTCTGAACTAACTTTATTAAAGGTTAACAAAATCAAAATCACTCACAACGAGGAGAAAACAAAGGCTATGAAAACATTAACTAAGGGCTGGCAAAACACTAGGCTGATCACTAGAAAACAAAAGGGGCTAGACTAAGAATTATACAACAAAAAACACTCTTACGAGGAAGAAAACAACAGAACCCTAGAGCTAAAAAGCTATGGCTGAGGCTAGAAAATTACAACAAAAAAATTACTCTTACGAGGAAGAAACAAAAGAACACTAGATCGAAAAGCTATGGCTGTGGGTTTAAGGCAAGAAGGCTTTGGTGAACGCTGCAAGAGACGAAACACTTCGGCACGGGACAAAGGGAGACGCAGGCAATAAATACACCAGGTAATGGGGAACAGGTGGAAACAATCAGGGCGGGGAAGACAATCAGACCGGTGACACATGAGGAAGGGCAAGTGACCTGAAACGAGAGGAGAGTTATCTTTCAAAATAAAACAGGAAGTGACAAGACAAGACAAAAACCCAGCTTGACCTCACCGCAGTGTGACACTATATGAATATAAAACCTTCATGGTTTAGACATTCATAACACAAAGAGTAAGGTGAGGGGTCCTGTATCTGTAAAAGTTGTACTTTTTTGTAATGGTCTACGTAGAATCCTTTTTGGGCTGCAGGGGATTATTTTGTTGCACTACCATATATGACCACTCGGGTAAATTGACAGCAAACTTTTAATGACCGAATTTGCCATAGTTGTTGCCCAGTTTTCCTACACAATGAGGGCTAATTGAAGACATTTCGGTTCAATTTTACCTTCAAATAAAGTGATTCAGATAATTTAGCTAAACTGCCAGCTTATTCGCAACCTTTCCAATTGTACTTGTTGCCCTGTTTGAGCTATTCATGTCCATGCTGCCTCATTCTGAGATTTCAGCTATTACTTTTGCAAGTACGGTAATATCACAACCAACAGAACTGATGGCTCGAGCTACAACAATAAATGTCAAGTAGTTAAAAAGTTTTCCTTTAATACAGTTTTACAGCTATGGTACATGTACATGAAATCTCAGTTGACTAATATGGATTATTTTGGTGATTGCGGTTGTGGAATAGGGACTGGCCCTGATCAATGGGACTCAGCTGATATCGTCTCTGGGGGCGGAGGCTGTGGAAAGAGCTGTGGGCGTGGCCAGACAAGCTGACGTGATTGCTGCCTTGACTCTCGAGGCTCTGAAGGGCACCAATAAGGCCTTCCATAGCGGTATCTATAAAGTATTTTAATTCCATGAAGTTTGACTAGAATGCAGCATCCTCAAAGTCAATCATGCGCTATATAATGCCATTTCTACCACACATCTTCTCTTTATCAACAACCATCTTGTATAAATAGTTAATTTTGTTTTTTATGACACACAACTTTCGTGTTTTGGTTAGCAAAAATGCTGACAAACCCAGCAGCAAACAGCAGACTGATTACTGAGAAGCTAGTGAACATAGTGGAGCGTTTAGCATCTAAAGAACTAGATATTTTTATCAGGAGGTGGTGGAAACCAAAATAGAGCCAAAAGGAGAGTCCAATTTAAAACTGCTTGCAAAAGATAAGCGTAAATATAATAAGATTATCATTCCCGTTGGCAGTAATAACACCCAGTTACGCCAATCTGAGGTCACTAAAATGAATGTATCATCGTTGTGTGACCAGTGATGACATGTATACCCGCATGTCGTCATTTCACCGCTGGCTGTCGAGGTGGTGTCCAGCAAATGATGTGGGCTTTATAGATAATTGGACACCTTTCTGGGGAAAACCTGGTCTGATTAGGAGCGATGGCATCTATCCCGCTTTGGATGGAGCAGCTCTCATATCTAGAAACAACAGGCACTCATCTGATTTCTGATACAGCAAGTTTGGAAATAACTATAAAACCTGAACCGCACTACTCAAAGTTACAAACGACCTCCTAATGGCATTGGACAAAGGACTCATCTCTGTACTTGTCCTTTTATATCTTAGTGCCGCATTTGACACCATTGACCATCAGATTCTTTTACAGAGACTGGAATATCAAATTGACATCAAAGGAACCTCCCTAGGCTGGTTTAAGTCATATTTTTCAGACCGATCTCAGTTTGTTCTATTAATGATGAATCCTCCATGCAAACCAAAGTTTCTCATGGAGTCCGTCAAGGTTCTGTATTAGGACCACTTCTATTCAGTTTATATATGCTTCCTCCAGGGAACGTTATTAGGAATCACTCCATTAACTTGTCACTGTTATGCCGACGACACGCAATTATATTTATCGTTCAAGCCTGATGAAACCAATCACTTAACTAAACTCCAAGCATGCATTAAGGATATCAAAAATTGGATGACCCACGATTTTCTGATGCTAAATTCAGATAAAACTGAAGTTCTCGTAATTGGACCCAAACACCTCAGAAACTGTATTTCCAGAGATTTAGTTGCCTTAGACGGAATCACCCTGGCCTCCAGCTCCACCTTAAAGAATCTTGGAGTTGTCTTTGATCAGGATTTGTCATTTAATGACCACATAAAACAAATTTTGAGGACTACATTCTTCCACCTACGTAACATTGCCAAAATCAGACACATCATATCTCAAGCGGATGCAGAAAAACTAGTCCATGCATTTGTTACTTCTAGGCTGGACTATTATAACTCTTTGTTATCAGGCTGCTCCAATAAGTCTCTTAAGAGTTTGCAGCTGATTCAGAATGCTGCTGCACGTGTTCTGACAGGAACCAAGATAAATTTGATTTAATTCATCAGGGGATCGAATGCTATTGCTGTTGGATGTTTAAATAAGCAACTGTTTGCTAACACCTTCAGGAGGGAAAGCTGCCCTTTCAAAACTCACAAAATCAGGTATCAAATGTATCCTGACATTGTTTCACTAATTAGTTGGCCAATCATTAAAACAACGGCCATACATTATCATGTGATACCAGTAATAATAGCATGAAATACTGTTGTTTTCATTACTGCTGGTTTTATAATACACACATTTCTTGTAGTTTAAGTGTTATTTATTTGTTAATTATTAAGAATAATTTGCACCAATTGAAAATATTTCTTACTTACTTACTTATAGCTTTTTGAGTTTGTCAGAAATAGTTTTTTGTTGTTTCTTATTCTTGTCATTTTGTCTTTGGATACACACATAATATGTGAAATATTGTCTTCTAATATGGTTAACTGTCCATTGTGCCACTCATATGCACAGGCACACACACGACTTTATTCATAAACTTGTTGTAAATAATGTAATTGTTGTGTTGCAGCGATTCATGCAGTGAGACCTCACCCTGGTCAGATAGAGGTGGCTGAGAGGCTTCGCTCTCTCTTAGACTCCAAAATCTTCCCTTCACAGATCTCAGGTTAACCCCTACACACACACACACACACACACACACACACACATTATATGATTTTTATAAAACCTTGACTTATATAATCATAGTGTTCTACAGTTTTCTTTCTGTTTCTCTGATGATGTTCTTCCTGTAGAGAGTCAAAGATCATTCAACCGTGTTCAGGATGCCTACACCTTGCGCTGCATCCCACAGGTGTGTGTGTGTGTGTCAAAAATAGTATACGCTTTGCAAGTGTCAAGATGCCATTAGAACATTTCTACTCAGATCTCAACACGTCTTGGTGTTGACTTACACTGCTGCTTCATAATGCCTGGATAGATCACTGAAGGATATATATAAAAGTGTGGCGTTGTCGAGTTGAAACTACTAACAGTAAAAAGAAAGTAATGGAAGGGGTGTGGAGGCAGATGGCTTTTATTCAGCTTTCTCTGCTTGTTGCAGGTTCATGGAGTGGTGAATGACACCATCGCTTTTGTCCACAGAGTGATTTCAACTGAGCTCAACAGCGCCACTGACAACCCTGTATCCTACAAAACATCTCATTCTCTTATATTGATTCTTTTTAAAGCAGTAAACTTATAAAATGATACAATTTAATTCTCATGAAATTCTTCTCTGACAATAATAGATTATCATTAAATATTCTAGAAGCAAGTTTCCATATCACACATCGTCGGTTGTATAATGGACCACGATTATCTTCTAAGTTAGTTGTGACGAGAAACTTTTCACTTTCAGCAGATCAATGTGAAAACAAACTCTGCACATACATCATTCTGGACAGAGAAGCTCAAACATCACAATGAAGGAATGAGAAGAAAAACAACAGTTTTGAGTGGAGGGTGACTTTAAGGGTATTTTGAATGGCACCGTCTACAAATATTATGAATATATACTATGAATCCTCAACTCATCTCCAGCTGGTGTTTGCCGAAACTGGGGAGACAATATCTGGAGGGAATTTCCATGGAGAGTACCCAGCCAAGGTAAACTCACACTGAACTAACCTTCATGGTGTTTCATCTTCCTCTGTCTCTCAGTGTCCTCCTGCTCTATTTGGGTGATGATGTATTGGTTGTTGGAGTATATTTGGAGAGGACAGGTCATACACTAAGAGTCAGCTGCTAAATGCAGGTAGTGTTTCATATGCTGCTGGCAGCTCTGGCAGGAAATAAAAACAATAAAAATGAAATACTCCTGCACTCTACTTTGGTGTGTAATGCTTTCATCATCTTGAGTGAATGTTCAGGGTTGTGGTGTGCCTGTGCTGTTTCAGGCCCTGGACTACTTGGCCATAGGTGTGCATGAGCTGGGAAGCATAAGTGAGAGGAGGATTGAGAGGCTGGTGAACCCATCCCTGAGTGAGCTGCCTGCCTTCCTCGTCAACGACGGAGGGTTGAACTCTGGCTTCATGATTGCCCACTGCACTGCTGCCGCCTTAGGTTTGTCACCAATTTTCCAAACATACTATGTAGTTTAAATTACAGTGTTTTTTTTACCTCCACTGGTTTTCTGCGTCCTAATTCAGGTTTGAAGATCAGGCTAAGCGGACTCAAACTGCCTTGGACTTACATGTTCTTCCCTTTAATTCAAATACCATTCTTACAGTGTCAGAGTCTAAGGCTCTGTGCCACCCGTCCTCCGTCGACTCCCTGTCCACCAGTGCAGCAACAGAGGACCATGTGTCGATGGGTGGCTGGGCTGCTCGCAAAGCTCTGAGAGTAGTGGAGCACGTGGAGCAAGGTGACACACCACTGCACAACGAAAACACTGGTAGTGTATACAGTATGTGTCTGTGGAAGCAGATGAACATGTGCTTTTCTTCTCCAGTGCTGGCCATAGAGCTGCTGGCTGCCTGCCAGGCTCTGGAGTTCCTCCGTCCTCTCAAGTCCACTGCTCCTCTGGAGAAGGTCTATGAGCTGCTGCGCTCTGTGGCCAGGTGAGACAGTGACACAAGTGTCAGTTCACCCTGAAACACAGGAAGACTCATTATTCCAGATGGTATTTGCTGAAGTTTGCAGTCATTAGCACATATACATGAGCTAGACTACATGATGACTTTGAAATTTTAACAATTTTAACAACATGACAGTTAATAATTATACACAACAGTATTTCTTGTGAACTGTATCATTGTCCATCATTTCAAAAAAGTTGAAAAAGCTCTGTGGAAGTGATACATTTCAGTCATTGTCACCATCCATCATCTAAGCCTTTCTCACTGCCATCCCAACAACAAGATGTGTCTGAATGCTTAATTGAAAACAATATGAACATGACATTTCTGATTTGCCAGATGCATTTTGGGGAGGCTTGTAGTTTATCTAGTGGAGGTATGGTCACTAGTGGGGCCAGTGGTGACAAATGAGAAAATGCTGAAGTCCTGGTTTGGGTTTGAAGAAGAGGCCAGGAGAGTTGAGGCGCCACACAGGGAGCATATTTTAACCGTAGATTGGTGACAGTGAATTTCAGTCCAATATGCCCCAGCCTTGTTGTATTGCTGAGGACGGGATGCTGCTTCAAAAGCGAAGTGGATGTTGTACCAGTCCCACCAAATCATAGGGCCAGTTTAAGAATGGTGGACATGTAGTCGTCCAGTTCTTGGTAAAGGTGGCAAATCGTGAACAACAGTGTTGGGGTGGAGAACTGCAGGATTAAGTGCATACAAGGTGAAGTTAGTAGATGCTTGTGTGTCTGGAATGGTGTGATGGAGAAAACCAGAGTTGGGTGTGGCTAGGTGCTGCAAAGGTTGTAGAGGAATGTTGGGTATTAGCATCCTGGTGACAATAGCAAATAGGATTTCAGCTTATGATGCTGGATATTTAAAAGAAGAGGTGCGGATGGGGTGTGGTCCTGCTCCTCAAATTTGGTAGTTAAGGGTCAATTAAGACCAGAATTCTGTAGTTGTCAACCACAACTGAGGAGATGACCATGAAAACCTATGATCTTATGACTCTTACTCACATTGGGCTCACTTTTATAGTAAAAATAAAATATTTTCACTCAAAGAATTGAGAAACACTGGCTGAAGTTGATGTCTAAACGTCTTTTAATATTGTTCAATTGTCCAACCAAGAGTCGACATTCAGCTGCCAATGATATCAAACCGAAAAGCACCAAATCTGCACATTTGACAAGTTAGAAGCCCGATTTTTCTGCCAAGATGTGGAAAATTTATTTCCCACTCGTCCTGCCTGTAGCACACGAGACAAATAGGTTTGTCTGATCACAGTGTTGTGTCAAGGTTTCTACAGGTTTCATTAACTTCTACTTGAGACCTTTTAATACCACATAGTGGTAAGTAAAATGAAACATATTTTTCATTTAGAAAAAGAAAAAAAAAAGTTGCAACCCTTGCAATAGTTTCTAAACTGACTTTGGTGATTAAGACTCTATAAGACCTGTATGTACTCTGTGTGTGCATGTCCTGAGTAATCCTTGTCCTTCCAGTCCTTGGGACAGAGACCGTGTCATGAGTCCTGACATAGAAGCTGCTCACACACTTGTCAGACAGCAAAAGGTAAGTGTCCCCTAAACCTACTGTAACACACCTGTATGTACCTCATATAACATTTTACTGGACATGTGTAGTGTCACACTATGATGACTTCATGGTTTGTGTGTGTTTCTGCTATCAGGTCTGGGGGGCAGTTCAGCCATACATGGATGAATACAAGAAGAAGCTGCAAGCATGAATCATACTCTAAACACCGGGCACCGGACCCCTGCTCTAAACAGATAACAGCTTTATGTTAACTCATAGCTTTTGCATGCAATAAATAAAAATATTGAATGATAATAAAATCTGATTAAAATAAAAGTAATTTACTGTAATAGCAAATTTTAAGATCAACCTCCCCCTTCCTAACATAAGATATCAGGCCCTTTTGTCTTTACAAATTGTGACGTCTAGACCCAACTTTGCACCTAAATGCAAGATCCTTCAGGATACTCCAGGTGTAAAGGGCACCAGCGGGGGGGCGTCGCCAATACCTGTAATAGACCAAAAGGTAAAAACACCCCTTGGAGGGGTCAACTCCCAGAGCATACCAATGTGTGTGAAAGGGGTGTCCCTTCAAGTATAAATATTTAGGTTTTCCCCATGTTCGGGGTCTTTCTTCATCCTGACCGCTCGCATGTTGATTGACCTTTCTTTGCAAAGAAATAAAAACCTTGTCGGCCGGCAGAAGTCTCTATTTCATTCTTCACCAGCAGTAGCAGAGAGAAAAATTTCCACGACATTTACATAACATTGCACATGGCAAATTGCGTGAACTTATGTGTGAACTTGTGTGGTCTGCATGATCTGGTGTGACGGTAACAACGTCGCTTCTCTCGGATTCAGACAGAGAAGACGTAAAAAAAAGAAGCTTCAAATACAACATTTCCACGTTTTTCTAACTCTCACCCTTCCCCTAATAAACAAAAAGATGCATAAAACATACACACAAAAAGAATTATTTTATTTTCCTTTCAAACCCTAAATTTACCCTAAATATTTAAAATCCACCACCTTCTATATCTCTTCTCCCTGTAACGTCACTCTTCCATTTGGGTCCCTCTCATTCACATGTAGTCCGTTTTGCTGCGACCAACCTTCATTCCTCTCCTTTCCTGGGTAAACCTCCACCTCTCTAGGTTCTCCTCCACCTGTTCCCTGCTCTCCCTACAGATTGCAATGTCATCTGCAAACATTGAAGTCCATGGAGATTCTTATCGAACCTTATCTGTCAGTCCGTCCATCACCGTAGCGAACAAGAAGGATCTCAGTGCAGATCCCTGATGCAGTCCCACCTCCACCTTGATCTCCTCTGTCACACCTACAGCACACCTCACCACAGTCTTACAGCCCTCATGCATGTCCTGCACCGTTCTAACATACTTCTCTGCCACTCCAGACTTCCTTATACAATACCATAGTTCAGGGGTCGGCAAATAAGTTTGGCCCTGGGGGGCCAATTTTTCTGACAATTTTTTTTCTATTATATTAAATATATTTTAAGAAATATATTATTATATAATAATATATTAAGAAACTCACCTTTGATGTGTTTCCCTCTACCTACACTTGTGAGTCAAGCTTTTCTTTAATGAACGCAATCAAAACACAGGAGAGGAACCGTCTGACCAACACAAACCTGGAGAACTGCTTGAGGATAAAAGTAACATCCACAAAATTGTGACTTAAGGGAGGTGTCACTTTCCCCATTAAATGAGTATTAGCCTTTCAAGTTTTTATAGTCATATTCAGAAGCAGCGCAGATCGGTTTCACCATGCCGCTGATGTCCATTCACATTTTTTAGGCTATTTTATATTTGAGCCGACCTTGTTTGGTTGGACATCATTGCACGTCTGTCCGTCCTGGGAGAGGGATCCCTCCTCTGTGGCTCTTCCTGAGGTTTCTTCCACCTTTTTTCCTGTTAAAAGGTTTTTTGGTGGGCAAGTTTTTCCTCACTCGAATCGAGGGTCTAAGGACAGAGGGTGTCACTCCCTGTACAGATTGTAAAGCCCTCTGAGACAAATGTATTTTGTGATTTTGGGCTATATAAATAAAATTTGATTTGATTTGATTTGATTTAGTTTTTTTCATTTAATGAAACAGATTTGTTCACGTTGCCTGTTACAAGAGGGACACAGGACTCTTATTTTCCACAGGTAATTGGCAAATTAGCGTTCGAACCTGTGCTTCAAGTAAAGAGGCTGCAAGGATGTTCTGGCTGCTGTTTTGTCGCGTTACTCATCAGCTACTTTTCAATAAATGTTGTACTTTTGACAGAAAACATGAGGTTTAAAAGATACAAATGTATTTTGTGACTTTGGGCTATACAGATAAAATTTGATTTGATTTGAATTTGATCTACAAAAACACAGTTTAGCTGCTGTATGTCCTTCCCATCTCTGTCTCTCTGTCTTGTCAACCTGTACAGATCAGTCTGTCCCTCCTTACTGTCCAACCTAGCATACAAGTCATTGTAAGCCTCTTGTTTAGTCTTTGCCACCTCTACTTTTACCTTACGTTGCATCTCTCTGTACTCCTGTCTACTCTCTTCTGTCCTCTCAGTGTCCTACTTCTTCTTATCTAACCTCTTTCTCTGTATACACTCCTGCACCTCCTCATTCCACCACCAAGTTTTCTTATCTACTTTCCTTCCTGATGACACACCAAGTACACTCCTACCTGTCTACCTGATCACATTAGCTGTAGTTGTCCAGTCGTCTGGATGAACCTCCTGTCCACCCAGAGCCTGCCTCAACTCCTTCCTAAAAGTCATGCAACATTCTTCCTTTTTCAGCTTCCACCATTTCGTCATCTGCTCTACTTTTGCCCTCTTCATCTTCCTCACCACCAGAGTCATCCTACATACCACCATCCTATGCTGTCTGGCTACACTCTCACCTCCCACTACTTTGCAGTCACTCATCTCCTTCAGATTACACCAGACATGTCCAAAGTCCGGCCTGGGGGCCAAATGCGGCTCGTGGTCAAATTTCATCCGGCCCTCGGCCTCTGTCATAAAATCAGTAACGTCTGGCCCGCACGTTGTGTGCGCTTGGGCAGCAGTACTGTTACCAGCATATGAAGCAGCTTGCACACTAAATGCTGTTCCTCATTTACCCACTGTAGGGCAGCAAAGTGACCCAATGTTCAAAAATGGCAACAATCAACAAAAAAAGGAAAGTTGACTGCGAGGGTCAACGCTTCAAGGATGGATGGAAATTGGACTATTTCTTCACTGAAGTATGCAACAACTGTGTCTGCCTCATTTGCAAAGAGACAGTGGCTGTTTTTAAAGAGTATAATGTCAAGCGACATTACCAAAAGCTACACGCTGACATGTACGACAAGATTACAGGGAAGGAACGCAGCGAGAAATTGAAGCAGCTTGAAGCTAGTTTAATCTCACAGCAGCAGTATTTTGCAAGAGCCCGAGAGTCAAATGAGAACGCCACAAAGGCTAGTTACGAGGTAGCAGCGCTGATCGCAAAGCATTCCAAACCTTTCACTGAGGGTGAATTTATCAAAGACTGCGTGATGACTATTGTGAAGAAAATCTGTCCTGAGAAGCAGCAAGCATTATTACGGATGGCGCACCATCCATGACTGGCGAACGAAGTGGAGTTTCAGTTTCAACAGTTTCTAAGATTCATGCGGAATATGGAGATGTTGTCTATCACACTGACGTGCGATGGCTCAGTCGAGGTTCTGCACTGTCGCGCTTTTACTCGCTTAGGCAGCAAATCGGTGAGTTTTTGGCTGAAAAGGGACAACCTATGCAAGAACTAAGTGACCCTGTGTGGCTGGCCGATTTGGGTTTTCTAGTTGATATTACAAAGCACCTCCATCAACACCAGTCTCCAGGGACCAGACGCAGTCATAAGCCAACTATATTCACACATCAAAGCCTTTGGAACCAAGCTGAAACTGTTTGAAAGACACCTGTCGCAGTCCCAACCCAATACTGCACACTTTTCAGCAGTGAAAGAAATCATGACCAGATTCCCACAGAGCAATGTCAGTGCGCAAATGAGGAGGTACGCATCAGATATTTCATCTCTGGCTGAAGAGTTCAGACAACGCTTTCAGGATTTTGCAGCTATCGAGAAGGAGATTGCTATTTTTTCCTCACCTTTTTCCGTGGACACAGATGACGTTCCAGACCATTTGCAGCTGGAGCTCATTGAGCTGCAGTGTGACGCCGAGAGCCGCAGTCGGCACCAGCAGCTTTCTCTCGCCAACTTTTACCGACAGCTGGATAAGGACAGGTTTCGAGAGATTCGAGCGTTTCCAAAGAAAATGCTAAGCTTGTTTGGGTCGACGTATTTGTGTGAGAAGACATTCTCGGTTATGAACCTAAATAAGAGCCGTGTGAGGACACGGTTAATGGACTCTCACCTGCGAGACACCTTGCGCATCAATACCACTGCCTTTGAGCCAGACCTGGCCTTTGTGCTGCAGTCCAGATCTCAGTATCACCCGTCACATTAATACAGGCAAGTCATTTGTCATTTACAATAAGTCTCTGAATTAATTTTTGTTAAGATCAGTCATAAATTTAGACAAGTTGTCAGTTTTCACTCCAGAATAAACTTTTAAAAGTTCAATCAACATTTATATTTACTGATATGTCATATTTCAAATGAGCCCTGCACTTGTGGATATGTCTATTGCTGCTCGTTTCTCTGTTATTTTATTCAAAAGTTCTGTGAACATTGAACAGTCATGGTGATATATTTCACAAATATAATTTGCACTCAATACTACAATTACTTCTGTTTAAGAAAAAAAGTTAAGTGAATATTCAATTGCATGTGATATGCATGTTTCAAATGAACCAAAACACATGCTTAAGATTGTTGAAATTAAAATAAAAAGGCAAATGTGAAACACAGAATGGCTTGCTAAAATTTGTTTAAATATATTGTTGTTCTATGTAAAGAACGTCAGCCAAGGTCGGTACCCCAACATTTTACCACATCAAATCTGGCCCCCTTTGCAAAAAGTTTGGACACCCCTGGTGTAAATGATGAAGGAAATCTGACCCTCTGGAACGTTTGGAGGAATTGGAAAACAAAATAATCAATGGAAAAAACACTGACACAAACAGTTGTTAACTTTATATGAATGAGTGACCTATAGAAGGAGCTTCCGCTCAACTCTGCTCTTTACTTCTGTTTCACTTGGTTTGTGGGATGTTAAAATGTACATTGACTGCCAGCGTGTTAGGTTGGGTATTCATTACAGTGAGTGTATCCAAACGAATTATATTCACGCTTTTTTCTTTTGAGTCTGAAAAAAAGCTATACCCCAGATGCTAATTGTATACACAATGAACTATTATATTGATTTTCATATATTGTTGGAACAGTTAATATACTATACAAATGTATACAAATTTTGCATATTTAACTTATATTAATTAGGCTATATTGTTCAATACATTTTAGGACAAAAGTGTTCATTAATAGCACTCCAAAGAAAATGATGACAAATCAAGATAATAACAATATTAGTTACTAGAATAGACTAATCATAGGTTTCAGCCTTTTATGAGATTGTTCCTCTTTCTCACATCATTAAATTACCTGTTGAAAGGAGTCATCTGAGGTTGTGATATCTTTGGCCCCACTTCAAACCTGTCAAAATGAAAGTAAATGAAAGTGACCTAACTCCAATTTGAAATTAAATATTAACGGCATGTTTGTGCACCCATACGATTCAATGAGTGATGGGAGTTAATGAGTTAAAGAAGAAATGTGTATATGTACTGCATCCCGGCAGAGCAGGTTCAACCAGTCTCCGTGGGAGGACCGACATACCTCTTCTTACCCTGAGATATCAGTGTTGCAAACTCAGAGCCTCTGAAGTTCTCTCCACAGGTTTCTTGTTTTGTCCAGTTTTCTTTCTCTCTGCAGGATGCGCTGTGTGTCTGTTTGTGTTCGGGGCGAGTGGTTTAGGGTGCCCTGTGGGAGCACCTCAGGATCTATCCAGTTGCTGGGGTCCGAGGCCCTGCAACGCTACCATCAGGCCAAGAAGGTAAAGGATACAGACGACAAGTTGGAGTTCAGCATGCTGAGGTGTCAGGGTGGAGAGCTCCTGCACCCCGAGGACAAGGCAGAGGATGTCCTGGAGGACAACGACTTTGTGCAGCTGGGTAAGGGTCTCCAACACATCTATCTGCACAGGTAACTTGAGGCTCACCTTTTTTTATTGATTAGATTGATTAATTAATGAGGCTTTTTTCTTCTGTTTTTGGAGTCTTTGAAGCAGAGAATGACCCACATGGCTGTTCTCCACTGGCCTCAGCAGTGTATCCTTCCACTAACTTTGGATGTAGATTCTATATTAGGAAATCCTGTGTTTGTTTTATAAGCATATAAACAAGTTTGTAGTTTTAAACAGAGGGAGTGGTTTTATACTAAGTTGCTTGGTTATTTTATCTCAGGCTTGTGTCTGCAGTATTATTATTAATTAATATTTTCCAATCTAAGACAATAATCTAAAAGCAAGGTGAAACTAATAATTATGCACCTGAGGACCCCTTATAATCCCCTCAGAAAGTCATTATGACCCCTTTTCAAATGAGAGAAATAGTGTTGCCAGATTTGACTGCATCAAATACTAACATTCCATTCAATAGTTGTTGGTGTGTTTCACTTTGGACTAATGTGGTAGATGGACAGACGGTGAAACTGTCATCCCTAGAGACACGCTGCTGCTGTGGCCATTTGAGCAGAGAATATTAAAAGCAATATAAATATACACATGTTCATCATATAATCTTTTATTGAACTGAAACACCCCCTTAACCTGCTGGAAACAGGCAACGCTCTTATCAAGAGCCAACAGAGGTGGGTGTGTTTCGTTAATATGCTTTCAAGTATTGCAGATTAAAACTAAAAACAATTACCTCCATCAAAACGCAGATATTCTGTGCAGCTAACTGTTTCCTTGTGATTTTGCTGCTGACAGTACATTTCCTTGGACGGCAACAGTCTGACCACAGCTGATCTGGTCAGCTTGGGCCAAGGCTTGTTCAAAATAAAGGTGAGGAAATGTCAGCTTGACTTCAGCTGAGAGAAAGTGGAGAACAACAAGCTGACGTTTGGTGTTTTCTGTCCGTCCCAGTTAACCCCTGAGTCAGAGAAGCGTGTCAAGAAGGGCAGAGAAGTTATTGATGCGTTTATAAGAGAAAACAAAGGTACAGTGTTTCTCTTCACTCTCCATTCATTCCTAGTATTGAAATGGCTCATATATAATAATAATTTAACAGTGTGTATTGCATTCCACTGCAGTTGTGTACGGAGTCAACACTGGTTTTGGCAAGTTTGCACAGACACTGATACCAAAAGAAAAACTAGTGTAAGTATGATGTGATATGATGTTAATTAACTACAGGTATCAACATGCTGGCTGAAAGCAACATCCATACTCCACCTGATTGAGCTGAAGCGTTTTTCCTGCAGGTGTTTCTGTACGTTTATATATAATTGATACATGTACTAACAGGTAGCATGATCTCTTCTCCACATACAGGCAGTTGCAGGAGAACGTGGTTCGTTCCGATTGTGTTGGTAAGTTATCTGAGTTCACACAAACAGCTGTTAAAAAACATTTCCCAAGTCATGGCTTGCGATAAATAATGGAATATTTTTTCCAGCTGAATGAAATCCAGATTGTTACACTTTTATAAATGTGAGCAGCAGTGGTTGTAGTCAAAACAAGCCGCAGTAAAATCACACACTCACCTCTAGTGTATGTGTGTGTGTTTGTGTCTGAAGGAGTGGGCGCCCCAGTGAGTGTAGAGAGGACTCGCATGCTGCTGGTCCTGAGAATCAATGTTCTGGCAAAGGGCTACAGTGGCGTCTCCATGGAAACCATTGATGCTATGATCAAGGCCTTCAATGGTAACATGGTTTATTGTATTCATTGTATTTTCTATCTTGTTACATAATAAAATAATAAATAAAATGTTTGCTAAACCTCACCCTCCCCTGAACAGTTATTTAGCATCAGAAAATTGTGGGTCATCTCATTTTTTATATCCCTAATACATGCTTGGAGTGTAGTTAAGTGATTGGTTTCATCGTCGACATAGCAGTGAAAGTTAATTGAGTGATTCCTAATAATATTCCCTAGAGGAAGCATATATAAACTGAATAGAAGTTGTCCTAATACAGAACCTTGAGGAACTCCATGAGAAACTTTGGTTTGCAATGGAGGATTTATCATTAACATGAACAAACTGAGAACGGTCTAAGAAATATGACTTAAACCAGCCTAGGGACGTTCCTTTGATGCCAATTTGATATTCCAGTCTCTGTAAAAGAATCTGATGGTCAATGGTGTCAAATGTGGCACTAAGATTTAATAGGACGAGTACAGAGATGAGTCCTTTGTCCGATGCCATTAGGGTCATTTGTAACTTTAACTAGTGCGGTCTCTGTGCTATGATTTACTCTAAATCCTGACTCTTCAAATAAAGTGTTTGAATGGAGAAAATTACACAGCTGATTAACTACGGCTTTCTCAAGTACCTTAGAGAGAAAAAACTGCTTCATGCAGGCTGTTTTTCTAACTCTGTAACTATCATGAATATGTGTTTACATAACACATGTTGGTGTTCAGGTTTGCTTTTTGTTGTAGTGTAAAATGTTTGCTATTCAAAATACAAAAATTATGATGTGTAGCATTTAATATGACTATCATTGTATCGACTTTCTGTTAGCACACACAACTCTGACTGACTTCCAGCATCACTGGCCCTTTGTTTGTTTGTCTGTTTAGCAACTACATTAGAGTATGTTAAATTGAGTGTTCTGTATATTGTGCTTGATGTTAATAGTGGTGTGTGTGTGTGTGTGTGTGTGCGCGTGTGTGGTCCAGCGTCCTGTTTGTCTTGGGTGCCAGAGAAGGGCACTGTTGGGGCGAGTGGAGACTTGGCCCCCCTGGCCCACCTCACTCTGGGCCTGATGGGGGAGGGCAGGATGTGGTCACCACAGAGTGGCTGGGCAGATGCCAAGGCAGTGAGTTTACTTTCAGTTTTATCATTTTTATAATCAAGAAGACCAAGTTGTTTTTTGTACTACTTTTTGATAAGTAATACTTTATAAAAGGTTTATAAATTGTAATGACTGATTAGGTTGCCATGGATGTGAAATCTACGTTGTCCACCAGCATAATTTATGTCTTTTGTTAAACATGACCCTTTATTACTGACTTACTGATAAAAAGCTACAGGACCAGGTGTTTTAAATGCTGTATTTTGGTAATTTAAAGACCTAACAGCAAATTATAGAGGAAGATACACAGGAGTCAAGTAGATTTTTCATAACCTGGCAACTCAAAAGCCGGTTTGTCTATGTTAAGGCACAAACTCATTATTTGTAAAGCAATTAGTAAAAATAGAAAATAGTTATATAGTTAATATTTCACCAAAGTAATTGATTCCTTGATTAATTGATGAACATGATATGTTCATGTTTGGTTTTTACAGGTCCTGGAGGGCCACGGGCTCAAACCTATCGTACTGAAACCAAAGGAGGTAGTAGGCTTCATTCTTAAAGGAAAACAGTTAAATTAAAACTCTGTTTTTTTTCTCCAATCATCAGTACTATTAGTTATTTACACACCAAGTTAAGTGCTGAATAGTAGTCACATTATTCTATTCACACATTCTCCATCGACTTTACATGAGAGTCAGATCATGCAATATCTGTTTCCCAGGCTCTATATGAATATAAAACCTTCATGGTTTAGACATTCATAACACAAAGAGTAAGGTGAGGGGTCCTGTATCTGTAAAAATTGTACTTTTTTGTAATGGTCTATGTAGAATCCTTTTTGGTCTGCAGGGGATTATTTTGTTGCACTACCATATATGACCACTCGGGTAAATTGACAGCAAACCCGAGTGGTGGCGCAGTGCCCTTCATATAACACATCCATGCACAGAACAGCTAACAGAGACGTCCTGGTTCAACTTTTAATGACCGAATTTGCCATAGTTGTTGCCCAGTTTTCCTACACAATGAGGGCTAATTGACATTTTGGTTCAAAGTGATTCAGATAATTTAGCTAAACTATGGATTATTTTGGTGATTGCGGTTGTGGAATAGGGACTCGCTCTGATCAATGGGACTCAGCTGATATCGTCTCTGGGGGCGGAGGCTGTGGAAAGAGCTGTGGCCGTGGCCAGACAAGCTGACGTGATCGCTGCCTTGACTCTCGAGGCTCTGAAGGGCACCAATAAGGCCTTCCATAGCGGTATCTATAAAGTATTTTAATTCCATGAAATTTGACTAGAAAGCAGCATCCTCAAAGCCAATCATGCACTATATAATGCCATTTCTACCACACATCTTCTCTTTATCAAATGTCACTAACAAGGTGAAAGCTGTTACCAACTTGATGGTCAAGAGATGTGAACATGCTACGTTGCTATGTCAGGAATGCTAACAAAATAATTGATTTATCACTATTAAATGACAAGGTGTTTGCACAGTTTTTCACTAATGAGACAGGAAACATTATGTTTTCACCTTTCAGAAAGCAAACCCTGTATTAGGAAAGTGTGGACTGGGTTTAGCTCTCTACAGGATGTCTGGTAACTTTAATTAGACATGCACTGTCCAATTAATATTAATTCCATATGAGTGGACTACAGACATAAAAATGTTGAGACTAATTTGCCATTAGCCAATAGCTGAGTGTTACCAACCAGGCTACCACATCACAGTCTTGGATAAATAGTTAATTTTGTTTTTTTATGACACACAACTTTTGTGTTTTGGTTAGCAAAAATGCTGCCAAACCCAGCAGCAAACAGAAGACTGATTACTGAGTAGCTAGTGAACACAGTGGAGCGTTTAGCATCTAAAGAACTAGATATTTTTATTAGGAGGTGGTGGAAACCAAAATAGAGCCAAAAGGAGAGTGTATATTGAACTTTAATTCATCAGGAGATCCAATGCTATTGCTGTTGAATGTTTAAATAAGCAACTGTTTGCTAACACCTGCAGGAAGGAAAGCTGCCCTTTCAAAACTCAAACCTCAACACAACAATCAGGTATCGAATGTATCCTGATATTGTTTCACTAATTAGTTGGCCAATCATTAAAACAATGTCCATACATTATCATGTGATACCAGGAATAATAGCATGAAATACTGTTGTTTTCACTGCTGGTTTTATAATACACACTCTTTCTTACACTATTTCTAAGTGTTTGTTTTTTTAAGAATAATTTTTAATTTTTGTCACTTTGTCTTACAATTAATATGTGAAATATTGTCTTCTAATGTAGTTAACTGTCCATTGTGCCACTCATATGCACAGGCACACACACGTCTTTATTCATAAACTTGTTGTAAATAATGTAATTGTTGTGTTGCAGCGATTCATGCAGTGAGACCTCACCCTGGTCAGATAGAGGTGGCTGAGAGGCTTCGCTCTCTCTTAGACTCCAAAATCTTCCCTTCACAGATCTCAGGTTGACCCCTACACACACACACACACACACACACACACCCATTATATGATTTTTCCAAAACCTTGACTTGTATAATCATACAACTGTTCTACAGTTTTCTTTCTGTTTCTCTGATGATGTTCTTCCTGCAGAGAGTCAAAGATCATTCAACCGTGTTCAGGATGCCTACACCTTGCGCTGCATCCCACAGGTGTGTGAATGTGTGTCAAAAATAGTATACGCTTTGCTAATGTGTCAAGATGCCATTAGAACATTTCTACTCAGATCTCAGCACGTCTTGGTGTTGACTTACACTGCTGCTTCATAATGCCTGGATAGATCACTGAAGGATATATATAAAAGTGTGGCGTTGTCGAGTTGAAACTACTAACAGTAAAAAGAAAGTAATGGAAGGGGTGTGGAGGCAGATGGCTTTTATTCAGCTTTCTCTGCTTGTTGCAGGTTCATGGAGTGGTGAATGACACCATCGCTTTTGTCCACAGAGTGATTTCAACTGAGCTCAACAGCGCCACTGACAACCCTGTATCCTACAAAACATCTCATTCTCTTATATTGATTCTTTTTAAAGCAGTTCCTACTTTCTGGTCTCCTCACTAGTTTAAAACAAACCTATAAAAGGATATAATGTAATTCTAATGAAATTCTTCTCTGACAATATTAGATTGTCCTGGTTCAATAATATATATATAATATATTTTTGATATTCAACTTCAAGGAGCCTGTCTAATAGGCTGTCTGAGCACTACGACAAAAAATACTCTGCTTGGAACAATAATGTGCCCCTGATATGGTTAATCCACAATAAAAGTATAATTACCACATTAAAATTCCTAAAAATACATCTTCTTTACCATCAATTAATAATTTTAGAATCCAGTTTCCATCACACACACATCGTCGGTTGTATAATGGACCACGATTATCTTCCCAGTTAGTTGCGATGAGAAACTTTTCACTTTCAGCAGATCAATGTGAAAACAAACTCTGCACATACATCATTCTGCACAGAGAAGCTCATCACAATGAAGGAATGAGAAGAAAAACAACGAGGGTGACTTTAAGGGTATTTTGAGAACCTGGAGCTTTATGAATCCTCAACTCATCTCCAGCTGGTGTTTGCAGAAACTGGGGAGACAATGTCTGGAGGGAATTTCCATGGAGAGTACCCAGCCAAGGTAAACTCACACTGAACTAACCAATCAGAGCCCCAATACATTTATGGTGCGTCATCTTCCTCTGTCTCTCAGTGTCCTCCTGCTCTATTTGGGTGATGATATATTGGTTGTTGGAGTATATTTGGAGAGGACAGGTCATACACTAAGAGTCAGCTGCTAAATGCAGGTAGTGTTTCATACGCTGCTGGCAGCTCTGGCAGGAAATAAAAACAATAAAAATGAAATACTCCTGCACTCTACTTTGGTGTGTAATGCTTTTATCATCTTGAGTGAATGTTCAGGGTTGAATATGTGGTGTGCCTGTGCTGTTTCAGGCTCTGGACTACTTGGCCATAGGTGTGCATGAGCTGGGAAGCATAAGTGAGAGGAGGATTGAGAGGCTGGTGAACCCATCCCTGAGTGAGCTGCCTGCCTTCCTTGTCAAAGACGGAGGGTTGAACTCTGGCTTCATGATTGCCCACTGCACTGCTGCCGCCTTAGGTTTCTCACCAATTTTCCAAACATACTATGTAGTTTGAATTTTCGTGTTTTTTCTTACCTCCACTGGTTTTCTGTTTCCTAATTCAGGTTTGAAGATCAGGCTAAGTGGACTCAAACTGCTTTGGACTTACATGTTCTTCCCTTTAAAGGTTGAATTCTGTGACTTCTAAACTGCAAATTGCATTAATTCAAATACCATTCTTACAGTGTCAGAGTCTAAGGCTCTGTGCCACCCGTCCTCCGTCGACTCCCTGTCCACCAGTGCAGCAACAGAGGACCATGTGTCGATGGGTGGCTGGGCTGCTCGCAAAGCTCTGAGAGTAGTGGAGCACGTGGAGCAAGGTGACACACCACTGCTCTCACAACGAAAACACTGGTAGTGTATACAGTATGTGTCTGTGGAAGCAGATGAACATGTGCTTTTCTTCTGCAGTGCTAGCCATAGAGCTGCTGGCTGCCTGCCAGGCTCTGGAGTTCCTCCGTCCTCTCAAGTCCACTGCTCCTCTGGAGAAGGTCTATGAGCTGCTGCGCTCTGTGGTCAGGTGAGACAGTGACACAAGTGTCAGTGCTAATTAAGCTTCAATTCAATAGCCGGTACCACGCCAACAACAAGATGCCCTTAAATAATTTATTTAAGATAACATGGGCATGACGTTTCTGATATTCTGATGCATTGCGGGGAGGCTTGTAGGTTATCTGCTGCAGCAACAACAGACCCCCCAAAAGCTCCAGTTACTGGAGGAGATGTGATTGAGTTGATCTGAGGTCTATGATATCTGAATGAATGGTATGTTTGGGAGGACCAACGATCCATGAGTTATGTGAGGTGTTCCGGGATACCGTTCTGGAAGGCTGTGGTGGCATCTCCAATCCTGAAGGAGTGTCCAGAGTAGTAACTTGGAGAAATACCAGACAAGGAGAGCACTTGGCAGAAATGATGGTGGAACCAGAACTGAGTCACTTTCGGTGTCCGTGTTGGACACGGAAGCAACGGAAACTGTTCCAGGCAATCCAATAGCATGATAAGGTTGTGATAGGCTGTTTATAAAGGAGTTGCGGGATTCAATGATGAGGGTTGTTAGAGCGGGATTCACAAGTTGAGAGTCAATGCTGAATATGGAGGAACCAGTGTTGGAAGGGCATCTGCATGAGGAACCAATCTTTTGATCTTCTGAAACTAGAAACAAAAAAGAGAGGCAGCGATATCATTGGAGTGACCAGGAACATGAGTTGCACAGAGAATGTATTGGTGGTGACCAATACCATGTACTTGTGATGTCCGCTGTTTCGAGTTTGATTAGGGCAATGGCGTGATTGATGGTGGTGTAATGAAGAAAGAAGTCTTTACTGGGAATCAAGCTATTAATGCTGGGGATTGTACTGCCATGGGGTGGTGAAAGGTCGATGACAATGCAGGGGCAGATGCGGAAGGTAGGAAAAGGAGGATAAGTAAATGGGCCAATCATGAATCTTTCTTTAACTTCCTTGGTAAGCAGGTGATCAACTGATGGTTGGATGGTTGTGCAGAGATGCCACGATAAGACGATAAACCTTCCGGTTTCAGCGAAGTAGGATTGTTTGGGCATGGGCACTGGGACATGCTGCAACCAATGTTGTTGAGGTTGTTACATATTGAGTGACCTCCTTGGTGCATGATAGGTCATCCTTTTTTGTTGATGCCTTTGGTTATGGGAAAGATGACAGATGGGGTGGGTGATGCAGATGATGCTGCTAGTGGGCTGCTGATGAAGAAAATGCTGAAGCCTTGGTCTGGGTTTGATGAAGCTCACTGTGGGTGGGAACAGTGCAAAAAGGGGCCACATAGGGAGCATATTCAATCTGTACGGGCGGCAAAGTTGCAACAGTAAATTTCAGTGTATAGTGTGCCCCAGTATGCGTGTATGATGTATTTCTAAAGATTGGCTGCTGCTTCTGAAGTGAAGTGGGGCATGAGTGTAAGATCTGATAGTGGTTGATCCATCTGAAGTAGGTGATTGTGTACAATATGGATGGGAAATGGTGGCTGAAGCCCTGGTGTTGCTGGCTGGAGTTACTCTCCTAGGTAACGGAGATGGAGAACCACGGTGATGGACTGCTCTTGTGCAACCTTGTTTGTTTGCTTGTGAAACAGGCAGCTGGGAGATGTGGAGGATTCCTGAGGTGAACTGTACGGATGTTGAGGAGAGAAGCGAGAGCAAAAGAGAGGAGAGGGTTTGACTGGTATTTATAGAATTGCCGGAAGAGACTTCTATAGTGAAAATAAAATGTTCTCCTATATCCAAAAGCATTGTTTTTGTCCGACCAACAGTCAACATTCAATTGTCTTTGATACACTATATTGCCAATCATCATTGTCCTAATCACTTGGCCCGGCCACAGGTGTAAAAAATCAAGCACTTAGGCATAGAGACTGTTTCTACAAACATTTATGAAAGAATGGGCCGGTCTCAGGAGCTCACTGATTTCCAGCATGGAACTGTCATCAATCAATCAATCAATTGATTGATTTGTATAGCCTAAAGTCACAAAATACATTTGTCTCAGAGGGCTTTACATTCTGTACAGGGAGTGACACCCTCTGTCCTTAGACCCTCAATTCGAGTGAGGAAAAATCTTTTAACAGGGAAAAAAGGTGAAAGAATCCTCAGGAAGAGCCACAGAGGAGGGATCCCTCTCCCAGGACGGACAGACGTGCAATGATGTCACATGTACAGAACAAATCAACACACACGTTATACAATCACAATGAATTACAATGAATGTTAAAATGAGAATTGGTTGCAATGAATGATGAATTATTACAGTAGCAGAGGAATCTGTGATAGAGAGACACAGATGCACAGCAGCAGCAAATCATAGACAGAGACAGATAAGTCTTAAGTCTACTCTTAAAGGTGTTGACTGTGTCTGCCTCCCAAACACAGAGTGGTAGTTTGTTCCACAGAAGAGGAGCTTGATAGCTGAAAGCTCTGGCTCCCAATCTACTTTTAGAAACTATAGGAACCACAAGTAACCCAGCATCCTGAGAGTGCAGTGTTCTAGTGGGGTAGTAAGGTAAAGATAAAGACATGGATGCACAGATTCCTGACCTGAACCCGATAGAACACCTTTGGGATGAATTAGAACGGGGACTGAGAACCAGGCCTTCTCTACCAACATCAGTGTGTGACATCACCAATGTGCTTTTGGTAGAATGGTAGAAAATTTCTATAAACACACTCCGCAAACTTGTGGATAGCCTTCCCAGAAGAGTTGAAGCTGTAATAGCTGCAAAAGCTGGACCGACATCACACTGAAACCTATGGGTTAGGAATGGGATGGCACTTAAGTTCATATGTGAGTCAAGGCAGGTGTCCAAATACTTTTGGCAATGTAGTGTATTAAACCAATAAGCAGCAAATCTTCACATTTGACAAGTTCAACGCCAGATTTTTCTGCTTCGAAGAAGGAAATTTAATTCCCACTCATCCTGCCCGTAGCACACAAGACAAATCAGTTTGATCAGAATGTTGTGTCGACAGGTTTCACCAGCTTCTATTTAAGACCTTTAATACCACATAGTATGTATGATGGAAAACCAGAACGGATAATATGGATGGGATAATACCCTTCAAAAACATTTTATAAGCATCATTAGGGAGCCAAGAAGACAGACAAGAAAAATATATTTAAGACTTTTGTAGCTGAAATTCTAATACTTGAAATAGTTTATAAACTGATTAAGACTCTATAAGACCTGTATGTACTCTGTGTGTGCATGTCCTGAGTAATCCTTGTCCTTCCAGTCCTTGGGACAGAGACCGTGTCATGAGTCCTGACATAGAAGCTGCTCACACACTTATCAGACAGCAAAAGGTAAGTGTACTCTAAACCTACTGTAACACACCTGTATGTACCTCCTATAACATTTTACTTGACATGTGTAGTGTCACACTATGATGACTTCATGGTTTGTGTGTTTTTCTGCTGTCAGGTCTGGGAGGCAGTTCAGCCATACATGGATGAATACAAGAAGAAGCTGCAAGCATGAATCATACTCTAATCCAGACCTGGGCATTGTACAGCCCCGGGCCACATACGGCCCTTTCTTTGACTGACGGCCTGTGTAAGGTTAAGTGGAAAATACAAAATAAAAGTATTTTCTCACCCCCACCCCCCCAAGGTTAATTTATGCAATAAATAAAAATGGTGGATGTTTACACATCACTTTTGAATTTTTATTCAAAGGATTTACATAACATTAAAGCACATGGTAAAGTGAACTTACAAAAGAGCTGCGTGATCTGGTGTGACGGTAACAACGTCGCTTCTCTTGGGTTCAAACAGAGAAGACATTTAAAAAAAAAATAAAAAAAAATTACAAACACATTTCCACCTTTCTCTAACTCCCACCCTTTCCAAAAGAAACAAAAAGATGCATAAAACACACGCACAAAAATAAGACTAGCCTTTAAAATAAAAGCCTCACGTTTCCCAGCTGGTTTGGATGCATTCCAAAACATTTGGTACCTCACAACTAGAAACTACACTTTTTACTCAACGGGTAGTGATTTCTCTGTACATGAGGGTTTCAGCAGACGTCCCCCCCCACTCCCCCAATTCCTCCCTATCCATCTGATAACCCTGAGCCTGTGGCAAGGTCAGAGGTCATCTGGCGAGCACAGGCCGCTGTGTTCAGGCTCGGAGAAAGGTCTCGTCATGAAAACTGGATCTGCTGTACAGTGGGAATCTGCAACACAGTTCAGATCAGAGATGTTGTGTATGTTTAGATGTCATTTCAACAGTTGGTTTTTCCTACAGTGTCAAAATTCATGATGTATGTGATCCAGTTCAGACAATCATATTGAGTGCCGAGTATATAACACACTTACAATAACTTCAATGATGTAAAAGTGTATGATGATCTCACAGCATTCATTGGCACGGATAGACACAAGCCTTATTTTGAGTGTGTTGCTGCATTGTTACCTTCCAACTAAACAATTAGTCAATACAAGTAAATGGTTAAATTGTTGTGATGATGTGTGCATCATTGCAACAATATCCTTCTAGTCTCTACTTAAAATGCAGGAGCTACTGAGAGCCGCTGCCTCAGTGTGTTTTTACCTGTTGATATGAGGTGGTGTACACCATGACGTTTTGCTGCTGTCCATCTGCTGTGATAATCCCAGCTGGCAGTGGATTTGCTGATGAGGGGAGAAAGTGTTTTTAATGACTGTACTTCAACCACTAAAGAGCAGATTGAGAGTGCAGACAGAGACATATCACTTCTACTGATGTTCCACTTACTGAAGCTATCGTCTGTCAGTTCCTCTCCCAGGCCTTCACCCACCGGCACCCCGGGCATCCCCTTCTCCCCCTTCATTGCCTGGAAAAAACACCAGAGCAGCAGAAAATATTACACATTGTGAGCACAGCAAAATATGGAGCTAAACAAAAACATGGCATGATCTGAAAAAAAAAAAAATCATTTCTAGTTTCAGGCCTTTCAGTCACACGTGGAAAAGCTTGAATCAACTGTGGCTGGGATCTAGTTTGTGTCTCACCTCTCTGAACTTCTGCAAGTAGAGCTTCAGCGGCTCCACGTACATATCGAAGCCCAGTGTGGACATGGCGAACAGGATGTCCTCCCCGTTGATGGTTTTCCTCTTCTCCTGGTGGCAGCGTTCACTCGCCTCCGACGTGATGAAGCTGATGAACTCACTCACGCACTCCTGCACACACTCCTTGGCGTCTTTCGCAATCTGGAACGTACACACACGCACACATTTAAGGGGAGGACGTTCTCTCAGGTTGAACAGCCTCAAACCTCTGGCAATAAAGAAGAGTTTGTTTTATTTCCAGGTCTTTTTTTTATACTCATTAATTATGTCCCTGGTGGGTTCCAAAGCTTAAATTCATCTGGTTTTAACACCTGTAGGCGTCATAGTGAGAATTCTAATCATAAAATAATAAAGTAATAAAGGTTCTGGTAATAAAGGAGGCTCTGAGGCTCCACAAACTTTCTTCTACAATGACAGTCATTTGTTATTCAGGATAAACAGCTTAAGGCTTTTTGGCAATAAATCCATCTTTAGTTATATTTTCAGTTTTCCTGCAGTTTCTGAAGTAAAAGCATGCCTTGACTGTGATCGTCAGCATTTTCAGGGAGGAGGCGGAAAATCCTTCTGAGGTGTTTTTTAAAAATCCTTGTTTAAAAGCGACCACATGGAGACAAAACAAATCGATAATCAAAGTGATCATTCACCAACCTTTCCCGTCTGTGGAACAGCGTTCTTCATGATGCGAGCCACGTTGGCGATAGGAAGATAGATGTCCTGCTCTCTGTAGTTCTCTTTCACGCCGCCATCTTCATGATCATTCAGACTGTCGTCCGCATCGTCTACAGAAGACAGACAGATAGAATCCACTCATGAGTGTGAGCTCAAAACACAACACCGATACGTTTTGTTGTTTTTGTTGTTGTTGTTGTCTGGATATGTTGTTTGCCCCTCACCGTCTTGAGACTGGAGAACGTAATGGCCGGATGCCATGTACTCTCCAGTGATGCCCAGCTGGGAGGCGTCGGTAGTTGAGCTGTCTCCGTCCATCTGCAACGTACGCGCACACACACACACACACACCACATACACAGTCTCATTACACATTACACTGTCTGAAGCTGTGAAGACATACCTGCAAAGCATGCATGTACCAAGCAAGTGGAATTACACTTAATGCCTGACTGAGATATTTCTTCTTGCCTCTCTCTCTCTCTCACACACACACACACACACACACATCAAAGATTTCCTTTGGGATTCTATAACAGGCTTGCGTTACTAAACTCAGAATGGAAAAATGAAATAAATAATGACAGCTTGTACTTTTGCTGTGGATTCAGCACTTTGGAAAGCCTGGAAGCACTTGGTGACAAACTACTCCCACACGGATACAAACCCTAAAAATATATTTCCAGTGCTGCCGCGTGCCGTTTAGGCAGTATAATATTTCCTGAAGCGTACAGATTACACTTGAACATGCTACTACTTGGAATACATCCATATCAAACTATACATGTTGGTGACACTGTTACGCATTCGTTTGGAACTTCTGCGCATCTGTTTTGAGCAACTATTCTGGACAGTTGGGACAAACAACATCCTCACAGATTCTTCACAAACACATTTAAGGTTTGTGACACATTCAATGAAACTTAAAAGTCAGTGTCACACTATAGTTGGATTATATTTTTGGGCCTTTCGTTATGTCACGCAGGTCTAAAAATGGATATAATACATCTTGGCCTATCATACTGTTAAATTTCAATGAGAAGCAACCCGTTACAAAGAGCTGTCTGTGTGCTTCGCTTTGTCTCTGTGTTTGTTCATGAGCTCACCGACTTGAACGGCGCTCTGCCTGCTGTGCCAAATGTTGCATTAAGGTCATTAGCTATGTTTATCTATTTCAACAGATACCCGCTATTGTAAGCTAGTGTTGCAGCCTTTTTTTTCGAAAGGAAGGACACATTACCAGAGGTTGACAAACCTAAGGTTGCAACCCGCTGCCCTCCATATTACATACATGTTGTATATGATGAAATATGTCAAGGGGCTCGTAGATATATATGCAGAGAAATTCAGATTTGGCCGTTTTGCTAGTTAACGTTAGTTTGCTGCGTTGGTCTGTTAGTATTATAACTTAAATAGGGGGAAACGTTGGTTTGACAGCTGTAAACTCGCAGTGAAGACAGTTTACGTTGATCTGTGTATAATTTAGCTAACGTATGCTAACTAGCAGATATCAGCGGCGGCTAGTTAGCTGTTTTTTTTAAATATAAGTTAGCATTACTGAGTTAAGCATAACGTTAATGAAGAGAGGCTGTCCAGGTGGATATTACCTTTTGTAGTTAACCTATTCAGGCACATAACTTAATGCCTCTTAGATATATTCTCATTGTAAATCCACACTGCAACCCGCGCCTGCAGACACTGCGTCGGCCCTGTTCTTTGTCGTTAGAACAGAGGAAGACGAGGCCGCGGCCGAAATGTTTAACAGTCATTTTTTAAGTTTCGCCCGCTGGATACTTCCTGATGAGCAGCCCTCATTCACTCAGACAACAAATAAAAAATCAGACAGAGACGGACATTTCCATTCGAGCTAACGAGAAATCGGTTAGCAATCATTGGCCGGAGCCAGGCACAAACCTGCAATGAAGCCCTGGTTGGTTACCTTCCTGAGACGGCTGTTTGGTTGGACAGAAAATGGCTGCGAAAGGACCAGTCCCAGCGCGGAGGCGCGGCTGCACTACTGCGCCTGACCGGGAGAGGGCCGCGCTGCATTCACGGACTCATCGCAAGCTCAGGAGTGGAACCGAGTAATCTAATCGTATTTATGAAATCGTAATCATGGTTTGTACTTTAAATAATTTTAACATTTCAAAATCTGAATTTTATGCACTATTTTAGTTGAACAGTAATGAAAAAGCACACAGTTATTGCATCCTACAACCACATAAGGAGTATATACATATGGATACATACATTCATCATTCCAAACATTGTGTCCAATTAAATAGAAAATAATTACAAGAATAACTTGAAGAAGAATTAATGTAGATTCATCTTCGCTAAGAACGCCGTTACAGCAACACAATAATGATAATATAAATTCACAAATGTTCGCTCTTTCTGAGCTACGTCGTTTGGTCAATGTACGGAGTTTTGATAGATCCTACAATTATGCCAGCAATGGAACGCATCTCTTCTAGCCAACAGGTTTCCCGCAAATGTTTCAGCCTCCCTCCGCTAGTGTTCCAAGAGAACTGTCCGGCTGTTTCCACAAAGGTTCCCACTCCACCCTTCGTTTAACGCGTTACACTGAAGGGTCAGTAGAAATGTTAAATAATAACGTAACGAAGTAAACCACTAACTAAACAACATCTTCGTGTGCGTATTTACAGCGTATTTTTCTTGGTGAGGAGATTTTAAAAATTCCTTTTCACCTCAGTCATTTTGTATAGAAGCAAAGAAAACTGTTTTGTCCTGCCAACAAAAGTCGCCATTGCTTGATTGATTGTTGCAAGCGGTACTAAATCTGTACGTCTCACATATGGATTTTGTTTTTAATGACATGTTTCCAACTCAAGTTTAGCAATGTCCTGTGACGGCTGTTGAGTTGATAATGCTAAAGCCAAGTTGATATTGAAGAGTTTCACCACAAGATGTCGCCCTACTACCAAGCTCCTGCCTATAAAACACTGCGGAGTCTCTTTCAAAAAAAAGAAAAAAAAGAAAAGCCCTTCATGTCTCTGTCAAACTCTGATTAATATAAACTGTAGTTACAATATGAATTTCTCATTCAAAGTCTGGCATGGTATATGATGTAGATCTGGCTCAGTTGTTCAAGTGATCAGTGATTTTGAAAACATTTATAGCTGTAATCCAAAAAACATCACTTTACCAAAAGTGCCTGTCAGCTGACGTCAGGGGCCAAAGTCCCTCCTCGCTGAGGGTGTTTGTGGCTTTGACTTTGCGTGTGCTTCCAGATTAAACACACCAGAGGACGGCTTTCCGTGCTCAGGCTTATAACGGTGAAACATGGACCCTCCGACCAGGCCGCCTTTGGGGCCCTATGACTACGACCTGCTGGTTATTGGAGGAGGATCAGGAGGACTGGCTGTGGCAAAGGTCAGCACAATAATATATGTAACGTATATTTGTATATATTTTAATTTGTCTTTCACTTCAATGCAATGTTGCCGTCTTCTGTACATGTGACAATAAAAGGGTCAAAAATGTGTTTTGCTTATTGTTACATCAGTGTGACGTTTGAGTTGTGTTGTGCTGTGCAGAGTTTGTAGACATACACTATATTGCCAAAAGTATTTGGCCACCTGCCCTGACTCACATATGAACTTAAGTGCCATCCCATTCCTAACCCATAGGGTTCAATATGATGTCGGTCCACCTTTTGCAGCTATTACTTCGACAGCTTCAACTGTTCTGGGAAGGCTATATGTGTTTATAGGAATTTTCTATCATTCTTCCAAAAGTGCATTGATGAGGTCACACACTGATGTTGGTAGAGAAGGCCTGGCTCTCAGTCTCCACTCTAATTCATCCCAAAGGTGTTCTATCGGGTTCAGGTCAGGACTCTGTGCAGGCCATTCAAGTTTATCCACACCAGACTCTGTCATTCATGTCTTTATGGACATCGCTTTGTGCACTGGTGCACAGTCATGTTGGAAGAGGAAGGGACCCGCTCCAAACTGTTACATTGTCCAAAATGTTTTGGTGTCCTGGAGCATTCAAAGTTCCTTTCACTGGAACTAAGGGGCCAAGCCCAACTCCTGAAAAACAACCCCACACCATAATTCCTCCCCCACCAAATTTCACACTCGGCACAATGCAGTCCGAAATGTACCGTTCTCCTGGCAACCTCCAAACCCAGACTCGTCCATCAGATTGCCAGATGGAAAAGTGTGATTCATCACTGCAGAGAACGCGTCTCCACCGCTCTACAGTCCAGGCGCCGTGCTTTACACCGCTGCATCCGACGCTTTGCACTGGAACCCGTGGTGACCTCTTTGCACTATGCGCTTCAGCATCCGCTGACCCCTCCCTGGCAGTTTACGTGGCCTACCACTTCATAGCTGAGTTGCTGTTGTTGCCAAACTCTTCCATTTTTCTTCTAATAAAGCCGACAGTTGACAGTTAGTGTATCAAAGCCAACAGAACACACTTAACTCATGGAGTATTTAATGTTAAGGTAGTCATAGTGCAGTGATATGCTGTCTAGTGTATATTTAATAATTTAAAGGGGTACATTATATGTGTATTGTATATTTAATATATACATATAACCCTTCCTTATATTTGCCTGGCTCTTGGTTGCTCATTTCAAATCTTTCAATCTGACTCCACTCGGCTACCTGATTTCAAAGCTCTCCTTTAATTTGCATTTGTGCTTTGGGCAGGTCTGGGATTCCTCTGCATGCGTCTGCCTTTAACTCCTGCTTTTCTCCCAGTGCTTAAAGGATACTCCACCAACTCAACATCATAATTATTGCTAATCTGGTCAACGAACGCAGCCATAGCTCAGATCATTATCATATTAATTGACTTTATGGTAATGTGATGATCTGTGAGCAGCTCTAGAGGGAAAGTGGAAATGAGATGAAGGGGCAAGGAGCAGGGACTGTTGAGAGAGATAGATGCTTAACCCATTTAAATATTTAATTTCTCTCCTCTGTGGACGTCTGCCTCTGTTGATCTAATTTATTCGGCTTTTCCACTTCTCTTTGCTTCTTTAGGAAGCTGCAGCGTTGAGGAAAAAGGTGCTGATCCTTGACCTTGAGGCTCCATCTGTAAGAGGCACCAAGAGGGGTGAGTGTAGTGAGGATTATGAACCACTTCTGTAGATATCCTCTTTCTCGTCTTACCTTTCCATTACCTTTCTTTTCCTTCAGAACTGGGAGGTTCCAGTCTCAACTTGGGCAGTGTCAGGAAGTTTCTACAACAGGCATCACTACTGGGAAAAGCCATTCAAGACTCTCAGAAATACGGCTGGAGCTTCAAAGAGGAGGGTGACTTATGTGCTATTTTTGTTTATTAAAGTTAAAGTTCACGTATAGATGATTCAGCGCTTCTAATCAAAACTGTGAGAACCAGATTTAAAAAGTTTGTGGGAGCAAACGAATCAAGATAGCAACAAAATTGCACATCATCAATTTTTTTCGTTTGCCGGTGTTGACTGTGCCGTTACATCAGTGTGTCACAGCTGGAGCAGACTGATGGAGGCTGTGCAGGAGCAGGTGAAGTCTCGCAGCTTAGAGCTGAAGCGAGAGCTGAAGAGCTGTGGAGTCTTTTACCTCAGTGCTGGTGGAGAGATAGTGGCACCCCACACAGTGCAGGTAAACACTTGAAATGCTAAATGATCAAATACCATACTGAATTAAAAATCTATTGGCTAATCTGGGAACATATAACAGAATAGAAACCATATTGGACAATTTTTACAACCAGTGTAAGCTGTGTGTTCTTCTCATTCAGGTGACAGACATGTACGGGAGGAAGAGACGTTTGACAGCAGAGACGCTGGTCATCGCTACAGGAGACAGACCTCAGTATCTGGACGTACCCGGAGACAGACAGTACTGCATAACCAGGTCCACCAGTCCTATGTGCTTATCTGAATAAAGATATACTGCATCACAATTGCATAACTCCTTTAATAAACTCTCCCCTCACCTCCAGTGAGGATCTGCTGTCCCTGCCTCACCCTCCAGGTCGGACCCTGGTGGTAGGCGGGTCTGCAGAGGGGTTGGAGTGCGCCGGCTTCCTGTCTGGCCTCGGACTGCCGGTCACCGTCGTGCTACAACCAGACCTCCTCCCGGGGTTTGATCAGAAAATGGCACAGAAAATAGAAAACCACATGATAGTCGCTGGAGTGGACTTCCGCTATCATTGTTCACTCGCCAAGGTACGGAGACGGATAAAGACGGAACTGACGTCAAATCTGTAGCCTGAAAATCTCCTCCTTCCTAAATGTTATCTCTTTGTGTCTGTTAGGTGGAGCAGACTGAAGGTTGCAGTAAGGATGTCCTTTCAGGTACAGCAACTACAAAACAACCTTTTTATCAGAATCAGGACGGAAACGGAACATTTAAGAAGAATTCACATGAACTCAGTGTGTTACAATTTCTGTAACAAATGTATATCACGCCATCTCCCAAAATGAACCTGAATTCTGACTTCAGTAGGTTCAAATCGAACCCTTTAATGTGATATCAGATACAGGTTTTATACATCACAGCCAAATCAAACCCACAGAATATTATTTTGACAGGATCCATATTCATTTATTGTATTGTCATCAAATCCAGTGAAAAAGACCAAAAATCAACAATATGTCAAATCTGTCGGTGGCTCTTAGCAACAGTCTCATCGGTTCCTACTGAAGACATTTATCTTTAAAAACAGCTCGCAAATATATAGTTTAATTTTTAAAAGAAGCTCAGTAATTTCCTCAAACAGCTGGGCGCTGCAGTTTTTAACAAACGTCACTCAAACAGGAGGAATTTGTCTGGGACTATTTTCAGCGGTGGATGAATTTGTGTTTGGTGATTCTAGTTAGTTTTCCAGTGTGTGGGATTCAAAATAATAATAATAATTTTTGGACAGCAACAGAGGATTACAGCACAGAGGAATTAGATATATCAGGCTTTACACACACAGTACCTGTTATTAAGGAGAAAGCTGAAACAATAAGTGAAGAAGATTGTTCAATATGCTCTGGTGAAATTCTGATTTACTCCAGATCTTTGTCTTGAATTAGAAGCCACATTTGGTTTTTTTCTCTGCAGTGACATCACAGCAGTCGTCTGAGGGAAGGAGACTCACAGTGACCATTGCCTACAAGGAGGGCCAAAGTAAACAGGAAGACTTTGACACAGTATGTGATCTATGTCAGTTAATTTATTTTAGTATATTCATCCCATTCATGTGAAAATCTTGAATTTCCCAAAGCCGACATTTAGAGATCAGTCGAAAATCTCTGGTTTTAGCTTGACGCAAGTGGGTGGAGAATTCACACAAGCTATAAAATAAGATGTTTCCTGCAACTGAAGGCTTTGAACCGCATCTTTCTGTTATTCTGCACGCAGGTTCTGCTCTCCGTTGGGAGGAAGGCCTGCACCAGCGACATGGGCCTGCAGTGTGTTGGGGTGCAGTGCAGCCAGCAGTATGTTCACTCTGTCATTCAGTCATCAGGTTGTTCATGGCAGTTTGTTTTTAACTATCACGTGTGTGTGTGTGTGTGTGTGCGTGCGTGCGTGCGTGTGCGCAGCAGTGGCAGGATCCTGGTGAATGAGAGCGATCAGACCAGCGTAGATCATATTTATGCCATTGGATCGGTGCAGCATGGTCGCCCCGCCACCACAGGCCTCTCAGTGCATGCTGGGACGCTGCTGGCCCGCCGACTCTACGCAGAACACGGCATCTTGGTACTCGATTTAGAAATAATTTGCACTTTATTATCCAGTCATATGGATTTGATTTTACAGCGTATCCATGGATCCTGCAAGTCTGACTTATTAAAATAAAAAATAAAAAGAGTTTATTGTTTTTGTAATTGCGTTTCTATTTTAAAGCTTGTGCGTGAGCCAAATATTGCATGAGCCACAATAAAGTTAGAATAGATTTCAGCATATATATCATTATTTTTCCCATTCACAGTGTGATTACACCAACGTGCCCACTGTTGTGCTCACGCCAGTAGAATACGCTGCCTGTGGGCTGTCTGAGGAGAAGGCCAATCTAACATTTGGAGAAGCCAATATAGAGGTTCACACACACACACAAACACACACACACACACATACACACAAGCCTCTGTACTCATCAAAGAAAGGAGATCAAGTCTTTCAGATTGATCTAAAATCAAACTGTGTGTTATTGTGCAGGTGTACCACAGCTACTACTGGCCTCTGGAGTGGACTCTTCCTGCCAGGAATAAAAACTCCTGCTATGTTAAAGTCATCTGTCACATCCCTGACCGTGTACGCACCACCATGTGTTTGTTAAAGCCGCACCAACCAATATACTCGTCATGTCAATCACCTCATTCATTCATACAGTTCCCCTCAGCTTTGTGGAAAGTTTTAGCGTCTTTCACCTAATTGCTCTGGTTTGATGTTTCTAGCTGTAGCTTGCAAAAAGCTTTGAAAACCAACTTTATACACTACCTGCCCACCAGCAATCAACAAGCAGACACAGTTAGTGACTAGCTGGTGGATATAGAGCAGTTGATGTTAATGTTCCCACTGGTTAGTGTCTCTTCATCACATTCTAAATGATAAAAAACAAAAAAACATTTATCGTAGGTTACTGTACAGGACTTTTTTTAAAAGATTCATTCTAATATCTATATTATAACGGCTATATCATAATGTAATGTTTAATCCTGTATCAGTGCCCCTCACGCTTCTGGTGAGCCACCTACATCACTGCTGTGTCTCAACAGGAGCGTGTGGTTGGTGTCCATGTCATGGGCCCCAACGCTGGAGATATCCTTCAAGGCTTTGTTGCAGCAATGAAATGTGGTCTTACTAAACAACAGCTGGACGCCACCGTGGGCCTCCACCCCGGATCAGCCCAGGTCAGCATCTCTTTTCCTTCCACTGTTTCATAAAGAAATAGCTGTGATTCCATGGCTGTTAAGGCACAAAATAGCTACCTGCAGTTTTTTGACACCTATTGATTTTTTTTTTTTTAACCACAATGTTATTAATTCATTGTCACACTCTGTTTTGAGATACTAATGCTGAGAGCTCAGTTTTGAGACTTCACCGCACTCATTGTTTGAAAAAGCTCCGGTGTCTGGGTTCAGTGCCAGAGCAGCCGATTCGAATGAGTTTCCTGCTCTGAATGCTTCCCGTCTGAATTATTCAAGGAGAAGGTTTAATAAACCCCGGTGCTTACAGTCCATCTTTATGGCCACTGACCCCCCTGCAGCACATGAGCAGGTTAATGCTTGGCATTTTCAAAACTTAATTAATCAGGCATTCAATTAGGCGTTTAAACGGAGGTCAGTGGTCCTGGTGGTGTCAGCTAAAAAGGGGTTTGTGGATATTGTGCAGTGTTGTCCATGGATCCCCCCGCAGGACTGATTGATCAGGGAAATCGATTACTCTGACTGTCATTATTCGCCTTTTTTAACTGACGGTATATTTTACAGGTTAGAGGTCAGAGATTTGATATTGAGTTTCCAACTTAAAAATGCATTAACTTTGATGTAACTAAATTACACCTACTGCTATGAGTGTAGTCTGTGTTTAGTATATATTGTCGTTGGCTCCTTATAGTGAGTTCCTGTTTGTAGATGCATTGCTGTCTGCCAGTGGCTTTTAAGGTCTCTCTCTCTGCTCTCCAGGTGTTCACCTCATTGACCCAAACTCAGCGTATGTCCGAGGCCTCGATGGTGAGAGGGAACTGCTGAGGTTAGCCCCCCCTGCTGTCAATCACGGTTGCCTTTGGCAACAGTGTAACGCAGCAGGAAAGTGCTTACAACCGCAGTGTGGGGAGTTGACAGCAGCAGGACGGCGAACGGACCGTCCGGTGACGTCTTCGCCTGAAGCCTGACGGACAGGTGGGCGGGGACTGATGCTCTGCTGCTGACATACTTCTTGTTTTGTCTGTTTAGGTTGTTTTTTTTTTTTTTTTGGCAACTTTTAGGAACCTTTTACTTCAAGCACAACCTTCACTTGTACAATACCACTGATGAATACGTATAGCTCTCAACTTCACGGAAGACAAGATGCTCCCAAAGGTTCTGCCTTTGAAAGCCCCTGTAAGCTTTAATATAGCCGAGTTTTTAAAGGCTGCAGGAGAGCGATAAGACTCTGGGATTTGATGCATTTACATGGAGTAAGAGCTCAGGCTCTACTCACTGTTTTTATTGCCTCAAGGGCTTTACAGCCTTAAATTCATGTAATGAACTAGACAAGGATTATGGAATTACCCAAATTAATAGTGTTTATTGGCGAATGCTCTCTGCCTTCACTGAGACATTGAGTTCCTGATGCACTCACTTGTTTGTTTGTCCTTCTTTTATATTCTCTCTCTCTGAGCACAGTAACGGTCTTAAAAGCAACTGTTGAATATTCATGTGGATCATTGAGTGAAGTGTCTCATACGAATGAATGCAGGGACCGGAGTGCAGATATTTCCTAATAGCGAGCCAATGACCCGGGTAGTTTCCCCTCACTCTTTGCATTTGAATTTTTAGTTAAAATGTCCACCTGTGAGCACGCGGCATGGGTTTGTAAGGGCATCATTTTAATTCTCTTGGTGTGTTGCAGCCTGCTGTTGCAGCAAAGGTTCCCATCCATCCTTACTAATGCCTGTGCTGCCAATGTATTGCGCCGTTGCTTGTTCTTGCTTCGTATCGGAAACAATTAGATGCAAATTTTTTTCGAGGGTATCCTCCAGATCACCTTCTGATTCTCTGCTCGACAGACTGGCTTGTGTGAGCAAGACAGATATTGTAATTAGAAAAAGTGCACAGGAGCTTCTCTTTTGGCGTGTGCCTGAAAATGCCATTAGGCATAATTAGATTACAGCAAAGCATCTTCTATGACTTTGTCCAGATCTCACAGCAAGGTCAAGATGCTGCATAGAGGTCCATCTATCACTGTCTGCTTTACCTATGGACAGTGTTTAGGGGGTTCACCTGATCCTCGCGCAGTGTGTGTGGTCTTACACCACTAGGTGGCGCTGTGGTTGTATGTGGAGCACATCAGTGACACCATCCTCACTGTATTTTGTCAGACTGGAAAGAAAGAGAAATTATACTGGGATATGTGTCGATTAAAAAATTATCTCTACTGCTACTATTACTCATTATTACTACTGCTATTACTTGCTATACAGTACAGTACTGCTACATGTAGCAATACAACTGCTCTACTACTGTTAAGTATTATTGCCATACCTATAACTACTACAATAGATAGTCATATGTGTTATTACTACAGCTGCTTATGCTACTTGCTACTACTGTTTCTATTTTGCTACGTATTTGTCCCATAACTACTGCTAGTGCCACTAAAACTCCATGGAAGCAGTATTACTGCAGTTTATGTGAAGGATCTGAAGTAAGCAAACACCATATTGTAAAAAATACTACATAAATATTACAAATGTCTGCATTCTACTCTAGTAAAAAAGAACAGAAGTAATATTAGCATTTCAATGTAGCTGGCGTATGTGTAGTTAATTTGATACTGTTGTAGTTTCATCAATATTTCCTCAAATAAAACCGTAGCCTGCCAATAAATCAGTACTATAACTGTCTGTCACTCCCTTCGGAAATCTGAAGTCAAGTATAAAGTACATTAATATGAAAATAGTGATGACATCTCCGCATCTACTTTTTCCTCTGGTAAGATACTTGAGTATATGTTCAGATTTCAAAGTTACACATAATGAAATACTGTATTACTGACACAATATATGATCACCTTTTAAATGCACATTTTTAAATGTGTTAAAAATGCATTAAATTACATTACACATGAAACTGAATGCATGTACTTTATTAATGTTAGTGACTTGTATTAACCTTTACAACTATTAGCACTTTACATCTAGATGTGTATTATCATAAAACCTACGTATGGTACCTTTATAGTATTATTAATAAGAGGGAGATAATAGGAGCTGACTAACCAGAAAACTGGAAATATGTAATAATTCATTACGACATCCAGAAAGGACATAGAGTGTATTCCTGATCCGATGTCGCTCTGTTTCTGTGTAAACGGTTAAACAATCCGGTTTAAAGTGATGATCTTACATTGGAGCGCACATCTGGACGCGCTCATTTCCTCAGAGCGGGTGTGTGGGTGGGGGTGTGTGTGTGGGGGGGGTGGTGCCATCCTTTCCCCCCTCCCTCCCAGCAGTGGTACAGTCCGTGTTAGATGCTTACAGCTCATTGACCGGCGGACAGTCCTCATCAGTACCAACAGAGCCCCGGAGCTTTCCGACCGACCGGCCCTTCCTTCCCCACGCAGCGAGCAGCAGCCTGCAGCCTCTCCGTCCCGACATGAAACAGACTCTGAGCGAACTGATGAGGATGAGCAGGATATGCCGGATGCTTTTTGCCACTTGTTTGGGATCCTTTATTCTGGTCATGTTTTATTTCCAAAGTATGTTCCAACCAGGTAGGATGTCTCTCCTCTCTTCTTTCTCGGATATGTGTGTGTGTGTGTGTGTGTTGATGTGTGTGTGTTGATGTGTGTGTGTGTGACATCTTGTCTGCCAGCCTCCTGACATGTTGACACATCGATTTGTTCAGACCGTACAGTAACGCAGCGCATACATAATCGATACTTCTGCCGCGTGAACACTGTTTTAAATCAATCTCTGATGTGGCGTTGGGTTTGATTGCCTTGTTGCGCTTTTTTTTTTTTGTGTGTGCGGCTTTTGTTTTGTGGGGTTGTGAGTGAGTTTGGGTGTGATTGGACGTGTGAGCAAACCAGGCTGTTCTTTCGCTTTACCTTTAAGCTGACAAGTGTCGTGGAGAAACGTGGTGGTAATGAATGGCACTTGATAGCTCATCCTGAAGCGAGCCAGGGTTGATCCGATCCAGCGGGTCTTAACATCTGGACCGGGAGCAAAGATCAAGTGACAATCGAGTCCGAATCTAAAATAAATAAATACATAAATAAAATAAATCATATTAATGAGCATTTAGGACATCAGTCCTAAATGCTCATTAATATAATTTATTTATTTATGTATTTATTTTTTTATTGATTTGTAAAATCAAAATAAAATAAAATAAAATAAATAAAAATCCACTCTGGTTTTGCACCACATTACGTTCAATTACGACAATGAACTTGTTTGGTGCTTCGCTGCCAGAATTTAATTTTTTTTAATGAATCAACGTTCCCTTGATGAGACGCATCCGTTGCGTTGCGCAGCGCAAAGGAGCGCACAGACTGCACATCTGACCGACAGCACAACAGGTTCACTGTGAGGTGCTTTCTATTAACAGAAGCTGAACCTTTCACAAGCAAAACAAACAAACAAACAAACTGTAGTTTCTTTAATTGTACATGATGGTGAAGGTGAGGATAAAACTCCACCGGACACACTGTCACAGCTCTGATCCAGGAGGCTTCTCCAGGGAGAGACACGGCTCTGTGTGAGTCAGTCAGTGTTGCTGCTGGCAGCAAAATGTCCAAATCCCACAAAGGAAATCACCATCACACACTTCTCCAGGGGAGCAACATGGCTGTAATTTCATTGTAATATTACTGTAATCCACCTTTTTGTTTTTCCTTTTTTTTTTTTTTGCTCATTTCTGATCAATATCATTGTAAGAAAAACAATCCAATAACTGAATCAATGATTGGAAATTGGATCATAGAGTCCTAGGCAGTAACTGCATCACATTTATCACATTTACCGGATGTCTGCTGTTTATATTGACTTTACTTCAACGCTGAATGTAAAATAATTACAACAATTCCAAAATCAACCTTCCTGTGCCACGAACTGAGCTCTGCCTATCACTCCAAATAATAATAATCCATGTTATATATATATATATATATATTATATATTTATATGATATATGGACTAACCCATTATACATTTCTTTTGTTTGCAGAGAGGCACTGACAGACAAAGACATGTACTGTATTACAGCTATATCAGCTGATGCGGCTCACTGCTGATATACGTGTATCAATGTATATGTCGGTGGATTAATGACAAGCAATGTTCATTTATATACTGATAATAATGTACTATATTCAGATCAGTATCGACCCTTCAAAAAAATAAATAAATCAGTCTTTACAGAATGTTATCCTACCTATCTATGTTACTTAAATTTATCATCAACTGTCCCCTGAAGAGGTTTAAGATATCAAATTACAAAATTCTGTTTGTAGGCTAATTTGTGTGAACTGACCCTTTAATCCTTCAATAAGCCCATTCCCAAGGGAACCTAAACCTGAACGGTTCCCTGTAGTCAGATATGATTTATTAAAGAATAACATCACTGTATCCTGTAGCAGGAGATATTCCGCAGAGTGAGACCTCTTCTCATCAGTAAAGGAGCTTCCAGGGATGGAATTGATTGTAAAAAAAATTGAACCGAGACTCCATTAAACCCCCGTCAAGGACCCCGGGATCCTGCTCTGAGTTATGCCAATCTCTACCCGGCATTGCATCAGCCCGACTCACACACACACACACACATACACATACACACACACACTCACACACACACACACACTCACACACACAGAGGTCACAAAGTGGTTGTTGAATATTTTTTGTAGCGATGACAGACTGTTGCATGTGTGTGTACATGTGCTGGGATATAAGTTTTAATGCTGCAGTGTGTATAGATATGTGATTATACAGGTGAGACGAATACCATTGAATTGTGTGTGTGTGTGTGTGTGTGTGTCCCTTTATAACCTTTCTTATCTCCATCTCAATCTATTTACCTTCTTTCTGAAATTACATCATCACTCTTTCGCATTGCTCCTATCTCTATGTTTTCCCATGATCCCTCTCCCTATTCTTGTTGTTCTCTCTCTCTCTCTCACGTACGCACACACACACACACACACACATACGGCAGTGCCATTGTTGTCCATCAGATAAAGTTCCAGGCAGCGTCTCCGTGGTTCAGGCATGTTTAGCGGGCCTGAGAATCCTGTCTGGCCTCCCAGTGTAAACTCTCACCTCTCTCCCAGGACCCATGGGGTCGCGACCTCTTGTAAAAGAGACAGAGGAGGGGGAGATACAGTGGTATCACACACTGGCCTTAACTAACACACACACACACACACACACACACCAAGCAAAGCTCCAAGGCTTGTAGTATATTCCAAAAAAAAAAAAAAAAGGATTTTCACAGTGCAAATAAAACACTACTTAATTTTTATGTCTCGTCTTGTCTGCTGCCACCGTGACTCCTACGCCTGGCGTGGAAAAGCCCGTAAAAGAACACAGCTCAACGACTGCGGGTGAACTGGCATTAGCCTGCAGCGCTGCATTCAACAGCGGTTTGGGAGCATGGGAAATTAATGTTGTTTAGAGAGTACTGCCAAAGCAGATAGAAAGCACGGAGGCAGCAAAGCATTCTGCGAGCCAGCGCTCATGCTGGATGTGCAACCCTGTGTTAAAGGGGTATGCCAACTTTTTCTGGGTTTAGGGTTGTCTTGACAGTGAGGACAGGATTTAGTGTTGAGTTGTGTGGTTGTGGAGGACGTCATGTCAGAGGCGTCTTTAATCAGCTGAGTATTAGTAACATAATATTGCTGCTTTTTTTTAAATTATGAGTAATTGATTACCGTTTTCATTTACTCACTACTGATTTTGTGCATCAGCATCATGTGAAAGCATCATAAGTTATACTGGACAGAGCTTTCCACCAGACTCTGGTGATTTTCCCCTCAAACTCTGAACCAGTATCGGTTACCAGCTGGCCAAAGTCCTAATAAATTGGCCGAGTCCTTTAAGAGTGCTGCTCCAAACTGAAATGAAATATCCCAGCATAGCTCACGTTTATTTAAGATGCTCGCTGAAAGCACTTCTGGTCGAAATATCGAAGTCATAAACTTCAAGCAACAAATGCTTTTTCCAAAATATTTTTTTGGAAGACATATATAATATTTCCAGTACTGTTTTGCTGCTTTACACACACACACACACACATCCAAACAGCACGCTGGTAAAACACAGGCCAGTCACGCCAGTTGTCATATTTCAGCTGAAAAGGGCCGGCTCATTTAGTTCAGCTGCTGCTCGCTGACGGTCGTGAGGCTGGAACTGTGCCCTTCCACCATCTTGTCTCTCTGAATTCAGTTTGAGCCTGAGGTGACTCTGTGACAGATCAGTCTGGTCCTTTAAAGGCACTGTAGCTGCCCACATCAGTGCAGCTAATAAGGTTTCTTTGTGAAGTGCCTATGGGATATTTTAGAGTCTAAGCGTGTGTGTGTGTGTGAAGACTGTAGCTCTGTTCACCCACTATAATGTCTTTTTTTCTTAGCTGTGTGTGTGGTAACCTGTTTGTGCAACCAGGCCTCAAAGTCACATGCTCACATTTCACCTCTCTCTCCCACAAAGTTGGAGCAGTAAACTTTGCCCAGAGACAGACCTGAGTGACCTCATTTGAAATCATTACTTTTTAAAACTGCATGTACAGTATATCCCTCTGTGTGTGTGTGTGTGTATGTGTGTGTGTGTGTGTGTGTGAGGGAGAGATTTCCATAACGATGGACACAGAACAAAGGTGTGCTGGTTTGAAGCAAGGAATGGAGGAAAGTCTTAGGAAAGAATGAAATATTCCTTCCAGGAATTTCTACGGGAAACTCGAAATTCCTCACCTCCACTAGTCCGTGGCGGTCGTGTCAGCTTTTAAGTGATAGTACAGAGAGAGAGAGAGACTGCTGAGTCGCTGGGGTCAACGACCTCAAACACAGGACCCTTTAATCGCAGACATGGGCTCAAATCCTCAAACCTGTCTATCTCGCTTCAGAGATTTTTTCCCTCTGAAATAAATACAGGTAGATTACCTTACAGGATGTAAGTCATTGAAATGAGTGTGATTGGGATATATACCAACATAAGAAGACAGAGGCTTACACATATTTAGCGAAACATACCTCATTCACATTCGTTTGTTCTTCCTCTTTGTGTATGATGATACAGTTGTGCGCATGGTGTTCCAGTCATCATCATAAAATCATAATCTCTGCTCTATGATGGTAATCTCTCATTCCCTCTGTCAAGGTACTCATTTTAAAGGGACAGTCTGACATTTTGGGGAAAGTGCGTATTCGCTTTCTGATCTTATCACACTGAGAGAAAAGCAGCTGAGAGAGGCGATGAGCCAAAGAGCTGAGATAGGCTTTGTTTTTGCGTGTGTGAATGCGGTCATGTTGTGGTGGTGTGTTTTGTGCAGCCCCAGTTATTGTCCCCTGCCCCAGCAAACTCCTCTACCCTGTGTGTGTGTGTGTGTGTGTGTGTGTCGGTTGTGATAGTGTAACCCGGATGTCCTGTTTGTGTGATCTTAGTCCTACTACTGTTTTCCTGCCCAGCTTTGCTGCTAAATCCTGGATCAAAACTCAGGGAGGAGGGGACGGGGGGGTTGGGGGGGGGGGGTTCATGGTGGAATCCCCTGCTGTGTCCTGTTATGACTTTAGCTTCCACACTTAATAAAAATACACCCAGATTACCGGCATCTGCCGTTTTTATTATGCCATCAGCATCTTTCACAATGTTCTGCAGGCATAACTCTTTGCTTTGATACGACAACTAAGGAATCTATTCACAGTGACTGACTTTAGCAGATTACATGTCAAGAGCCAGAGTCACTTTTACATTAAAGAGAAGATCTTCAATGTTGAATGCCATCGCATTAATGTAAAGGCTGCAGCAGCCCCGGATTACATACAGATAAAACAGTCATTGTCAAATAATGTTGCACTTTTTTGCATTGTGGCTCGTTTCATCAATGTCCTGTCTGATCATAACATTTATGGCACTTTAACAGACAGATAAAGCCAGCAATGTTTTGGTCTGTCACTGTACTGTAAGGTGTTACTGTTATGACCTGAACTCTTTAAAAATCTCCAAAACCAGCCAAACATGTCCAAACCCTGCTTCTAATCAGGCTTTAAATCATCCGCTATCTTCCCTGCTTTCAGCGCTCCGCATGTTTTCCTGAATCTCTCTCTGAGTAATTCCAAGCAGACGGACTCTGCTGCCCCACCGTCTGGAGTTTAGGTCAGACAGCAGCCGGAGGCCCGACGCTAAGGGCTCCTCGTTCACTACACTGAGCAGATGACCATCTGCATGAGCGTCTGGACTTCATTAGAGAGGCGATGTCGCAAAGAAAGACTCAGAAACACACACACGCGCACACACACACACACACACACACACACGCACACACACTTTGTAAACTTTGATTTTTACTTCTAATATCCTGTGAAAGAAGTTAACCTAAACCAGAAAGACTTTCACATTTTTCCTAGCCTTGTGAGGACATTTTTTATTCTTGTGAGTATATAAGTAGAACAGACACACACACACACACACACACACAGTTGTTGCAACCATTAAGTCATTAACAGACAGTGAGATATTCCCATTGCTCAGAACAACAAACAGGCTTATTGAGAAAGAATAGACGGACTCTGTCTGCCCTTCAGAGTGAACAAGTGTGTGTGTGGGTGTGAGAGATAGAGAGAGAGAGGGAAAGGTTTTGCAACCCTGATAACTTCATCTGTGTGTCATCAGTGAGTCCTTCCTGCCTGAAGGGATTTACACAGCAGACTCGTGGGAAAAGTGTCATCATCACCCTGACCTCTTTCTCCAGTGAAAAACTCGAGTCTGCTGTGTCCGTGTGTTCGGGGGCTTCTCTCGATCACAGAGGATTCTTTCCGTCTTCCAGTGAATCATACATGTGGGGATGTTAACGATGGAAATGTCAGCGTCAGCAGTGGCCCCAACATCTGCCTTGAACACATCATAAAATGTGTCTCGGGTTGATCGGGTTGTTTAATGCGTGTTTTAAAGGGCAAAGAGCAGATAGCGATAACATAAAAACGAATCACCAATTCATATGTAATCACGCTTAAATGGATCATCACATTTAGATATTTACAGCTTTATTTATCATTGTGATTGTGATTGGTTTTTAAAGCATGTCTGCATGTGTGTGTGTGTGTGTGTGTGTGTGTGTGTTTGCGTGCACGTGCAGGCAGAGTAATGGCTCATAACCCCGCACAGCATTAAACTGAAACATGGTTCCCATCTGTCAGACTTCCATGTTCCACACTGACATCTGCATGTGTGTGTTTGTGTGTGTGCGTGCAGGGGAAAAGGGTGTCTCCTCCTGGAAGGAAAGGGACCAGTGCTTACAGTAACGGAGACTCTAAACAAAAGTGGATGTGAGGAATTTAAAAGGCGGGGGCTGCTTCAAAGACAGCAGCACAAAATGTGAATTCTGAGATTTTAATTAACCGGACGCCAACGCAACGAGAGTCCATAAACTGCACACTCCTCAGCCTTACAGTGTGTTGTTCTCCTGAAAGAATGGCGGGAGGTGCAGGAGTTGAAAAGGTTCAGCTTGTGTTGAGTCCAGCTATCTGCGGACACTCCCTGCACTTTAGGAAACCATAAAACATTCCACTGATCGGTGTAGATTCGTAAACGCCCTGAAAGCGCAGCGGATTTTCTACCGGAGATCCAAGCCTGTACTGTGTCAGGAAGGGCCTTAAAGATTGTTGCGGTGTCTTAGCTGTTCTTTCATCAGAGAAGCAGAAATTGTCAAACAGAGGATGACAAATGACTACATCCTCGTGCCTTATCTGATCTGCAAACCCCGTTTTCGCCTTTCATTTCCTCTGAATGTTGCAGTTAAGGCTCGCTCACGGCAGCGTTCAAGCGAAACCGAAATCAGTCATTTTCAATGGAACCAGTTTGTTCACGGAGTCAAAGCAAAGTCCAAGCAGAGCGGCCTCACGAACTGCTAATCAACAACGATACCGCTGTCCTCCGACGGAACGAAATGAGTTAAAAACGCTTTTTAACTCATTTCTTTCAGCTTTCATGTTAGCTGGGTTACACAAGCCACAAGTATTCGCTACATTGCCAAGATTCCAGCTCCGAACGTTTTACGAGGATAAAAATAACCTGCGCTACTTTCTGTCCTGACCGGACGCTTGGGCAGGAATTCAGATCTGTACAACAGTGAATGTTAATTGATCTTTCTCTGGGCTCCACCAGCATTTTGCTAATGGATAGAAGTTGTTACCTTAAGTAAATAATAGATAATCATAGACTTAAGATAATTTATCAAATAGTTTTCATTTCTTTAATGGTTTCCCCCCATAGTTAGTTAGTGTGGGAGTAAGGTGCTTTCTCATGATTTTTTTTTTTACTCATATTTTTCCTAATTTATAAAAAAAAATTTAATCAGACAAATCCTGGCATATTTCATCTTGTTGTAAATTTAGTTAATACACATCGGATTTGTTTTGGTTAGAACCACTGGAGATGACGATATCCTTAAATGTGGTTTTGTCCCGGGTCAACAGTCCATAACCCAACGATGTTCCATTTTCTATCCTAGAAGACTAAAGAAACTCGTTTTAAAGAATCTTAAAAAGTGAACCAATTATCAAATTAATTTTTTGTCATGTGACTAATGGTTGCAGCTTTGAACACCACTGCTTGTTTTTCCTAAACTGTTCAAGCATAATAATTTAATTTCATAAAAATGTAAAGATTGTCGTTGTTAACATACAGACACACTTTATTTCTGGTGAAATGTGGAGCCTCCACTAGAAAACACTGCAGGTAACCCTGGTACAGTACTGTACTTATATCAAGTCACTTATACTAGTCATTGCATCGTGTGTGTGTGTGTGTGTGTGTGTGTGCGTGTGTGTGAGACGTGCTGGCGTGTTGATAAGTGTATGGTGGGAGTGGAATGGTTCCCCGTGGTCATTATACACGGCTGCTCTTTTTCTCCACAGGCCTGCAGGATGGGAATGTATTCACACCGCCGCTGCCGATAAATATTGATTTTGTTTGTTATGTTTTAGCCTCGAGCAGCGAGTGCAAGTGTCACGCGTTAGCCACATTTGGGCATTAATAACAGCAGAGCCGAGGGAGCAGGGGCATTTTTAAGCAGTGACTGAACGGCTTTCAGATCCGATCTCACAGCCAGTGTTTACCTCTGGAGTGCAAGGAGCCAGGGGTGTGTGTGTGTGTGTGTGTGTGTGTACAGAATGCCTGAGAAAGCATACAGTATGCCCAAACTGTGACATATTTTCCTCCACAGGATAAAGCAACAAACACGTGTGTGTGTGTGTGTGTGTGTGTGTGTGTGTGTGTGAGAGAGAGAGACTGGAACCTTATCTTTCAGAATGTCAACACATTGATTTAGGAATTAAGGAAAGTAACAGGGCATGGTGAGGCACTCAGCTCTTTGGAAGTCAACCCAAAACAACATATAGTGTGTGTGTATGTGTGTGTGTGTGTGTGTGTGTGTGTGCGTGCGCACGTGTGTGTGTGTTGGTGTCCTCAGCTGCCAGATGTAGACAACATGGTATAAGCGAAGTGAATCATGGCTTTAATTAAGTGGGGGCTGAAGCTGGGCTGTGTCTCATTAAACGGCTGGTGGAGGAACATTCGAACCTGCCTGCCTCTGCGCCAGCTACTGGGACACTTTACCGATCAACTGGGAGGATTTTGAGTCATACTTTTCACCAAAGAAATAACCCACCCTCAGACACTCCTTAAAGACTGCTAAATGTAAATCAGGCTATTCTATGAAGGATTTAGTGATTTAGTGTTGTAATTAACTTTTGCAGTGTTTCCTTCAATGAACCCCCGTCTTGCTCTACTTCAGTTAGAGATTTCCTACATTTCCAGATGATAAGAAGAGCAACAGTGGAGATACATATAAACCCATTAAAGGGACATTCCAGCTTTTTTTTTTTACTAGCCATGGAGGGTATTACTCAGCTTCTGAAAACAGTTGTGTAATGTCCTCTGAGGTTCTGGGTAGGTTTTGTCTGATAAGAGTCATCAGATTTATTTCAGCTTGTAGACTACAAATTACAGAAAACAGGACATGAATTCTGGAAAACAAGCATTTACCAGACAAAGGGGCTTTAATGTAAATATTCAGTTGCATTATGGGAAATACAGAATCCATAGTTTTTTGGAGCTTACCTCCGAAAGGTCAGGAGATCTGGGCCTCTGCTGATCCAGTTCCGATCTGTCCTTTTTACATCTGTCCTTTGTGAGTCCCCCAACTTTATAGAAGTTCAACACTGAATCACTGGAGTGACCTTTTAAAAAGTAAAGGTAAGACTTTCCTGCTTGCACTGTATCTACTTTCTGCTGCTGTTGGGAACTTGTCTCAATGTCTCTTTCTTAATGGATTTCTTCCTGTATGTGTGCTGAAGGTTTTGGCACTAGATAAAAGCCTCTTTTATTCTGAGAGACTGATTCCAAAACCTGACAGCTGTGATGTCTCCAGTTTGCCAGCTCATTCACAGGAATATGACAAATACAAATACCAATTTAATTCCAATATACACACAAAGTGTGTATTATGGAAGTGTTTGAGATTAAGGTTTTATAGTAGTTTCCTTCTCTTTTTGCTGTTTGTATTTACGTCTTGACAGTTTCTGATCTGGAAATTACAATTACTTTTTGTGACATTTCAATTATGTACACTTCAACCTGATTAACTGTGTAGCCTCCTCACACCTCCTCATTTTCCCACTACCCTCTTCTTTCTCTTTGCCTCTTTCCCATTATCCACCCATCTGGGCTCAGTGTCCGGGGAGTTTTTTCCAGCCAAGGTTCCTCTGCCAACGTGGCCGGTTTGGCCAGTTTGGCTGGAGGAGCTCTGGATGCTGCCACTAGCCTGCACGGTGTGGTATGGCAGGGCAGCGCAGAGCTTGCTCAGCTGGCCACTCCAACTGAGACTCAAAGACTCCTCTCATGTTCCTCCAAAGGGGTCATGGCGGACATGTTGGCAGAGCCAAGCAAACAAATCTCTCCTCATCACTGACTCAGCAAAGAGTGAGCATACACACACACACACACACACGCAAACCTTGAAGATGAAGCTATAGTGTGGTTTGACAGGGCAATCTTGCTGCACAAATGAGCTAATTCTCTCAGAAAGATTGCTGATTCCCTTGAGAGTGTGAATGTGGTCATGGCAATATACCTGTTAGAGTGCAGTATTGTTGACTTTGACCTTAAGGTGGCGCTAGAGTTGAGTTCATGGAGTGTCCATAATGGAAAGGATTCGTTGTCTGGGGAGCATGACTGTGCAATATAATCATTAGTTCTGATATTCTGTGTATATACATAAATGGAAATCTACTGGTTTTATTGGGCTACCTTGTCATAGTCAAGGTGACAATTTTCTGGATTATTTATCTAGGTGACTAGTTTCAAGGACATTCTAGACCAAAGAACGATGGATTGACCCAACAAGCAATGGCGTTCTGCAGCCAGAGTAAAACAATGACCATGAATTTAACCAAACACACGTCACTGCCATTCAGTCTGATGAGCTTCAACATTCTCTGGATTACTGGTGATTTTCTCATTGAGTTCCACTTCAGTGTCCTTTGGCTTTGACTTGTCTTTGACTTGACTGGTCAACCATGTGGTTTTGCACTGTTGACCAGTTGCGTAACAGCAGTAGTGACCAAGCTTACACCACCAAACACTTTTCAAGAAGGCATGAAATACATTTTGCAGTGCTACTTTTAGTAATAATCAGACATGTACTTGGCAATTAAATTCATTGCTTCCTCTGAACATGTATAACATATCAATACTAAATTAAATAGCTCTAACACTCTAACAGATTGTTGGATAGAGATGAATGGTTGGACTGACCAACAATGCCATTCTTTGCCTTTGCTGCTGAACAAAAATCTCTCTCTCTCTCTCTCTCTGTGGCTCTCTCTCTTTCTCTCTCCCTCTCAATTACACACACGCGTTCACAATCCCACCTCCCCTCCAAACCGCTGTGAACGTAACGTCTGTGGTGCGGTGTCTGGAAGGTCACGCCAGGACACACCATGCCTGAACATGGATGAGAGGAGAGGGAGGCAGGAAAGGAGGGGAAAGAAACAGATGCAGAAATAGGGGAAGCAGAGAGGGACACAGGAAGTCATGACAGCAGTTGAGAGAATGGAGATCACGCAAGGGCATCGAGGATGCAGAGACTGAGAGAAGAGAAGGCAAACATAACAGATGGGGAGCAAAAAATAGAATTAATGCACAGTATTAAAATAGAGCAGACAGTCTGTCCACTTTGTCTTTATTAGAATCGACTGTAGTAAAGCTTTACCAAATGAACTGATCGAGGTAGTCCTTTTACTAGTTGAGATGACTTGCAGCTTCTGTTTCATATGCCGCTTGTATTGTTACTGCTCAAAATCAGGAGCACATTTTCCTTAAACCATGTTGTTTCCTGTCAGGAAGGGGATGTTGACATTGTCCCCCATCTTTGGTCTCACTTTGGGTGCGTTTGTTTTCCCTTTTGGCTTTGTGAAAGCAGATAAACATGAAGGAAGTGATTTCCTATCTGTCAGCTTTCACTCCTTCTTCCATTAATGCTGTACGGAGAAACTCTAAGATCACAAAGTACAAAGAAACAAGTTAAAGACGCTAAATACCCTCTAAAAGAATGCCAGAATGTGTAATCAATTCACAGCAAGCACGGAGCAGCTGTGAAGCTTTTCCATTACTATTCCTCTGCACCAAGGCACGCATGGAGGAAATTAGCTTTGCTTACACTAGAGATAAGGGAAAAAGCTAGCCTTGCTCGCGTTAGAGTTTAAAAAAAAAAAAGAAGAATTAACAATTGTATTACATTTGTTTTAGCCATAAACACACACAGAAAAGTAAAAATGTCAATCAAGATGAGAGAGGCCTGTAATTTTCATCATAGGTATACCTCAACTATGAGAGACAAAATGAGAGAAAAAAATCCAGAAAATCACATTGTCAAATTATTAATGAATAAATTGGTATATTCATCAGTAAGTATTTGGTGACCTACAAACAAGCAAGATTTCTGGCCTGACCTGTAACTTCTTTAAGAGGTTCATCTGCCCTCCACTCGTTACCTGTATTAACGGCATGTGTTTGAACTCCTTAGACAAATGTCCACAACCTCAAACAGTCACACTCCAAACTGCACTACGGCCCAGACCAAAGAGCTGTCAAAGGAAACACCAGATTGTATACGTACACCAGGCTGGAAAGACTGAGTCTGCAATACGTAAGCAGCTTGGTGTGAAGAATCAACTGTGGGAGCAACTGTTAGAAGATGGAAGACCAATGATAAGACAACATGTCACCCCGTGAGGTCAAAATAATCACAAAAACAGTGAGTAAAACTCCCAGAACCACACGGGGGAACTTAGTGAAGGACCTGCAGAGAGCTGGGACCAAAGTAACAAAGGCTACCATCAGTAACACACAACACTGCCAGAGACTCAAATCCTGCAGTGCCAGACGTGTCCCCTGCTTAAGACGGTACATGTCCAGGCCCGTCTGAAGTTTGCTAGACAGCATTTAGATGATCCAGAAATGGATTGGGAGAATGTCATATAGTAAGATGAAACCAAAAAATAACTTTTTAGTAAAAACTCAACTTGTTGTGTTTGAAGGAGAAAGAATGCTGAGTTGCATCCAAAGAACACCATACCTACTGTGAAGCATGGGGGTGGAAACCTCCTTCTATCAGCAAGGGACTTGAAGATGAAACATGTAGCTTGGTAAGAAGAAGCATTTAAAGATCTCAACCCCGTAGAACTTCAATATAGTTGAAGTGTACCAATGATGAAAATTACAGGCCTCTCTCATCTTTTTAAGTTGGTGGCTGAATAAATAGTTCTTTGCCCCACTGTTAATCTGCACATATGTTTCATCAAGTGAATGAATCAAGTAAAGATTTTTGTGAATTTGCCAATAGGCTAGCAAGCAGCCTTGATAGTACTGACCAATATAAAGGAAGCTATCGTTAGCGTATCATTTTTATTTAACCTCCTCTCCCGTTTTGTGCTCTAAAAATACATCTCTGCTCCTCCCCAAAATCAAACATGCAAAATGCTCACTGTAAGACACAATGAGAGACAGCTGAGAGGCAGACAAGCTCCTCTGTGACAGCCTCTCTCCAGTAATCATGATAATGGATGCATTTATGGCTTGAAAAGGCTACATATAGCACCTTTAAAAGACATAGCAGAGTTGTTTGTGAGTCATCTTGCTGTACTGGAGAGTTAGAGCCGGGCTCCAGCCAAACCACATCCAGACAAGCATATGTCATAATACCAGTGAGTTAATGACAGCTGTCTGCTCCTTAGATCTCTACTATAGTCCTCTCCTCTCCTCTCCTCTCCTCTCCTCTCCTCTCCTCTCCTCTCCTCTCTGATATGAAGGGGTCAACACATGTTATCTAATCTTGTCCTGAGTTTTACATTAGTCAGATTCGGTATTAAAGGTTGGAGGGTAGCTTACTGTCTAGTATAAAGCTTGTTCAATGCTTGTTCAACCCTGTACTTGCAGCACAGTTCTAACCCATACCACCATAAACTCTTAATTAATCTTCTTGCATCTCACACAGTATGTTACACTGTGTGTAAATCGAAAAAGTATATGAGAGCAGAGTGATGTCATCAGCTCGCGTCATCCATCTGCACATACGTGGGTCGTAGCAACAGTCATTGATAGAATCTGGTCTTAAATTTCAGATATTGTCTGAATTTTGTTGCAAAACCTACAAATCACTTGATGGACTTTGTGTCATGTTTCTCTCATGATTGTCAGCTTTTGTCCCAAGCAGCCCAAAATCACACTGCAAAAAAAAAGGGGGAAATAGCTGTCGTCTCCTCAAGTTCAGGTGGAAGTGGAATCTTTATCAATTTATTGATCTATTGGCGAAGCAGAAATTTCTTTAACCAAACTGAACATATAGATCAATGATGGAGGGATGGGAAGGTGGTTCCTGGTCCTACGCATCGTATTGTAACCAGAAGGCCACCAGACGCCCATATATGGACTTAGCAGCAGTATATTGAAGTTGTCATTTATAGAGCCACCTACCAAACATGCAGGTAGTGGCTATTTGATGTAAAAGATAGACTTTCACTGTGATGTTTTTTTGGGACTACATATACAGACAAGGTCTGGAGCAAATGGAGACTTTCAGTTATTTACCTCTATGACTAATAATGTAGTCTGGTGGTGCTGAATGGTCAAACACCTGGTATACATGTGTGTTCAATACTCACACAGGGTGTGTGTGAAACTGATTACTTTGTCCTCCCTTCTCCTGACTGCTCGCCTCTGGCTTTTCCTGTCCCGTCTTTCATCACAACTTTGATCCTGATCCTTTTTTCCTCCCTTTTGCCTAACTCCTCTCCTCTCCTCTCCTCTCCTCTCCTCTCCTCTCCTCTCCTCTCCTCTCCTCTCCTCTCCTCTCCTCTCCTCTCCTCTCCTCTCCTCTCCTCTCCTCTCCTCTCCTCCTCAGTCCAGGAGAACCTTAAAGTAATCTTTCACTCTATGCCTGAGAAGGCCCATCTGTCCTCCGCTTGTGTGTGCACGTTTGCGAATGGTATATGTACCCGAAGGTTATCCGCCTGTGTGCTTCATGAATCACCAGTGACTGTGATTACAGGATATTGATGTGGACTCGCTGGGCATCCGTTACCTGCTGATAGAAGCAGAAAAGGATGGAGGGGAGTATCAGGTAGCAAGAGGAACAAAGAATAGATGAGAGAGATGGCGGAGGAGCAGGGAAAAACAAATGCACAAAGCTTTTACACCTTCCCCCTGCAACCACCTTGCTTTGCAGGCGGGATGGGGTTTCCATGGTGACGTGGAGGGAGGGTAGCAATGGGAACATCCCGGTTGGCTGGGGTCTGCCCAACATAGTAGAGTAGCAGAAGTGTGACTTCTGACAGTGAGCATGTCTGGAAGAGTGTGTTTTCACCTTGTGGTTTTGGTGTGGGTGTTTGAGTACATCTGCGCTGTACGGAGATGAAGATGATGAATAAATTACAGCTAAAGAAAGAGAAACGTCTATATTTACCAACACTGTCAGATGAGAACCCTCATCATGTCAACGTTACAGACACTGGGAGCAGTAGCCTTGTTTACTGCATGACCACCGTGCATTTTGGAGTTTATCCATTGGGGTTTTGAAAGGGTTTCATTAGTGAAAGCGTGTATAATTTTCTCAACCCATAGAGAACATTATAATCCTTTAATTGGGGTTTAAATATAAGAATGACAAAATTTGGGGTCAGAGCATTTCTACGTGGCATAGGCGATAATAGCTATAACAGGGAATGAGGTTTGAATGAAAATGATTAAAGACGATCACATTCTCTGTAATTCTGCGTATTTCAGTTCTATGCAACCATCGAGGACTTTATTTTAAAACAGTCTTAAAGGACGAGTTCCCAATTTTTCAAGTGTGTCTTAAAATAATAATCAGGTGCCCAAATGAACACTGAAATAGTTGTTGTTGTTTTTGTTAATTGTGTCATTTTCTGTGACTTTTTTTTTAACGTTTCGTATCGTTGAATGTTTCTTTCCCTCAGCCGTTCAAAGGGATATTTTCTTTTCTCTTTCTTCCTTTCAGCTGCAGGAGATGTTGAGTTTTAATAACAGAAGCTTAACAATGGTGATCAAAAAAACTGTGCTCGAAAGAGAGAAAGAAACTCAGAGCAGTGATGAGTGTGACATGACTCTCTGATGTCCTGATCAAACTGAATTAACCCCTCACATAAAGCCTTAGTAGGGTACAACAAGGGTAACTACATGCTGCATGGATAGCTCTTTCACTTTCTTCCTCCTGCCTCGCCCTCTCTGCCAACATCAACTGGTGTATCTTTTATCCCAGAGTGTGGATTGTGATGACATAGACACATGTTTTCTGTCTCAGTGGCACAGAGGATCGATTCCTCCACACATCCTCCTGCCAAGCCCTGGCTGTGGTCAGCTGTAGATCTGACTGAAAGACAACACAGACACCTAAGATGCTGCTCTGTATCCCTGCGCTGTGTCTCAGGGTCCAGCGGCTCATTGAATCATGCTCAGTCACTAACACATGGGCACACAGGGCCGTAATTTCCCCTGCTGTCTATTTTAAGAGGACTTGCAGTCCTGGAAAAACACACACACACACACACATACGCACACACACTATAATTTAGCGGTGCATAACTGCAGTGTTGCAAGAGCAGGCAGCATTAAAGGTATCTGAGTGCACTGAGAGAAAAGGCCAGACAGACACAGCCAGACGACACACGTACAAATGACTCAGTACTTGTATCCCTCATTCATCTTTCATTCAGTCTAATGCTATGTTCTCGCAAATTAGCTCTTTTCTTCTTTTTTTTTCTTTTTTTTTTTCATTTCCTGTCAGTCGCTCTATGAAGAAATATAAATAACGCCATCCATCCACTAAAATAGCTGTAATGGTTCAGTGGTCACATGGAGACAGACGCATTTGTCGCAATTTTTGTGTTCTGCGCTCAGGATGGCGTGCAGCAATAAGGAAGTCCGGTAATCTGTCTTCCTTTTTTTCTGTGCGAGCATCAGCCGGGAAAACAAAAGATCACACAAAGAGCCAGAAACACGGCTCTGCACTCGCACGTCACAGTGTGGCGTTGTGGAGGTGACACAGAAGAAGAAGTGAGAACAGTAGCAGGCTGCTGCCAGTATACTCCATCAAAACTGCTTATTTGATGCTCAAAGAAGCTGCTGAAACCTGCTCCCTGAGTTCCTCCAGATCTGAAATCTCTCATGAACTCATCTATTGTGGCTGGTTGACGATGAATCATCTCTATTGCACCAGACCTTGAGATGCAGGGAGTGTAAAAAAACGGATGCACGTCCGAGCAAGTAATACTTACTGTCAAGCACTGTGAAATTGTTACCAATTTTGAATCATGAAATGTTTTAACCTTCAAAAAAAAAAAAAAAAAACAGATATTGGCAAGGAGCTCAAAAATCCAGCAGTGCTGGGGCTGTAATTGAAAGATAAAGGTCAGTTTTCTTTCTCACGTTTAATGAACCGGGTCAGAAATACAGCTATAAGCGTGATAATGATCCAGCTCATTAGCTCTTCTCTCCTACGCTCCGTATGCATCGTTTCCTGTGTATGCATTCAATTAGCATATTTGGCAGGTATGCGAGGTGAAGCAAGGATATAGGGTTTATAGAGTTACACTTGGTGTGAATTCATTAAAAGACTTAGCAGCAGTGTCGGGGAAATATTCATATTCATAGAGGGTTTGATTTAAAAATGAATTCTTCATGCCTTTGGAATAAAACGTCAATTCCCTCAGTTATCACATAGAAATAACGTGAAGTTTGCAGTTTAGAATATGATTTCTTTTGGCTGCTGGTCAGATTAAGTAAAATATTTTAATATTTTGAGAATAAACTTTGGTCTTTGCCAATTTATGATGGCCATTTTTATTGTAATTTCTGAAATAATTTCTAAATAGTTAAATGTCCAATCAAATATTTTTAATACAATATTTAGTCCAGTTTATGACAATCAAAGACATTTCTAGTATTTTTTTTTCTTTCTGTAGACTTACAATAACCACTACAGCTGTGTCAAACAAATGTATTCCTGTTACCATTTCTTTTTCTTATGCTACTTTTCATCATGATGGAGGTGATGTCGCCCTTTTCAAATTCTAAATACCAATTGGTTTCCAATTGGCACCGATAGCCGTCAATGAATCAATGAGTCTTTATTGTCCCCGTGGGGGAAATGTGGTTTGCAGCTGGGTGACAGAAGGCGTTTACAACTCGTCATACATGATGCATCACGACCGGACACGAATAACTCTCTTTAACTTCTGCACTCACACAAACAAACTGTAGATCACTTTATAACGGCAACATCCATCCTGTTGGTGAACATAGCGTGTGTGTGTGTGCGTGTGTGTGTGTGTGTGTGTGTGTGTGTGTGTGCGTGCATGTGTGTGTGAGCAGAGAGGAACTCCGAGTATAATGAAAATGGAATTGAGAAGAAAGGCAATAAGGTAATAGATTCATTTCATTTGGAGGCATAATAAGGAATTGATTTCCCTAAATGTAAGCGGAGATGAAAGCAGTTGCTGCCGAAGAAGTGAAACTAATGAAGAAGAAAATGACAACATGCACTCCTGCATAAGAGAAGAACACTGTGAGATAAACAAGCTATTAACAGAATTACACTCCTGATGCTTCGTATCGGTGATGCGTGGACACACACACACACACACACACACTCATGCACTCACACATTACACATTGTTCATTTTTATTACCTTTATTACCTGGTCGTGCAGATGCACACACAGCCACACGTGTCATATTTACCCATCCCTACACGCTTAAACCCAGTTTAACACACACACACACACACACACTATCATGATGAATACACACTTATTCTATTTACAGCTGTATACACACAACCCTGACTCCAAAAACACTTTTAGCCGGAGCATGGACACACACAATCTGTGGACACAAAAACTCATTTTCAAGCTATTTTCAACCGTACACACTCACACAAACGCACATCGTCCAAACACACTCATTTCAGAACCATTTTGAGCTGTGCAAAGTCGTTTGGCTGCACATACATGCACACACACACACACACACACACGCACGCACACACGCACACACACTTCCCCTCTGCTCTCTGCTGATTAAGGCTTTTATAATTAGAGCCCTCAGAGTTCCCAACGTGTTGGCACTTCAAAGACAGCTGTGATTGGAGGAACTGCAGCGTTAGAGCCATCCTATCATTTCTCTCCAATCAATCTGTCATCACCTCTGTACTCGTCTCCTTTTTTATTTTTCCTGATCCTAACGTGTATTTACGGATGGATCCTCTCTGATAGAAACACATGAGTGTGGTATTACTGTAAACACACACACACACACACACACACACACACATACACACACACACGCATCCTTAAAAAAAGATTTGTCTAACTTACAGTTTTTTAAATGTATTTTATAGACGTTAAACAGCAGGTTCTTTTTTCTTTTCTTTTCACAGTTCTCCAGCTTGTCATCTATAAGAGGAATAAATCCACAGTCCTCTCTCAGAGCAGTGAGAGGCTATTTCATAAATGAACCGTCGCTTTTATTGCTAGATTAAGGGCTCTGTTTCCTCGCTCTCTTGCTCTCTGACTCATTCTGTTACAAACGTTCATGCGTTGATTCTGTATGCTATATGAATTCTTTATTTCTCAAGTCCAAAGTCAAACATTATGTGCTCATGTTTCTGGCTTGTAATTCTATTTCATAAATTCTATTCTTATACTTAAAGTCCTACAGGTATGTCGTGCTGAATTTGGTGAAATTAGGATTGAACAGTTCACTTAATACAAACGTCATATATATATATATATATATATATATATATATATATATATATATATATATATATATATATATAGGCAGCTACAATCAGGTGCTGGGACTAGCAGTATATCTGACATTAGTGATGAACTCAGAGATGATTATGATCTTCAGCAACACTATCATCAACATTGTTTCTAGATCTTTTCAGCAAAAGGTAAACTCACTGTACACTACCTGCTCAGCACCAAACGGCAGACAAACAAAGTCAGAATCTAGCTGGGGAACACACACACACACACACACACACACACAGCTGAGCTGATTTATGTGAGAAATGTGGAAATGCGTGCAGGTCAAATCACACTAGTGTCACTATAAAAATCAATTCTCTCTCCCATTTCTCTTCCTGCCAGCGCCATCACCACATGAATGTTGTTGTTTTTTTTCCCAACACATGTTCGATAGGTGGAACTGGCTCCTTCCGTCTCCATTTGATGCTTCAGCAGCATCAGTCACACATGCGACAAAGCACAAATAGAGCTGACACAGGAAGTTAGCTCCCATCGCTCCTGCTGACGCTGTGATGTAAGCTGTTTCGCCTTGTCTTCTTCCAGCTCTATTTGAGATAATTCCATCAGTAAAGTTATACAGGAAGTTTGTGCCGTCTTCATCAACTACAACTTGACCATCTGACCCTGCTGGCCACGCCCATCATAGATTATATACCCTGCAAACATCATCAGTATTATTGAAACATTTATTTATTGACATGTCGTGGCTTGATGGAGATCATGAAAGAGGTTCATGTAGAACTGTATGTGGTCCCCACCAGGAAATAACCCAACACATAAACCCATTTAATACCACAAATTGTCATTTTTATAATTTGCTTATTTTATCTTTGAAAAGAACCAGATAACTGTCTCTTGGCTGTAGCTATTTAAATGTCTTAAAAAATTGTAACTATTCCTTTAAATAATTACAACCTTTTTTTCTTCCAAGAACTTTCAACTCATATGTCATGGAGAGATATGCATTAGATATATGCAGTTGGAAATTACATTTCCATCCACTTCATGCATCTTTTTTATCATTTTAAATTCAGCGAGAAAGTGGAAATTGAAAAGCGGAAACACAGAAAGCAGACCGAATGATCAGATCTGTAATGCTCCTCAATGTTGTGTTGCACACAAACCTGTTGCAGAAGAACACCACTCTTTCAGTTGCACCCACGCTGGCTCTGGTGCTGCAGGCTTATTCGGAGCTTATAACGTGCGTGTGTGTGTGTGTGTGTGTGCGCGTGTGTGTGTGTAGGACTGACCGCTGTGATGCTGCTGCTATGATCTACTGAGCCTTTTCAGCCTCAGGCCAGTGAGCACAGATAGATAGCACAGCCAGGGCCGTCCCAGCGGTGCATCTTAAATCATTCTAATCCACTGTGGAGGTTAGAATTGTAAAACATGTGCTGCTATGCTCTCGTGCTCTGCTCTTCTCACCATCTTTATTATATTTCTATCTTTTGCATCTCAATGCAACAAACCTTTTGGGGTTTTATCTAAATTGATCTTCCTCCCTTCTGCTTTAGTATCTGTTTCACCCTCTGTTTTTTTTCTGGATTGCCAAGGCTTCAGCCAAGGCCTCTATATTTAGTCCCCGAGGCCAGCTGTGGCTCAAGAGGGGGGCTGATCTGGTTCTGGCAGCCCTCGGCGGGACTCAGCTCCCCCACAAAAACCCTTAATCGCATGGGCCGCGCCCCAAAGAGGAGCCGGATGAATAAGATGCTGGCGAGGGGAACAGAAGAAACGATTTAATGTTGGGAAAATGAGGTAGAAGTGGGACGAGCTGAAAAGTACATTTGAAAGAACAAGAGGGTGAGAGCAAAGCAGAAAATGAGCCTGTAAATGCAGCTCATTAGCTTTGTGCAGAAATCTCATTTTCAGTCTCTGAATGGAACAAAGAGAGAAGGGAAAAGAAAGGAAGCTGGCACACAGATGAGAAGGGTTTATCAAAAAAAACAAAAAACACACACAACTACTCCAAACTGCAAATAATTCTCTTCAGGACATTAACAGCTTCATCAGTTCCAGTTAGTTTCTTTTTCCTGAAGAAAACGTAACATCACAACTATACGGTTCCATCAGACCTGCTTTTCATTGTTTTTCACGCTGCCATACTTTTACAAGTTTTAAACATTCTGGGCAAATCACATCTTTTTTTTTGTTTTTTTGTTTTTTGGCATTTGTTTGTGAATAAATGGCCATATCATTTGAATAAAGAAAAGGTTATCTTGGCAGGAGGCCTGGAGGAGGTTTCAAAAGGTCAAAATTGATTATTGTTGGCAGTAAATGAAAATTCTACAGACCAGCTAGGTTACCACAATAGACATGTGCTAATATTTGTGTGTGTGTGTGTGTGTGTGTGTATATGGTAGTATGTAGAGTACTTTTAGAAGCTGATTATTTCAACCAGTCAAGTATGCACCATGTGAAAGCAGGGTTAGAACTCGGGAAAAACCTTTCAGCAATCGGTGAAGAATCAGAGACAGAAAAAACATTTGGGTAGAGGCGTATTTCTACACCCACAGAACGCAGAGCAACCACAACGTGTGTGTTTTCAGTAAACAACTCCTGTTTCCCCTAACTGTAAAAACTTTGCGTGTCTTTGTGGTGCCATCATCACCACTCCACTCCCTCCACCTTCATGTCGTACCCACAGCTCAACGTATCACATTTCCTGAGCCAGATGTATAAAACTGTGTGTTAGATTTAAGGATAAAAGTCATTATGACACACAGCAGTGTCCATAAATAGATGTTGCCACACCCATATTCAACCTTGTTTTGGACATAAACTGCATTCATTCATTCATTCTGTCCTAACGCTCATCTGTAATTGTTATTATTGGAAACTGTGTTGAGGTACAGTCACCGTCACAGTATCACACCCAGTTGGTAAAAATACTGCAGAGGGATGCATGTTCTCATGGTATGTTCTGGTTTTATACATAACAGTTTGGCTATGGGTGGGTTTTTGAAGGGCATGCTGGGAAGTGTAGGAAAACCACTAACTGAAGCTGAAGCAGAAACAGATGGGGCAGGTTAAAGGTATTAAAAAAATAAATAAATAAAAAAAAGCTAATTACAACATTTCACAAAAGTAACCCCTGGAACGCATTGATCATCACAGAATTAAGAAGGACACGTGCAGCTTAGTGTGCACATTAGTGTGTGTGTGTATGTCTGTGTGTGTGTATATCCATGATAAGCAAAGGATGATTCCAGATGATTTTGTATAGTACAACCACGGGATGAAATGCTCACTCGGCCAACACTTTGGTTCAAGTCCCACCAACAAAGGCCCTCTGCAGAATCGCTCGGTGCGAACTTACTACTTATTTTTGGAGTGAGCGATGATGCTGCCGAACCTCTCAACGGCACCAACATGAGCGCTTTAATATTATGCATCACTGCTGCATTCAAAGTTCAATCTCAAATCTGACTTTTAACCAGCGATATGACAGCTGTTTGACCCAGTTCTCCAGTGCACCGAGCTCATAGCGCTGTGTAGAATGTCATGCAAATATAGTGACAGCAGCATGTCAGTAGCGTAGCAACAGCTCCAGCCTTCCATCAGTGTCTACACAGGATATGTTAAAGCCCACCTCTACTGCGTAGGTCACCTGAAGTTTGAGAAATAAAAAATATTCGGGTCACGGTTCCATGCGGAAAACACAAGCTGTTATGCAGCCCGTGTAGACAGCTGTATGCTTAAAACACAGGTGTATGCTCCATTAGACTCATTGTGACTATATCTCTGTGAATAATCATGGTCATTATTTTGTGAACCCCCTTGAACTTTACTCTAGCTGCCATCCAACATGCTTGTAATGCAACCTGTGCATCCTCTGCATCCCTCCTTCAGTCTCATTTTAGTTTGTAAATCCTTTAAGTTTTATGTCCTCATGAACTTCCCGGGTTGACAAATCGCGTTTTATCACCCCAGACGTTCACACACATGCCGTTTTGTGGATGTCATTAAACGGACTGGGATTTATTTTAAGTTTCAACAGCAGATTGAGGTTTAGTTTGAAATGTATTGCTGTCTGTCACCGACCAACCAAACTGATTCAACGTCTGCTCTTAACACTGACACATCTAAAGAAAAGTCTAGACTTTAATCTTACCCCTTCAAGAAGGATCATCCAAAGTGAACGCAATTTCTTTCACACACACGCACATGCACACACACACACACACACACACACACACACACACGCAGGCAATGTTTACCCTCCATCAGACAGATCAGTCCAGTTCTTCTCAAACACAGAAATTAGATTAAAGTAATAACATGACTTTAAAGAGGCCTTCAGGTGCCCAAGACAGCAACTGGAGCAACATTAGAACAGGGAGAAATACTGTTGGCTTCATAGCCTTATACCGTTGTCACACACACACACACACACACACACACACACACACACACACACACGCTTCTGCTTTGTCAGAATTTCATTAGTTTACACTCAGCTTTTTCTGCTGACTCTGGCTTTCCACTCCCTTCCTCCGTCTCTTTCTCGCTCTCCTGTTGAAAGGCTCACTGTACCTCGCTGGGTGACGTTGTGTCAACAGCACGCTAACGCCGAACTGACGTCAACTAAACAGGTCCTCCACAAAGAGTCTGTTTGTGACCCGCCGTTCATTAAACCACAAAAAGACCTGCAAAAAAGTCATTTAATTAAGCTTAATTTGCATGTTTTAGCCCATTCATTATGCATCATAAACATTCTGCTGACTATTTTATTGTTTTTATATTGTAGTTTTCCTACCTTTCATACAGCTGTTGGGTTTTGTTTTGGTTAAGTATGAAAATTAAGTTGCAGACTATATATATATATCAAGTCAGTCACTTTCTAAAGCCGAGACAAGATCAGTCGCACCTCTGAGTTTGAACATGACGTTTGAAGGGCAAACTGACTAAACTGGAGCTTCCACTCGTTTCACTGTGTGTGGCACAAGGAGAAATTCACCGCTCGACAAATGGCGGTTGGCATGAGTGTAAGACTCACCGTTAAACGTGATTGAAGTTGATGGCTTTTCGAAGCCATTACTTATGGTGGTATATTAGACGGTCCCCACTGAGCATTTTATAGGCTATCATCAGTTCAGATGTTTGATGGATGCTGCAGACGGAAGGTTGTACATCATACCAAAGCACACAAAAACTTCACATTTTCATATCATGCAGTAAAAACTTCTTTTGGCACAAACTTAAAAAAAATAAAATAAATGGTTCTCGCCTCAAAGGGGTCAAAGGTCAGGGATTCTGCGTGACACTTCAGCAGTGGTGGTAGGCTGCTTTCTCACCACACCACACCTGCTGTCCTCAAAATCAACATAGCTGAACTAGTTCTGTTGAAGACCTCCCATGTGGTATATGGCTTTGACATGTTCAGGGCCCAAAAAGCACCACGGGAGGCCCATGAGACTCTCCATGGGGTGCAGGTCATAAACACAGCAGCTCTATGGTTTGATGCAGGCAAATACACATGACCTTATAAAATGCAAATAAGCTGCTTGCTGAGCAAAAAAAGTAACAGAAATGCATTTTGACACGATGAAAGGATTAGAAGGTGGAGACATGACTAGAGAGCAGTTTGATGCTAAAATAGTTTGCCGGGGGAGACAGGGGAGGATGAGTGTGTGACAACACATTCCTGAATGTGGAAACAGACGTATAATGTCTATGTGGCGCCAGAGGAGGAGTCTTAGTCAATAACCCTGATGATCATGAGGGGAGATGCGTTATTGGAAATGCAGGATCCTGCGTTTTTGGAACTTGACCCATTCGAAGGGTGGAAACGTCAGCCTGTGCTGCTGCAGTTTTAGTCTTTACATGTTACGCAACAGTCTGTAAACGCAACATTTACATATTACATATTATAAAGTCCAGTAGCTTCAGCTTCAGCTTCAAACCTGACTTTAAACACACTTATTTTACCTTCCTTAACCGTCCTTTACACTACTGTCACATAATTGTGTGAGTACATAACCTTAAATAATGTGTCTATAATGCTTCATTATGAGGTTGACACCAGACATTCAAAACAGCCCACAGGTCGCACGATTGAGTTCCTAACTGCAGTGTCGGGGTTATGATCCCTACTCCCATTAAGCAATTGAAAATAAGCCTGTAATCAGTGTATCTAATGAGCCATATTGAGACAGAATGGAAGGTCAAAGGTCAGAGCAGAAATGGTTATTCTCATTGTTTAAACCGGTGGTCTTGTCTTGTATATTTTTTTTCCATATCAGAAACTGGCATATTGTAATTGTGTTGATTGAATCGTATTAATCTTTAATGACTTAATTCATGCTTGTTTGTTTTTATGAGTTTGTCTGTCAGCACGGTGTTTGCAGAACTGATGAATTGATTCAAGTGAATGCTGGAAAACAGTCAGGCTGCTGGCCAGGGAACAATTGATTCAGCGTTGGTGGGGATCCAGATCCATGAGACAATCATCAGTCTTTCACCATAACTATGAAACTGACAAAAGACAAAAGTCTGACCTCAACCACCGAGCGTATGTTTCCAGGAGCATTAATATGAATTATGTGATATGTGATGGAACACCTATCTCAAGCAAGTCTCTGTAGGAAGGTTTTTTTTTTCAAATCAAACAACTGACAGTTATGAAGGTTGAATCTGAAATCTCACAGCATTTTTTTTTATTTTTTTAATTTTAGAAAATGACTTTATTTTAACAATACAGACAGTGAGAGAGGACGAGGCTGCAGCTGGTCCACGGCAGGGACCGGCCCAGCTGCCAAGTTGCCCATCGTTTGCCACAACAACAAAGAAAGCCAATTAACTGAACCGATGGTGGAAAGTCACACACTCAAGCATCTGTTACATCTACACCTCTCTCTCTCTCTTTCTCTCTCTCTCTCTCTCTCCATCTCCATCTGTCTGTACATCAGTGAGTCTTCAGCTGCTTGTTATAAAGCATCTCCAACGGGCTCCATTTCAGCTCAGAGAGATCTTTAATCATCCATCCACAGGGACCTGTGTGTGTGTGTGTGTGTGTGTGTGTGTGTGTGTGTGTGTGTGTGTGTGTGTGTGTGTGTGTGCGTGCGTGCGTGTGTGTGTGTGTTCATTACGGCCATGTACGTCTTCCCATATGCTTGTCTTGTCTGCGAAACCTCCAGTTGAATTAGGTTTTACTTTCACATTATTGAGTTATTTTGCTATTTGGAAAGTCATTGTTGCATGTGAATGATATCTCCCAGACAACACTCCTGCTCCAGTAACCCACACAACAACAGCAGTGAGGCGGTGAGACAATCAGGGAGTGTCTCACCACCTATACACTGACCCACTGTGTGAATATGGATTTATTTATTTAAAACTCAGCGGTGTGTAAAAAAGAGCAAAGAGCAGTAATTTATCTTTTAAGCTCCACTAATCCATATTTTTATATTAACAATGTATCAAATGATGTTATGTAAAAGGTGTTTGTGATGAAAAAACTCTCAGTTCTCCTTTAGCTCAAGGAGTGGGGCTCATACTTTTAAGGGCATCTAACACTTTGTATTCACAATACATTAAAAAAAAAATCTCTAATATATGCACAATACACAAAGAAGCATATTCCCTGTGAATATATCCTCTGGGCTGTTGAGAAATGTTGATGAGATTGTCATAGCCGGTTGAACAACGCCTGTTCTGGTCGGCAGTGCCAACAAAATGTATTCAGGGCCGTGCCAGCGCACCGGCAGCGAGGAGCTCCACACCGTGTTTGTATTTTCATGCATCTAAATCACCAGCGTAAGCCCCAGTAGTATCACACTTCACTAGCTGCTGCAATCTGTGTTGCAGTTGGCTAATTCAAACAGCAGTCTCCGTCACCACGAGTCCGAACGTCCTCGGCTGAAACGTTGGGAAAGTTTCAGCCGTGATGGACGGTTTTACTTTCCCAAAATCGTTTAAATGCTTTTTCAGAAGCCTTTTTTCACAAGAGGAAATCTGTGGAGTCCAAGGAAAATGGTCCAAATTAAAGATATTGAATGTGACAAGATGTGATTTAATAAATCCACATAGCTGGAGCCTGAATGTGTGCATGCTGTACATGTAGAGGCATGTATGCGCTTGCTTTTGAAAGTCTGTGCCTTGAATGTTGTTACAGAACCACATATTTGAAGTCATCTCTCTGAGACATCTTACATCAGATTACACTGAAACACCCACATACAGAAGGTGCACTGAATGAAGCTGAACTGGAACTGGAACAAGAAATGGTTAGACAATATCACACTTATTATATCACACATTAATATCACACATCATTAACACTTTAATCATACATACACACTATTGAGTTGGTTTATGCAGCAAACCATCATCCATACGTCCCATTACCATGAAGCACAATGAATGTGACATACTGTAGACCTTGCTCCTCACAAACCCCTCACCTGTCAAACAAACTGTTGATGGCACATACACACACACACACACACACACACGGATGTAGAAATAATGCGGAGAATGGAGTGTGTGTGTTTTAGGGGTTACTGAGGGGTGGGGGGCAGAGAGAGGTCGGTTCAGCTTTTAGTAAGAAAGTAAACACTAGTGTGTGTGTATATATATATATATATATATATATAGAGAGAGAGAGAGAGATCAGTGTACTGTGAAAGGTTTTAAAGGGTTTTAACTAGCAAATGTTGTGGTCTTTATGCTGATGTACTGGCTGCTATCAAATCTAGGACTAATGAAAGTGGTTCACTGCGTGTGTGTGTGTGTGTGTGTGTGTGTGTGTGCGTGTGTGTTCAGATTCCAATCACTTAAGATGATTCATTATTGTTGCTTGCAGACTGTTTCATCCTGTGGGCGTCTTTGTTTATAACAGATCTACATTTCACTGACTTCTTATCTGTCTTCTCACACACACACACACACACACATGCCCAGCTGTGTGTGAGTGTTCCACAGTGCGGGGAGCAGCATTTAGCAGCAACATCAGACTGCTGGAAGGCGTGTCCCTCCCTGCTGCGCCGTCAACGCAGCCCCGCCATGCTGATTGCAGGCGGTGGTGTATAATGACAAGGGCTCCTGCTGGGTTGTGGTCAGGGGCTGTATGGGTAAATCATCTACCATTTTGCAACACTTTAAAATTCAACAATTAATACTTTCAGCATTTTTGGAAACATGTCACACGAGCTGCGTTCTGCCAACACTTTCATCCAAAGCCTTTCAGTAACAGAAAAGCGTATCATTTTACAATGCGTGGGCCCCGTGGTAATAATAAAAGCAATGCAGAGGCAACAGACGAAGGAGAGTGTGTTTGAAACATCACAACAGGTATTGATGTTCATAAATGAGCCATCCACAGGGAAAAAAGAGTCGGTATAGCAGCTGGTGAGGACATTAATCCTTAGAAATGTCATATGAAATGAAAAACTGGGAGTTTTTTAAGTCTCCAATGCTGATGTCCAGCTTCCTTTCACTGATGCTGTTTTTGAATTGTGCTGTTATAGAGAGCCAATCAGTGCATGCTAACCATATTTGGCTGCTATGTACATTAAATGTACATTTAACGTCCCAGCTATGCAACAACCCTTGTTAAAACCTCACTTAAAGGCACTCAGTCTTACTGAAACCTGCATCTTTAAAGCTATGAGTCGTTTTGCAAATCAAATGGAGCTGATTCATATATACATGTACAGGAGCAGAATGATTTGAGGAATAGGCCCCTGAGGATTAGCCACCACATACGCTGTTAAGTGCTTTCACTCGTGATTTCATGCTAATAAAGTTCAAATGTTTAGGAAACATTAGCTTTCAGCATATTGAACATCCTTCTCTTCACGTCATATTTTTCTGCCCAGCACCTGGTTTATATCAGGATATCAATTTCATCCAGATGGAAAAAAAAAAAAAAAAAAAAAAACATGGCTGTTTGTGATGTGCTCAGCTGTGTGTGTGTGTGTGTGTGTGTGTGTGTCACTTCAACAGAATTATGATTCAAATGTAACTAGTCAATGTTGATACAAGTTACAAGTAGCGCAATAAAAATAAGACTAATTGTTGTGGTTTATAATAGCTTTTGCTGTAACTTGTGGTTAGTCATTTTTATTCTCTCTCTCTCTCTCTCTCTCTCTCTGTCTCTCTCTCTCTCTCTCTCTCTCTCTCTCTGGTTTCATGTGGTTGTTGGTGTTGGAGGAACCCCACCTAAACACCCCATGCTGTTAAAAAAAACAACTATTTTGGGACCATTGTGTTGTTTGGTGACGTTAATACCGTCTCTAGAGTTACAGCTTTCTACACCAGCAGGAGCAGGAAAAGGATTTTGGCCAATTCACAATTTCTAATATTAATAGAAATATTCTACTCTATTTCTTCCATCTATTATCTATGAAAAGGTGGTTTTTCGGCCTGCAAAAGTAGATGTGCAATGACTCTGCTGTCCTGTAGGGACTTCATTCCACCGGAGTACCGCCGGGCAATAAATGGGGAATGTAGGGTTTGACCATGCACCACAGTCCTCAACGGGACACGAGCTGCAGCAGTTCAAGACAGTGTGGTGCAGCAGGTCTGCTGGTCTGGTGGCACGTCAACACAGAGGCTCCAAAGCTCGGTCTAAACTGGTCAGATCAGTCACAAAGACATTAAACTCTCCTACTATGGTCTCTCTACTACACGTAAAAACCTACCTGAATACAAGTAGGAACTGAGGAAACTGTAGAAAACCAGTAACCGAAGTAAAAATCAGTTGACAGAAAGTATAAATCATAACAATTATTCCTGCTGGAGTGTGTTTGACCAGCACACATTGATTATCTATCAGTGTGTGTGTGAGGTGGTGACTCTTTAATGTGTCAGGCCTATAAAGGAGATGCAACCTCACACCCTGAGTTGCCATTTGGCCCAGAAGCCGCCCCGTGGAGCCTGCTTTTAGCACTGAACCAACCCTCCCGTGCCTGCAGCAGCTGGGGCATCGCTCCACCTGGGCCTCATTCTTCTTCTGAGCTTATTGCCACGGGCAGGGCTGGAGTCACTCCTTATGTTCAGCTTGAATTGATAGTTCAACTCTTTAAGAAACACTTCACGTCCCCTCTTCCTTCCTTCTCCCCTCTTGTGTCTGACGGAGCCGACTGACTCATCTTCCTTCATGTGGTGCTTTTCTTGTCTTGCAAACTCAACTAAACCGAGGATAGTAATATTCTGATATATTTCTTACATCTATTATCCTTGACTTCTTTACTGCGGGCTGGTGATTTTAAGAATTGGAAGGCTTCGCTAAGATTGCAGTTACTGTTGAACTCTCCAGACCCTGTAGAGGCGAGAAGCTAGAATGTAATGTAAATGCATTAGCAGCTATATTTCTATGATCCCCTCAGGCTGTGTGCCTCCAGCCTCACAGCAAACTTTTTAGAAAGAAAAAAAAAAGAGTTATTCTGAATGTTGGAGATCATACCTAGGCTTACCAGCAGGAGACTCAATGTGACCTTCTGTTGAATAAATATACAAGAATTAGAATATCTGCAGTTTCATTCCACAATTAAATATTTACTATTCTGTCTGTTCAAAATGGTCTCTGGCGTTGGATGTGAATGTCTTCCTTGATTGTTTTCATGCACCGACTCATTCTCGGTCAACTTTGACCTCCTCCATGTGAATCTCCTTCCCGGTATCGAATGACCCCAAACATGATGCATCTCCTTCTACGTTCCTCCTCATTAACAAGACTTTGCTCCGGCTTTCATCTGGATATTATGAGTCAGAGAGAGTTTGACTTGACAGAAGTTCCATACTGAGGCGATGACATGCTAGCAGTATGGCTCTATGGAAAGCAATGTTGGCTTTATTGCAACCAGCTGGTTCAAAATCCTCACTTGCGATCACTTTGGTGATCCTCTGACTCTTCTTGCAGTGTGAACACGATGTCTGGTTCATGTCAGCGTGTTAGCATGCATGGTCATAGTGATAAACAGCATTTGGCTCAACGCACTGCTGTGCCACAGTACGGTCTCACAGAGCCGCTACTGTAGCATGGCTGTACTCTGAACGCTTTGCATCACTTTACAGTAAACCACTTATTCTTATAAAGAGTGTTCTAAGTTGTTACAAATGACCTAATAAATGTTTAATAACCGCTTAATATTAAACAGGTTATGAAGCATGTGTATATAGACCAAAAGAAAGCTCATATAAATCCAAACCCAAGACTTTTATTCATCCTTGAACTGAAGACTTGTAACTGATTCATAAGGCGTTAATACATTTATTATTCATTCATACAGTGATTAGATGACTTTGAAGATTTTAGGCGTGTGTTGGATTAGTAAGAAGCACCAATTCTGGATACAGTCTTTTCTTTGCTTACAGTTAATCTGTTTATTGTGCTTTTAAATCTCTCCCTGCAAACAAACTCCAGTCAGTTTAACACATGTCCTCGTCATTACTGCTCAATATCTCCCCTTTCGTTAAGGAATCTTGCGGCTAAAAACCCCCTCATCAATTACCCAGGACCTCTCGTCAATGGAGAGCATTTCTCCAACTTTAGATGTTTTATGCATAAGACCCCGGAGTGCACGCAAAGACAACCAGGGAAGACAAAGCTCATTTTCTCTGTAGTTAGTTGAGAATTAAGCGGCTTCGCACCGTCTGATTCTTCTCCCAGCGTCGCCTCGCCTGCCGGTCTGTGATGGTTTTTTAAATGACAGCTCGACTCGTCAGCTTGCCGTCAAGCCTCGGGGATCAGATACCTCTGTCTGATCCCAGCACGTTTTTTTCTCCTTCATTTTCTCGTTCGTTTCCATTCACAGTCATTACTGCAGGATGGAGTGAGGCGAGGTGGAGTGGTTCTGTTACTGACGGAGCAGCGTGACATGAAGTGTGTGACTCCCACAGGGCGTGTGCGAGGCGGTTCAGTGAGTTCATTCGGATGGCTCCAGTCCCCCGTCTGTATCCAGGCAGAAGTCTCTCCTCCGTCTCCGTCTCAGTCTCTCTCCGTCTTCATGACGACCCCCTGCTGTGTTCGTGGCCTGTGGTCTTGTGGTTTTTGCGGCGTCTGCTCCGGTGCCCCTGTCGGCCCCTCTCATGTGACTGGGTTTCTTCCATGCTTGGCCACCTTCCGACCGTATAGGCCCACGGTTGACCGCATTTCCCCACTGCTCCACTTCCACTCAGATTGTATATGTGAGTGTGTGTGTGTGTGTGTCTACCCCAGGGGAGGGGCCAACTATAAACAGTCATCACTTGTTGACTTCCTGCCATCCATCAAAGCCTTGAGCTCCATTAAGTCCATGTGGGCTCAGTCATCCTCCACCTACTGAAACCATTATTACATTACAGACTTCTGATGTGATCATAAGCTTTATTTTATTTGCATATTTTATTTCCTCACTTGCTTATTCAATAATAGTTTTGGAGAAACATACCTTATTTAAAGGGCAGAATCATATTTAGACCAATAAAATGTCCCAAAAGTCAACAACATTTTCATTTTTAGAATGTCAATATCACATTATTGTCTAAAACAAGCTTTTCTTTGGAAATAATTTACTTTGGAGGAATAACTTACTCAAGGTCTTGCATCAAAAACCATATTTAAAGCCATTGGTTGAGCTTGTATATGTTTACACTACCTATCCGACTCATTTTTTCTATACTGACGCGTAATCGACCACGTGTGTTACCGTGTGTATCAAAAAGGAGCCACAAAGAGCTAAAGATGGTCTTGGTTTTCATGTCTGGGCTACTGGCTATGAATTCCTTTCCTTTTTAAGTGAGGGGAATGTTGAGTCAGGCAGTGAGAAGGCAGCTATGACGGGGGCTGTGAGACACTGGGAATACAGCACATGTGGAAGTGGGGATATGATGTCATTTATTAGGGGCAGACAGATGTTTAAAGGGTTACTTAAATTACAAAAAAAACACACATTTTCTCATTTAGTGGTATGCAGTCACACGGATCTGCGTCTGAGATTCTGTCTGAGATTTCTGCCCTCAGCGCAATACGTTGACAATAAATTTAACAGTGCTAACAGTGTTAATTGTAAAATTATATGAAGGCTTGTCTTTCAACAGATCCCGCAAAAGTTTCATTAAAAACTCATGACAGTGAGTTTTGTGTGTTACCCTGAGAACCAAAACTACTGCATGCCTACATATCACGTAGTTCACTTTTGTTGATTGAGTGGACAGACCCTTTAATGCTGTTTAGATAATGCACACTAATAGTCTAATTTTGCCCGTGATGTATGTCACTGACCGCAGGAGCAAACCACAAGTATGCTCCTATGTCATGAAAAAAAAACAGTGAATCATTTGATACTTGTACACTTTGGTTTGGCTTACCCACTAACATCTAGTTGCTGTCAAATAGTGATGGATTGATTTCTATTATCTCAGTGTCATGCACACAAAGTGCCCACTCCTCTAAAACAAACCTCAAACAACACATCTGCTACAACAACTTATGTTTCACATACAACTAAACTGTAGCTATTCTTTATGAGACAGTACGTTTGTAGTTTTTCTTTATACCATATATATATATATCAACAGATGATTTGTCTTCATGCATGAACATTATGAATATCCTAAATATCACATAGTAAGCAATAAGCATAAGGACCATGAAAGGTGCTTTATTGGATCTGTTTTTGCCCTGGGAGTTGCCTTTCAGGCTATATACAGGCTAACCTAACATTTGATAGGCTTGAGGAAGCTCTGCAGACACCACTCAGATTGAAAACAAGTGCTGCCACCTCCTCTGAATATATTTCAGCAGATTTGTACAAAACCTTAACTAAGTTCTCCACCGGAGTCATTCTTTTACATCCCCAGTTGCATTCATAATCTCCCGACATCATCATCATTTTATTAAATATCAAGTGATATTACTGTATTCTCCCTCATCAGGCATTAATTATTAAGCTAATTAATGGAAGAAGCCTTGAAGCTGCAAATGTTTTATTTATCATATTTCAGAAACAACATTTATCCCAAAGATTTTAACATAATAATGACTGTGTTCATTAAACATGTTTTTCACGATCCATATTTTATCCACCCAAACGCTCAAAACCCTCGTTACATTCTGTTCAGCCAGCGGAGAAGTGACGTAATCCCGATCCTATAAATAAAAAAGTAAGTCAGAATGATGAAACACGTTACAAATACCCGGAGAGAGCACAGCACAGCGGGGTGCGGCTCAGGTTGCATGTTCATTATCTATATCTATACTGTAGCATACATCCAGTACATGTTACCGCAGTGTGTCTGCACCGGAATAATGCATCAGTAATGGGATCCCTCATGTTAAATGAATGAAAGCCAATGGCAGAGCGATGCAGAGGCTGTCTGAGTGAAGACTCAGCGACTGTACGTGAGCTCCAGCAGCGTCCTCCTGACCTGCTGGGTCTGCTGCTGCTGCTGCTGTGTTGTATGCTCCACTGTGCTCTATGACGGGTCTGATGTGTTGAAATAGCATGAAAAGCCCAGTCTGCTGCTCTTGTAATACAATGTAGACATTTTTATAAGCTGTCAGATGCTATCTTTGTCTCGGCTGCTTGTGCATTCTGTCTGCGTTTCCTTCCTCTCCTATTATCACAAGCACTTTTCTGAGTTAGCCAGCTACAATCAGTGCACAGGGATTTGTCACTGACAATGGTGCAGGGAGGCGTCACTGCAAAGACACAACAAGTTTTTTGAAATTTAGATTGTCTAGTTGTCACTTTTAGCACTTTTTTACAATATAAGAAATGTGACAACATGGGGGCTGTTTTTCACAGGAGTCACATGGTCATCCCTTTATAATCAAAATGAAAACAACTGATGTAAATAGGTGTGCACTTTCTGCAAGCATGTTGTGTATTGAGCAGTGATATGAAACATTGTTCCTGGGCTCATTATGACCTCTAGCGATACAGCAAAACGTGCCCTGATTAGAAACTGATGCCTAAGAGGCATCAAACTTGATAAAAAGCAACATCTACAGTTCCATGACAACTGGATCAAAAGAAAGACTGCAACTAAACCAATATTTCACTTGTTCATAGGAGCAAACATTTAGATGGGTGATATGTGATGTATATGATACAGAATGATGATGAAGCTGAGTAGAAGTTAAGAGCAACATCTGATCATCTCTCTGTTCCCGACTCCGTCTCTGAGTCTGAGGTGAGGACTATCAAAGCGGTAATTGCTTATGTATTATCGCCATGTTACTAATCATCATTAAAGGGATTAGACTGAACACACACAGCCAATCATCATTGGAGAGTTGATTGGTTTTACACACACACACACACACACACACACACATTGAGAAAATCACTTCTCTGAGTCTTTATTGAGCTTTGTTTAATGAAGTTGTGTCAACATTGCTAATCACCTGTATCTCTACGTCTCTGCACAGCATGCATTGTTTATTTAAATCCCAATTAGACTGTAGCACTTCATCTTATTGTAGGATGACAACAACCGTCTCACACACACACACACGCACACACACACACACACACACACACACACACACACACACACACAGCTATAAAGAAGTAGTGTATGTCACTGTTTAGGCGCAATCAACCCAGTGTGTATGATGTGTGTGTGTGTGTGGCTCAGTGTGAAGTGGATCTCCGCCCTCTCCCACTGTGAAGGTAAGATTAGCCACAAATTAATCCTCCTCCAGCGTCCCATAATCCCTTGCTGATAGATGGCGGCAGATGTTGTGCGTGATTGCAGGCCTGTAACTGAGCATGTGCAGGGCCGGGGCCTGCTGTTTACAGGCTGCGTTGTAATCAGACACTGAGAAAATATAGTGTTTACTGGCAGCAGTGCTAGTTTGGCTTCAGGTAACTTTTAGACTTGAGTACTGAGTGGAATCAAACGTGCATCATGAGGTTCACCATATTGGTATTTACCTCAACGTTCAGGTGTTTTATTTATTTTTGCCCTCTATCATTAAAAGTAGACTTTTGTCTTCTACTTTTAGTTTTGTAAGGCAAAATCGTGACTTACAAACTTTAGTAAGTCTTCCTTTTTACTTCACAACCGTAACTAAAAAAATAACAAAATAGCATTAGTTCACTTTTTTGGCCACTTGGGGGCATAGGAATAAACTGTAACACAACATGTACATTTTAGCATCTTACAAAGTTGCTATGGCTAACATGTAGCAAACAGTTACCTATTTTACACATCCAGCAGATGTAATGTCTGACAAATTTAAATTTAATATTCTTTCTCTTTTTTAGTTTCTGGTCTCTACCACCTCCTGAGGAAATTATCTTGTGTTTTTGTATCTTTAGCTGCTAAGCGCTCCACTATGTTCACTTAGCTAACCGCTAACTTCGTGAGTCTGCTCTCTACACAACAAAGATGGCTAACATGTTAACATCCAGCTGACATAAAGCAGCATTAGGATTCATTTTGAAGCCGCGTTTTGTCCACCTGACAAATGCAAAGAATACATTTGTCTCTCTAAGAACTGCTAACTTGATCTGTCTGCTATTTGTGGGGTTTTTTCACTGAAAACAGCTGCTAGCTGTTGATACTGACACAGTAACATAACAAAACAGCAAAGTGGTGGGCAGTAAAAACCAAAATAATTAGCTGACAAATGCTAACACCGTCTGTAGAGCTGAGGGGAACTAGCCTACCGTGACACTGCCTTCAACAGTACAAGTGACCTTTCATGTTACACGTAGCCATTAGAGTCTTTGTTAATATAAATGAAAATACATGTTAGTGCAACTCTGGGAATAAAATGACTCCATTAAATAGTATTACGGAGAGGGTAGGATGGGTAGGGTTAGCCTGTTTGGGTCCTTCATGTCTGCGGTAGACGAGCACACTCCTTCTGAGAGATGCTTTGAAGTATAGTAACGGCCAAGCTGAACAATATGGTCATATTCACAATTCAGAATAGGGTTTTATAGTTTTATTTTTTATTTTTCATACCACTGCAAATTAGCATTGTTTGCAATTTTTTTTATACTAGATTCCTCATATTATATGTTTCCTCTCCTCCCTGCTTCAGCTTTATTTCCTTTTGCTTCCATGCTGCAAGGTGCTTTTTCACTTTTGTGGGTCTTTCTCAGAATTAGAAAAACAAACCAGTAATTGGTCAACATAAAGAATGGTCACAACCAAGAAAGATAATAAACAGCAAAGGTGGATGACACACATTATCCTTTATTATCCCATGCTTTATCCTGCTCATGGCCCTCTTGATTTACGACGTCCTACATTCTTGTTGCTTGGTAGCGGCAGCAGCTTTGAATGATGCTTGTGTTGGGATGTCACCCTTCGTTCTATGTTTTAAGTAAAATTGTAAAATCCATCTGTTTGGGACCTTCCTGGGCGCGATACTGCTTAAATCAGAGGAGCGTGTGCTTCTGGAAGCAGCGAGGGGGCATTAAGTTTTACTAGGATGTGCTGTAAGTGTTCCCTCTGTGCTCAGTGGATGATAAAGACGCCTGCTTTGCTGTATCGAGTTGGAACTTTCCCAGTTTCTCTACGCCTGCTCTTAAAAGGACTAATACATTTAAAATGCAAGCATATCAGAGTATTTTCAGCAGCAGGGGGACAGTGACGGGAAGGCCGTGGAGAAGCAGAAGGAGGGGCGGAGTCAGCGTGACAGTAGTCCCGCTAAGATTGATGGAAGCCAAGTATGAAAGCTGAATGGTGTGTGTGTGTGTGCTGTGTTCCATGGTGTGCGTGGGTGTTTGTGCTGTGCACAGAGCAACTATTACCTCCAGGGTACACAGCGGGCTGCTGGTGTTCGGGCTGGCATTGGCATTCCTCCCAGAGGAGGAGGAGAAGGATGGTAAATGGAGTTCTTTAAAGTTATGTGCTTCTGCGCAAATGTTGCCAATTTAGAGAGGCTGAAATGAAATGTTGAACGTTAATGAAACTTCTGTTTTTATAATTATTGCAACATTTTTTTTCACTCACTTGAGTCATAATTGCTTATTGATTGTGATAACAAAAAAAATGTGATAAACCTAATGAGCAAGTTTGTCCAAGCTGAAGATTGTATCAACAAAATCCATGACAAAATATCACATTCATTTATTAATGTAGCATATGACCTTGTCACAAATGGACAAATATTACTGTTAAGTTGTCTAAAATGTTAGTTGTCTTGTCCATCGTGAGGTTACCTGTTCCCTTATGTATTGTCATGAAACGATAAATAATAACCAACAACAATGAGAGATTTAAATGCATCCATCCCGGTGGGATAAACCATCACTCACAGAGTTCCTCCATTATTAACCAGCAGATATTCTTCAAGATTTTACAACTGGACAATAAAGTTGAAACATGCTATGACTAACTTTAGACTAGTTACACCAGTAATCAAGGAATTGTTGAAATAATTCTCATGAAGACTATTATCTATTATACGATTTAAAGCTGTTGAGCAGCGACCGAATGGAACTTGTGGCGAGGTTTTGCAAACTGCTCTTTTTAAAGTCGATAATCAACTTTGAAAATTAACTTCTAAGCCAACATGGACCAAGAAGTCCTGTGAGAGCTCGGGAAAAAAAAAAGATAAAAAATCAAACTGGGTAACACAATCTGCTGATGAAATTTTTATGACTTTACTGAAATGTGAAAATAAGTGCTAAGTGAAAGCCGTACCATCAGACTGTATAGAAGTCAATGGGAAAAGCTCATACTCCTCTCCTGACGATCAGCTTGTTTGTCCAGCCTCAGCTCTTGGTTTCCTCCCTTTGCAGATATTTGGGATTTTATAGCTCCAGTAGGTTTCTCTGGAAGTGAAAGGGTATTGCTTTTTAAATTCCATTATTTATGTTTCTCTTCCAAAAACATGTGGTCTTCCATTATTGAATTTGTACTGCTGGCAGTAGTATTAAAAATGTACATTTTCATCAGAATAAACCCAGCAAGGTGTGGGGGTAACTTGTAGTTATAATACTTGAGGTTATTAGCAGTGTGTGTGTGTGTGTGTGTGTGTGTGTGTGTGTGTGTACTGTGCAGTTGTCGATAGCTGTCAGCACTGAGGAAATCAAAAGGTTCTACTAGCTATTCCCATGACCTTACCTGATTCCATACCTGAGGAATCCGACCAACAGGTGCAGGTGAGACGATAGTGAAGGGTAGTGGTTTCCATGGTTACATCTCAGTTCCCACCAACCAATGGACCAGGTGGTTGGCAGGGGGACACTGCGTACACTGGTTTGTATCATAGATCCCACTGCTTTCAATGCGTGTGTGTGTGTGTGTGTGTGTGTGTGTATGTGTGTGTGTGTGTGTGTACGTGTGTGTTTGTGTGTGTGGGGGGAATAAACAGTTAGTTGAAGGCTGTATTAGATGCACCACAGACAGACCGTAGGCAGGATTACTGACAGATTAATCAGTTCAGCCTGTGTCTACTTGCTGTCTGTGTGTATGATGTGTGTTTGTGTTTGTGCACATACCTGGGGGCATCAAAACAGACCAGAGCGCAGCGATAAGGCATGTGTGGTTGGATTTAAATGACTTGTATGTGTATGTGTGTGTGTGTGTGTGTCCATGTGAGGACAAAGGGATTTAGACAGATGAGCTTTTCACCCTCTTTTCTGTCTCCAGGGGTGGTTAGATCAGCATAAACCTACACAGGAATTAGCTTAACTGTGAAATTGGTTGAAAACACCATGAAGGATAAAAGTTGTTGCTTCCAATTGATTTTTTTTTCTCAAATTAGTTGAACTTTAGTGCTTTCACAAGCAGGCATTTGAAACAGATCTTTTTGGATGAGAGCAGTATTTTTTATTGTTATTAAAATGAACCTAAATGAAAATGAAAAAAAGGCTTGCTGTATCTGAAAAGCTGAGATTCATGAAGTGAGGAGGCGTCACTAGTGGGCATTTACTGTGATACATGACTGTGACGTTTACGGTAGGTCAGAAATGCTTCATAACTTGTTAAAAAAGCTGTGCATTCAAGATCACTACTGGATATTACATTATCATATTATCTGTTATTAAAACTGAAAAATTTGTTGGAACTTATTTTGATTTCATCAAACACAATCACATCATTTTCAGTATAATACACAGTGAAGCTGTACTACCTAAATATTTATTTTATATTTCACTGCAACATTACAGGTCACAATTGCTGTTAGACTGTCCAAAACAATCACATGCATAGAAGTCATTCATCGTGGATGTGCAGGAAGCCTGATGCAGTGAGAATTAAACGCAACGTACAAGACAAATAAAGTAATCACAAGTTCAACTGGGGCATTTTGGCAGCTAAAGAGCTAGTAGCAAGTAGTTATGCTAGAGTCAAATAGAGGGATTTTTCACAACCTGGCAACCCAAAAGTTGTTCTTATTACAGTTTTTTCTGATAGCTAAGACGCAATTTTTGAAACTTTTGGCTTTTTTTTGCAAAACTCTACACACAAATCGCAAAACCTTTCACCCAAATAGCAAAACACAGTAGATCACTTGCAAAAGCATGTTTCTGTACTGTTGCATAAGCACTTTTTGCTAAACTGTTCACACTCTTTTAAAAATAGTTATTTTTGTATTCGAAGGTGCACACAACTCATAATATCAGTAAGCACACAAAGCAGCCACTGCACACTGACAGTAACAATGAAAAACTCATTTGGCTTTTGCTTATCCTGTGTGCAGGGCATATCGGTTTCCAGTACCTTTTACAGTAACACACAGGGGTCAAAGTGAATGGATATTTATTTACACACATCCAAATACGTAAACATAAAGTGTGTTTTTCAAAAAAAAAACATAAAATGACAATCATTGAGGGAAAAAATCAGTCTTGTCTTCTTACTGGGTCTGGCCACAAAATCTCGTCCACATCACATGCAATGTCTCCTCTTACTCTTCTGTCTCCTTCCATTGTTCTCCACACAAAAAGCTTACCTGTGGCTTATTCATAGTGCTCAGGCTGATTGCAAAGTGAAGTATTTATAAATAATAGTTTTCACATGTGAAAGTGTGGCCTGACAGTTGGCAGAATTGTGTAAAAAATAGCCATAAATATGTATAGTTTTGATAGGAGTGTGAAGATCATCTGGAAATTGAGTGTAAAGCAGTGGAGCTGTGTTTACAGTTTTGCAAAAGGAGTCCTGTGCAGTGAATTGTATTTACACATATACAAAGTGTGTGTTACGAAATTGCAAACTAAGTGCAAAGCAATGTTTGTGCTTTCAGTTTTGCAAACTCGGTGAAGGGTTTTGTGATAAATATTAATAGTTTTAGAAATTGTGCTATAAGAATCCATGTAAGTGTTTAAGCCATCAGAAAAAACTGTAATGGTCGATAAACTAATTTAAAACTCAGCTGTAGTAAAAGTAAAAAGTTTTGCCAATAATTAGCCATTGATTACAAGTAATACCATGGTCTTATTCACCACATAGCATAACAACTTGATTTATATGCCAATAATATGCTAAGCAAGCACATAGCAAAACACAGTTCAATGCATTGACTAACTTGACCTTTCCCTCGAGGAAAGGACAAGATGAAGGAATGAATGATGGAAGTACTGAACCTTCTGGTGTTCACACTCAGAACAAGACAAGCTCTCGGCCTGATTTGTTTTGGCGTAAGTGGTCATTAGCGGCGCGGCTCACTGGTGCTAGCAGATAAATATCGCCACGTCTCTGTGACCCACCAGTGCCACGCGGCGCAGTCACACACACTCTCACACAAGGACTGAATCCTCATTACCCCGAGCTCCGCCTCAAGCCTGTCTATACAGCAATCAGTAATCACCACTGCTCTGCTGATTCAGCCTGATGGGAGTGGATGTGTGCGTGTGTGTGTGTGCGTGTGTGTGTGTGTGCGTGAGCGAGCTTAAAAAGCAAATATTCCATGATTGCTCAGAGAGCTCTTGACTTCCGAGAAAGAAGTAATTGCCTGGTTACATCGTCCACAGTAGGGTGGAGTGCTGGGCTGCATTATTAAAGAGCAGCTTTAGCAACAAGGTTATCAATCACTCTTTCTCTCTCTCTCTGTGTGTGTGTGTGTGTTTGTGATTAATCATGCATGTACAGGAGTGTGTTTGTGTGTCATGGGTATAAAGGCATCCCTCGCACTTTCTATCCTCCCCTCGGAGTTTGAAGGTCACTGCTGTCTGTTGGGGCTCGTTACACTAACAAGCGCTCAGCTCACTCCCCAGGGCTCTGTCAATGGATCTGTTTTGGGGCAATAGAAGGATTACAGTTCACATACAGAGCTACTGCATATATCCGTAGTCAGGGACAACCTCAGCACGTTCAACTTTCAGTCTTAACCAGGATTGTGTTAGATATATTCTCTTCTTTGATTTGAGGTTCCTCTGACGCGTGAGATGAGAGTCAACAAACATGAACTCTTATTGATTTCTGAAGGGAAATTTAGCCACTGTGGCAGAAAATAAAAAGGATGTTATAGATGAAAATAGTGCCAGACATGGATAACATCCTCATCATGCTGACAGTGAGTGTGTACTGGCTCTAAATATACATTATATAGACAAAATTATGTCCACACGTGTGTATTTGCATAATTTGGCTTCCACAACTTTGATGAGGATTCTCTGGTTTTTCATCTAGCTTTCAGCAACAGGTCAACGTTTATGTGAAATGTGCCAGCATCTACTGGATGGATTAAGAAAATGTGTCAGTGGTTTTGAGTGAAATGTCCCAACAGCTATTGGATATTTCTTTATATGTATTATATTTCATTTAGCGTTGATTTTCTTTAGTACATCACAGTTTCCCAGATGCTAAGAGACCTCATGGGTTGGTGTTTGGCCATTTACGGTGCAATTGTGTTGTGTCGGTGTGACCAACAGTCCACAGCCCATAGATGTTCAGTTTACAATTATATAAAACAGAGACAAAGCAGCAAATATTTATGTTTGGCTTTTTGCTTGATCAATGACTTATCTTAATAAGTAATACTCAGCACTCCTCACGAGGATCAAGTTACTAATTGAAGTGCATAAGACAATGTATTAACACTAGGGGTGTGACGAGACACTCAGTTCACGAGACGAGACACGAGATTGGGTTCACGAGATCGAGACGAGATTTTAAGAAAATTAAATTACAAATATGAATGCCTGGACAACAGACTTTTATTTAACTTTGTTTTTTTGTTTTCCGACGTCATTCGGCTGCTTGTTGGATCACAATGTAAAAGTGGCGGGGGCTTAGCAAATAGTTATGCATGTGTTTTCCGGTTGCTTGTTGGACAACAAATCTCGCGAGACCGATTTCCAACCCGACGAGAAATCTCGCAATTTTTTTCTCGCCACACGAGATCTCGTCACACCCCTAATTAACACGTATAAATAAGTATAATTTGTTGCTCATATTGTATAACCACAGTACACTGTGACGTGAATCACCAACATGCAGTGAAACATGATTAATGAAGTTTACTGATGGAGATGGACTGTATGGAAATACATCCAGAAGTGTGACTGAGCATCGTTTGTTTTTCCCAGCATTAGACTTCCTGATGGATGTGACACATGCTCATCCATGAACATGAGGCAGATGACGTGTGCCATTAAACTTCTGGTCTTCCAGTTAGTGGTTCATTTTCTTTTCTGGCCATCCTGTGCCGCCTTTCAACGCTTTTCCATCCAGAGTAATTGGAGAACGTGTTGGCGGGGGCGGAGTGTTGCGCTGCCTGCTCCCACAGAGCCCCTGCCAGCAGCTACTGCTCTGTATCGAGTTGTGTAAAGAACTGAGATCCAGCCAAACAAACGCTGAACTGTGACTTCGCCATTGGCACATAGTCGCTGCTCTCATTATTCATCCCTGTATCTTTCTGCCTTCTGCTTTGCAGCATTTGGCCATTTAAAGCATTGGTCCCTGAAGTGGCATCTTTGACGATGGGTCCAGGAGGTCCACAGCAAAACAAAGAGTACTTAGATTTCACTCTGGTATCTATCAGGGGAGTTTAGCCTAGAGAAGGACTTGTTTAATCATAAGTTTTCTTTCTCTCCATCATTACAGAATGACACAAAAAAAAAAATCTCCCGGGACAACCCCTTATCAAACTAAGTTTTGTGCAGATTTCTTCTATAGGATAAAGATACTAAAATCTAGCGAGAAGAAAGGAGGCATAAAGAAAAACTAAATGTCTACTATGGTGGGATACGGGTAGCATCTTCGTCCAACTCTTAAACAATTTGTACTCAAAGGGGTTTATCGGATGTGGTAACATTAATAGAATCTGGTGCCAACACAACAAGACTAAATGTTTTAGAGTTTAGAAAAGTTTTAGTGTGAGAAGACTAAAAACTTGGACTTTTCTAAAGACAAAGAAAGATCATTATTCTTGAGCGTGAGAGGCAGTGTTTCTACACCAGACAGGTCTACCGATATGTGTTCCATCTTACTCTGTTGGTTTGAACGTCCTGTTCTTATCGTTGTTTCCTCTGTTTTGCAGTCATGCGGCGGAACCACTTTGTGGTAGATGGCTGCTGTAGGAAAGGGTCCCGCAACGCCCTGCAGGAGCTCTACAACCCCACCCAGGTAGGAGAGTAACATGCTTACATACTTCCTTTTGTATCTTTTTTGACTTTTGTATCATCTCCTCCTCACCCAGCTCTCAAAAGTCTGACCCCAACAAGGTCCTCTGAGCTGCTGACCCTGGCTGGCTTTAGTTTAGTATTTTTCGCCTCTCTATTCCTAAACATGGATTGTTGCTCAGCCTCTAAATGTACCACATGACGTGCATCAGTGCCTGAATGTCAACCTGGAAGTGACAGCAATCTGAGTGCCCCACCCCCCATGAAAACTCCAGGGGACGGCATTAGCATAATGGATGTCCATCTTCCGTCCGGTAGTCAGGGAACGTTACAGGCTGGAGGCGATAAAGCCATCTTCAGTCTTTCAGGAATGAGAACAGACAACGGGGGACAAAAAAGAACAGAGCTTTTACTGAAGTCTTAACAACTTACCTCTCTCAAGGGCAGAAAGGAAAGAACAGGGGACTAAAATAAAGCAGATAGCATTTCTCACTTGTCTCAGTGAATAGCAGGACTATTATTGCGCTGTCAGTGTCCATTCCAGCCAGTGAAGCATCACTTCACTTTTGATTTTTACTGTTTAAATTTAAAGAGCTTCAGAATGGCAACCATCTGACACCTTGCTTTAATTATGTGATTGTCAGCATGAAATTAAAGCACATTATGGTTTGCAGATTTTATAGGTTTTCTGCTTTATTGGGCAGTAAGGAGACAAAGGGAGGGTTGCAGAAGATCACAGCATTCCGGGCTAGCAGGACACTCTTCGTTAATGGTTACTGTTAAAGCAGATCTTAATGTAAATACACATCCATCCAACAACTTTACAGATCATAAAGTGTGGGGGGGGGGAAAAATTACCCATCAACGCTGTAGTTCTTAAACGTTTGTAGACATCTTCAATGGGTGATCCTGGCAGATTTGCACAATTGAGCCCATTAAATACAGATCTTGTGTATTTGATGTTCGGCGCTGCTTTCCAAAGCATACTATACATTTTCAGGATGATTTCCTACCAGGCAGCTTTTAGATTTAAGGGTAAAACATTCGCTTGCTGTTTGTATTTGGCAGCCAATAGGTATAGCATTCCGATGTAAGGAAAGCGAACATGTTTAAAAGGGTGCTTTCTCCCCCAACACAGTCGTGGCTAACGTGGCTTTGTCTTTAGCCGGTTTGACTGTCTCATTGATTGAGCTTGTTGCCCATTTGCACCCTCATTCTTCATGTTGCTGCACTTACTTTGATCGAACCCATGCATGGTTGGAGCTATGAATCTAAAACCCCGCTTTCCTTTTAAAATGATGCTCTTTGGGATAAACCTCTTGTGTCCTTGAATGCATCAATGAGGACAGTTTTCAAAACAATCCCTGCTTGCCATGATGATATTAATCTCACAAAACGCAAAGCGGACTCAATGCTTACTGTGATCGATTACCGATCTCAGGTAGGTGAACTAAAACCAATGGATGCTTTGAAGGTCGGAAATCAATTCAATAACTTAACTCTCTACAAATGGTTGGCGATGGTCTAAAGCATACACAATTCATAGGTTAGGGACTAAATGATGCAAAAGCCCTTTTTCTCTATGGCTGCCGTGTTTGAGCTGTCGATCAGTAGTGTGGTGCAGGAGCTGAAAAGAAGAATGAGACGGGAACACGGCTGGAGGTGATGCTATCACAGTGATGGATTGGTTAGTTTCTGCCCCTTTTCTGTTCTCTCATCACTGTCCTGCTCACTATCTATCACTTACTGCCTGCCTGGCCCTTTCTTCTGCAGCTAACCCTGGTCTGTCTCTTTCCTCCCACCTCCAGATGTCCTTTAATCCTTCTACTCTGCCATCTTCTGTCCTCTGTTGTCTCTCCCTGCACCCTGCCTGGAGCTCGCACTTTCCCTCTTTCTCATGTCCTCTCTATTGGTTTCTCTCCTTCTGTCTGCCATTTATCACCGTGCACCTTTTAAAAGTGTACAGGGGGCTTTAAGTGGTTTTCTGGACAGCTAAGATTAGACCAGGTGAACGTGGACTCCCCACAGGTTCATTTTCCATGGAGGATTTTTCCACACGTTCTCACTCATGTGAAGGCCCATTGATATATTTCTGTGTGCACAGGAGGGTGTTGCTGAAGCCTGAGCAAACTTTAGCAGGGCGTTTGGGGTCAGTGGTCAAGAGAGAGTTGTTACTGTGTGTGTGTGTGTGTGTGTGTGTGTGTCGTGTTCTTGTACCTCTGTACCTGTGAGAAGCAGGCTGAATTGTAGGCCTTCAGAGTGAGGACATTTTTGCCATATTTTGGCCAGGACATTTTGACAGATATTTATGTGTGTGTGCGCCTGTAATAGCATTGGTGTTGTAAAAAAAAAAAACAGTTAAAGGAATAGTTCAACATTTTGGAAACTATGCTTTTTTGCTTTATTTCCAGATAGATAAGAATAGTGATCAGTCTCGTGGATCCGGAAGTTAGTTAGCTTATCTTAGCATTAAGACTGGATGCAGGGGGAGACAGCTAACCTAGCTCTGCAAACAAGTGTATCTGTAGTAGTATGTGGCATCTCCTTTGTTTAATCTGTGCCCAAACAGTTATGCAAAAACAACAATATGTGGTTTTAGATCACATATTAAATCATCATATCATAGGTTTCCTGAGGTTGTGATGTGTGGTACCATTTTCCCTTTACAGAGAACCAGTGTGGGAACCAGAACATGCACGGATGCTACTAGTTTAACCACAGTCACAGTTCACAATAACGATCCGTTGGCAGAGATATGTGAATCATGTAACATTTTCCACTGAGTACTTCAGCAGGGTAGTGCAACTAAAGTCTGCAATGCTTTATTTTATCCTTCTCTCGAAGAACAAAAAAAAAAGCTGAGAAATAATTGAAATTCTGCGCCTGTCTTCTGATTCAGAAGAGAATGAGACAGCAGACTGGTTTGATGGGACAGAACAAAGAGAGGGTGGAGCCGCCAGCCGTACTGCAACTATAACCAGAGACACTCTGGCAGTTATTTGTGTGGAAATAGTTCCACAGTGAAACAATGAAACCACAATTCTTTTTTTTTTAATGTTCATGTTACACCAAATAAAATTCTGTTAATCTGACTATTCCTTCAACATACACAAGGTTGATCATTTTCACCGTTTCACCGTCACATAGAACATTATTATCACAACCTAAACAAAAGGCAATGATTTCATTGTTTCACAGTGTGCTATGAACACCGTGTATTTATTACCTTTGTGTAAGGAAGTTAAAGAACTGGAGGACAGACATTCATGCCTGTGGAGGCCTGGATGTCCTTCATTGTTTACTTCTTATTCGTCTGTGCTGCATTCAAACGCTGTCCTGAGTGTACCGTGTGACATCAGCTTTAACACTGTCGATAGTCGTTTCTTTTTAACGCTGTGTCGTGTCAAATACTCAAACACTCTGTACTCGTACTTTTCTGTTTAGTATGTTTTCAATCCAGTTAATACGTGTTCTGTGGTTTCCTTACAATTACAAACCTCAGGCTGAATAAATGGAGAGAGGAAAAAGAGCAACATTTTGGAGTGAAGCCTTGAGTTTAAGGTTTCACTTCCATCTCGCTGAGGCCTGAAGGTGCGGTAGGCAGGGATAAGTTGTCTTTGAGGCCTGGAAAACGCACTATTTTTACCCTCTCGTGTGTTTGCACTACATTAAAGTTGAAGTTGAAGTCCCCAGTCCTCAAATCAGAATCAGTGATTTGCCAAATGCAATAAACCTGCAGGAGGGTTGATTTGATGTGGCCACACACGTGGTCAGATATCATCTAAATACAGGGAAGGAAACCATTTTCCCTTCTGTTCCTTCATGGTCTTAATCTATCCTCCTTATGGGGTTTTTTTCTTCTTCCTACCAATAATCACAGGCTGTCCTACAGAGACATGTAGACACCCTTATTACCAAACCAGAGCCTGACTCATAGTTAAACGCTGAGATTCTGGGATCAGAACTGGAGCTGGTGAAAATCATGTGCAGATTTGTGCTGCGGGTTTGTATCAGGGAAGACTGACTCAAGGCTAATGCGGGCACTAATAGAAGGGAGTCTGTGTTTCTCTTGTTATATATCGAGGATCAAATGTCCACACGAGTATAGAGAGATGAGGAAAATCCCTGAAAGCAAAGGATCTGTGATTCCGTTCGGGTTCAAGGTCACGGTTAGGATTAGATTTAAATTACAAAAGATAGCAGCGACTGTTTGGCTAAATTACTCATTCAATTACTCTATTATGTCATTAGAGGTCTTGCGAGGTTGAAACTGGGTACAGCTAGATATGGTAGGCATTAAACTACGTGCTGGCTACTGATTTTATGTATGTTTTCCTATCTTTTTATTTTGTTTTAATTGAAATTGTATTCACATAATTTAATAGGATCAGGGTTAGGCTCTCAGAAAGCTGTTACTGACCAATAGATGTTGACATGTCAACAACAGCAATATCAAAAGCATTTTTTCCGGCAGAGCTATTTCGATGGGACTACAGTGAAAAAAAAAAATCAATAAAAAAGACAGACGCTCCAATGTTATACCAGGTTTTTTCTTTTTTCTTTTTTTTTTTTTTTGTAATGATCTGAGTATAAATTGGATTATACAGAAGGAAAAAAAAAACAATACAAAGTGTCTCATTAAGATGCTGCAGTACAGCTTGTCACAGATTCTCCAAATCTCTGGTGGGATGAACACTAAACGATATTCTCATATTCATTTAGTGCATGAAAAAAAAAACCCTCATTCATTTCAATGAGGCCACTGCGATGGGTCAGTGGGGTTTCAAAGGCAGGAACACTGCACCGACAGATAAAATAATTCCTGTCCTGATGACATCCAGAGTTGTAAAATCCTGCATCAGAATATTATTAAATGATGAAACCCTAAAGTACTGCAGTAAAAGTAGTGGCTTGATATATTATTATTATATATATATGACATCATTAGATTATTAATATGTTACTGCTGTAGCTGCTGGAGGTGGAGCTAGTTTCAACTACTTTATATACAGTTAGCTAGTTTAGTCCAGTGGTTCCCAACCTAGGGGTCGGGCCCCTCCAAAGAGTCACCAGATAAATCTAAAGGGGGCGTGATATGGTTAATGGGAGTTCTGATACATAAATCTGTTTTCAGCTTTTGGACTTTTTCTCTAATCTTTGATTCTTGCTGAAATATTGAATCATTTGAACATTTATTGAAATGAAACCATGTGAGAAGGTAAAAATCATTATTTGGTGGAGCTGTTAACAACTCATAGACATGTGAAATGTGACCCTACTACACACTGCTTTACCTAAAAGGTTGAAACACTGGTTTCATCTTTAACAATGTGTTGGATTTTAAAAGCTTCTTATATTACCCACTGAGTCAAGTCTTCATCTGAACAGTAACTAAAGCTGTCAGTATAAAGTAGCATACATGGACAGTACAACTATTGTCAGTTACTTTCCACCACTTCATTGTAGTTGATATATGATGATACATCTACTTGACCAATCATGACGGCCCCTCCTCACCCTGCGCATAAAAGACACCCGATGAATAAAACTCAAATCAAATAAGCTCACATCTGCAAATGCTGATGCAGCTGCAGCCAATCAGAGTGAAGGGCTTGGCATCCCTCAACGAATCGCCTTCCCGGGGGGGTTGGCACAGTCCCATTTACCTGTGGAAACACTGGTAGAGACACAAACACAGCAGCCTACAAACAATATAACCAAAAATGGATCCTTACATGGTTGAATCCTAGTAGAACAACCAAGAGCTATTATTGGAAAATAGTTTGAAATAAATAAACTCTCAATATGTATCATGTTGCAGAGAGAGAGAGGAGTATTTTGTGTTACGATACCTCAAGTGCTTATATATTCAGTGGAGGGAGGAAAGTGCGTCCCCGTGTGTCTGTGCCTCTAGATAATACCTGTCTAGGATGTTTCACCAGCTGCAGATATCCTGCTAACCCCACAATCCCTTCAGTTCAGTCATATGTGTGTGTGTGTGTGTGTGTGTGTGTGTGTGTGCGTGTGTGTGTGCGTGTGTGTGTGAGTTCTCACGCCCTCCCTGGAATTGGCACCCGGGTCCAGATTATGCAGGAACAGAGTAGCCAAGACTGGCACGGACTTGAAAGCAACGTTGCACCTCTAACCCAAAGCGAAAAAGCTGCAGCAGCAGTTGCTATGCTGTTAAACCATCAGACCAGAACACAGCCACATGCTGGGGTTGGGACTTGAACGTGTGTGTGTGTGTGTGTGTGTGTGTGTGTGGGAAGCTGGGTAAGTCATTCTTAATTTAAAGACAAAAGGATTTAGAGGAGGAGGGTGCACTCTTTTTGTCTCTGTGTATCTCTCTGTGGAGGCTGCGTGTGAACAAGGCTGAAGAAAAGGAGCGAGACAAAGAGGTGTAGAGGAGTCGAGCGCTCTGCTGTGCTCTCTGAGAAGATAAACTGTGTGGAAAGAAAAGACGGTGTAGTGCGGAGGGCCACAGAGAATAGGATTTTATTTTTTTCATTATGATCAAACAGACATTGTTTCATTATCCTGACATTACAAACTTGTTTTGTTAAGATCATGAATTACATTATGGAGCAACACAATATACACAGTTCAAATCTGGTTCAAACATGCTGCATCCTCATGTATTTATCTCCAGCAAGATCATTGTTTTGTTACCAACTATCATTGAAAAATACCCTTTTTTTTTTTACATTTTTGGTTTAAATTGATTTCCCCCTGGAACTCCCGCTTGTCCAAAACGTGTTGCTTTCCCCCCTCCGCATGGGGAATTGTTCACTTCAATTCTAAATTAGGTCCTGTCATGATAAGGACACCTCAGAAAATGCTTTTTGGAAATAGAAAGAGAGAAAAAGCAAATGAGCATCTGATTAAGGACCACAGTAAAATAATAAGAAATATAATACAAGTGAAGGAATATGAAGAAAAACACATCTTTGAGCGAAGGAGGAGACAACCGTCTCTCCTCTCATTGGTCAGATGCTTCTGGGTTCTAAAGAAGGTTCTCTGGTCTAATATTAAGAGGACAACATACTTCATTGTTAGTCCAGGTCAGCCATCCTGCTCGTCCGTTTCCCAGCATGCTGGGCGTGTATTCCAGGTCAGATAAAGATCATCCACCAACAAATAAACCACTTAAGTTATTTGTTTATAACCCGACCAGGACGACTTCCTCTAAAGAGTGTGTGTGTGGGGGGTTGATCTGCCCAAATGAATCAAAGCAAGGACGCAACCAGACTACACTAGACAGCTTTGAGTCACGTATTTTGGTCGCCTTCACCTTCCAGCAGTTACACATGAGGTGACAAGACAACCATTCACGCTAATGAAGCCTGTAGAACCCAGAGAGTTTTTAAGAGAGTTCAGTTGCCTATGAGTGTCAAGAGAAATGAAAAAGATTTCACTTTTTCCTCTTTTACTCCTCCTCCTCCTCCTCCTCCCTCTCTCTTCTGTGATTTTTGCTCCCTGAGGGATAAAACACACCATGTAGAGAAGAAAAGAATAAAGCGCTCGTGAGAGAAGAAGAGAGAAACTTTGATGGCTCTGAGGGAAAGTCAGAGCAGTTTGTCATTATCTTGTCTGTGGTGCTATAATCATCCCCCCCACTTTTCTCTTTGATATACAGTGACACACACACACACACACACACAAATGTACATACTCTGTGGCATACAGGCGTAGAGCAGCACACGCACACACACATAGTAAACACATATAATACAGTCTTCATTCCGTCTCTGTTACGTTTTTTTCACAGCATACTGCAGATATAATGTTCAGGAATCAAAGCGAGGGCACTGTAAATGTTTATTACAGGTCTTGTGGTGCACTTTCTCCTGGGAAGCTGGCGTCTCCGAGCTCCGGTTTCAGGTTTAATGTTACCGTGGGACAGGGCTTACCCAGGTGTCCCGTGTCACCTGCAGGTTTAACCTGAAGTGACCACACAGTGTCACAGACTTTAAGAGACTTTAAGAGTGTTGAGAACAGAGGCAGCTTAACTGAAATATAACTTTGATGTACAAAAATGGTCGGAGGAGTGCAGGTAATTCAGATCCGGACAGAACACAGCTGAACAGCAGGCGGCGGGAGACAAAAAAAAACACACAAAACACAAAAAGACTCATGAACCCAAAATGCCAACAGGCCCGATACAAACACAAAAGATGCTGCACAGAAGTGTATGTGTTTATGTCGTATGTGCGTTTATGTGCACATATCAGTATCACCAGTCAGCTGGAGGGCCCAAAAAAATGACTGTAGTTTTTTTGTCAGCAGGCATGAGAGGGATAGTTTTTACAATTCTTCTCGGCGGTGCATTCAAGGTCACACCAGTATCTACTCTACGGGGTTGGCATTTGGCTGCTGAAGACAAAAATGCATTCACCAGCTACTTTTCCAGGCAAATCTGATTCAGATGACTGAAGACAAGGACAGTGTACCCGTAGGTGTCAGAGAAAGAATCACTGCAACCAGATCTCAGATATCAGATGTTAAAACCGAGCAGCAGGGCTCAAGTTTGAAGGAGCCTCAGTGTGTGTTAATGATTAACTACTCTGTCTAAAACAACATGTTGTTTTATGATGTGACAACATCATGTGGCTCAGATCTGGTTAGGTTTAGGCACACAAAAAAACACTTGGTTATGTTTAGGGAAAGATTATGGTCACAGGGATAAGACGAGAGGAACAACTGTAGTTACACTCTGTCCTGACTCACAGTTGGAAACAGGAAACAAGCAGCGGTCTCCTGTCACAAAGTCCACTGCTGGGTTAATGGCTCCATCCAACCGCCGTGCTCTGAAAGAGAAAATCTGTCCACACATATATACATCATCTGGACTGCACCACTGCTCCAGGTCACTATTACTACAGACGCTGGATGGCATCTGTCAATCAAACTACATATATATATATATATATGTCGTTTTTTTGGGCGATTGACATTATGAACTGTTGTGATGCTTTGCTGAGGAGGACAGTTACCGTTACACATACAGTATCAATGCCATTGCATCGCATGGGAGTTTTGTCAGAACACTTCCTGCTTACAGCTGCATCCATAAACAGTGATAATAATAGACTCATAGTCTGTTATATAACTTACATAATGTACTGCAGTTATCTATATGATGCACATATTCCAGCATGGGCTTTAATACTGCAAGTGTGTGTGTGTGAGCGAGTTAGCTTACAACTCAGAGCTGATCTCTGACTTGAGACCTCCCAGATGGATAAATATGGGTTAAGGACAAGGTTTTTAATTAAAGTTGCTATTCTGTTCATTTTGAACAAACAAAAAAGGCTTCCATGCTCAGAGCTTTATTCCTGTCAGACTGGAACATCCTCAGTTAGACCATTATGAAAGTCCTGCTAGTGAACACGCCTCCTTTAGGTAAGGTGAGGCCTCGAGGTTTTATCGCAGCTTTTCAGCCTAGAGTAAAATAATATCCACACTCTCTTCACTACACTTACTTCAGATAGCAGCAATTAGCATACAGTCACATTGTTGGATCATTATTATTATCAATAATTGGTTCTGAGAGTTAATAAGGAACTGAACAGACACTCTGCAGCAATTAAAAAGCATCACATTGTGGATACTGTACTGTGCATCTGTGTGTGTTTGTACGTTTGTTTGGCCGTGTTGACCCCAGCAGAGAAGCCCACTGCTTTTGGCCCCCTGTATACACACTGTGTCCATTCACTGCCTCCCTGCTGGACTCTTATGTAACAGGCATCGCTGCAAACATCATGAATCAATGGAGTCACAGCTTTGAGTCTTTCTTCTTTGCTGCTTTTCAGTTAGTTAAAGCCTGGCTTGTGACTTGACTTGTGCGACGTCAGAGATGTTCACAAACAACTTTTTGGTTTTTGCATGGTCAGAGTTTTGTGTTCAAATGACTGGATTTTTACTTAAAATCTCCCTTATTAAAATTACCTTTGATTAAAGGATGTGTTCAGGTACACATACTGCATATGTGAAAAAACGTAGTATAAAGCCTTTGGTGTCTCCACAGGGAGTGAAGGCAGGTAGTTATGAATGTGTGGAGCTGCATGAATATGAAGCAAGGCATTACAGTCAACGAGTGTGTGTCCTCAGTGGTTTCCCTTGTTAAATAAAGGCAAACATTTCCTCAGGTTTTGTCCGTGTCGCGCTGGGTGCAGGTGGTCAGCGGTCGGCATGTCCCGGGCCAGGGCCCGGTCTCCCTCTGCTGGTTGCAACTGCTCGTAAATGACATTATGGAAAGTTAATGTGCTGCGGACCTCAGTGGAAAGGATGAATCCGCCTCATAAACTGTCAGCATTGTCTGGGTTTTATAGAAGAGCCTCGCCTTGTTGCCTTTTACAGAGACGCAGGTGAATCACAGAGCTTTGCACAGTTGAAAATCAAGTGTGTGTGTGTGTGTGTGTGTGTGTGTGTGTGTTTGTGTGTGTGTATGTTTGTTGGGTACAGTTGTGCTACACTGGCAGCTTTATTCCTGTCTACTCTCATGAATACTGGTCTGTAAGCAGAGACGGTCAGAGAGACAGACTGCCTTTAGTACTCAGTGTGTGTGTGTGTGTGTGTGTGTGTGTGTTATAGAGAGGGTGCTTTGATGAGTCCTATTGATCTTTTAGCAAGCAGAGAGAGAAGCTGATACACAAACAGAAGACGGGGCATGCAAACAGATTAGGTTTTAAGGACATAAAATGGAAGTTTCACAGAGGAAATAGCCAACATTAGCAACATGGAACTAAAGTGAGGAGAACTTCTGCAGCAGCACTTTGCTTTCACTGTTCTCACCGGACATAAATTCACCAATTCTCCCAGACAGACTGTTTCCAGCCACTTCTAAGTCAAGTCTTCCAGAGACAGGAGAGTGTAAATACTCGAGAAGCAGCACCAGAATAGCCTTACAGAAAATAAACGGGGCTGCACGATTAATTAAGGGAAATATCTAAATAGCAATATTGACTGCAGCCGTGTTTAAACTGCAATAGAAACTATTTTTTATGTCTTGGAGGGAAAGATGTCTCAGGCAGCTTCTGTAAACACAGTGTCCTGATGCTCTGCAGAATCCCTGCCCTATAAATCACGTTGCATTAGCATCTCATTTTCTCCCCAGCAGTATTTAAAACATATTTTTGTTCGAGTTGTGAGAAATAAATGATCGGGAAGCTGTTCCCATATGTATGCTAATTCAAATCCCCCAGAAATATCGCAGCATGATTTTTTGGCTTGTGTACTTATTTGGTCAAAATTGGAACTACTAAAAAGAAATTGAAGTTTTATTCATTATTCAAACTATGATAGCGCCCAATACGTTAATGTTCTCCAGCAGACGTGAATGTTTGGTTCCAACTGATACATGTTAACAGTAAGCTAATGTTCAAAGCAATAAAGTTATATTGTTGCATTTATATATTAACGAAAAGGAAAAGTCGAGTTGATCTGGAGACAACCTGCATGTAACAATGTTATCATATTTAATTTAAATAAAGTATGAAAAACAAGTACTTACCTTTACTGTTGAGTTCAATGTGTTTCTTTAAGTGCCAACAAAATCGAAGCATAGATTCTACCGTCTCATTGGTCAGTTTTTCCCAGGCAGATATATTACTGTAAATGAGGAATTGTTCAGTACTGTACTGTATTTTACACACATCTTTTCATAAGCCTTCGAAATTTAAAGTAACATACTGTATAGGCTTTTCACTACTTACAGTGCACATTAAAGTAAAATGCAAAAATTGCTTACAGTGCACACAGGAAGTTACCCAGACCGAGCTTTTGCTTCAGTCCCATCTGTGATTTGAGGTTTCTGTACATTACTCCACCTGAGACATTACTTACTGCTCCGATTCAATTCCCCACTAGCTTCCTAGTAGTAAAGTTGCAAGTAGCAAGCTATTTTTTCCACAAACCAAATGTCGCTATGTTATGCTACGCTTATATCGTCTCATGTAGAAAACTAAACTACTTGTTACTCTTCATTGTGCATATTTTACACCTGCAGTGATAAAGTTTCAGTTTATTAACCTACTTTTCCAAGTAGCTACTTTCAGTAAACGTCTAATGTTGTTGTAACGGCTTCAAATGAAGAGTAGCTTGTAGCTTCACTAGCTATAGTTTGAAAGTAGCTTCCTCAACACTGGCAGGGATGTATATACACCAAACACCATCCTCATGGATGTGCAAAAGATGCAAACTATACAGGGACTTCCTCATAAAACCATTGCTCCACAACATACTAGCTACTCTTGAAGATACCGTTAAATATAGTACACACAACTCACTGTACATTGCAGCTTCAGGCCCGAGGTTTTCTGTATGTCTGTCAGGATTTGGTCATTTTTATTGAATGTTGAATGAAAGTTCTCTTACAAAGTAGCGATACGATAAAATACGAAAAATCAATTGACACGTTATGAACTGCCAGGTTAGTTAGTTAGTTAGTCCGATAAATCGATTGAGAAATCGATTCTTTCTTCTATCTTTAATCCTCATCTGGCTTCTTTTCGTCTGCTTCTTTCTTTCTTTGCAGACATCAGCCGATCAGGAAGGAAGCTATTCATAACCACTGTCGCGTTTACAAGAGTCCACTCCGCTTCTCCGATTCTCGGATCATATTTCAAACTCATAACAACTTTCTGTGAGAATAACATAACCGTGGCGAGGAAATGAAGCCTTGAAATATAGAAACACAATCTCCACGTTCCCCCCGTCATCAGTTCCTCGCACGTTTAAACAACAAATGTGCATCGACAAGAGCCGAGTGGCATGGTGAATACACAATGGACTCGTTCTGAACTCTTACTGGCATCGGGAGATAAGAAATAGAGGTTTTTCTATTTGCATATACAACACCGATAATGACTTTTACGGTGAGATTAGGTTTAAATGTATGAAGGATTTTCTGTCCTTACTTCTCCCATGTGAATTTCCACTCAGTGGTGACAAATATGTCAGAGAGAATATAATATATAATATAATATAAAATCACACTCACATCCTCAAATCTGAATCAATATATAGTATCGGTATGCTGCAACGCTAAACAATTCATCACATAGTGCAGCTTCACAGGGACAGTGCTCAGATGAAGGTTTAAGGCCCTTCGGGGGAACCTGACCAATCAGAAGATATCAAACTACGTTGACCATATGATGTGAAGCTGCTAACTACTTTTATAGCTTTGGTTTTATGACTTTTGCTAGCTCTTATCCGACGCTGATCTGCTAGTTCATGTCCACAGGGGATTAGGGTGGAAATGTGCAAGACAATATCCTGGTAATAGTATCTGCTTCCCCATGGGAACCACTCGACATGGCCAGAGGTCAGCGACCTCCATCACGACCTCCTCTCAGACTGTATCGACATATCGGCTCTCTCATCTCGCCCTCACTCATCCGCACACTTTCATCCAAACTGTACAAGCGACATGACTGAGCGGTTTAAAAGAGGAGATAAAACGGTAGAAATGAATCCTATGGAAAGAAGTGAGATAAGGAGAGTAAAACTGAGGCAGGACAGATGACAGGATTCCCTCGCTGGCCTCTTTCTCTCATGTTAATTACAGTGCTTGTCCTCTTCTCGGATGGAAGGCCACACGCTCACAGCAACATTTGTGTGAATCTTAGCTTGACGTCTCAGTGCGGAAAAAAAAAACAGGAGAGATTTTTATCAACAAAGAGCTGCTTTTCACTCTGCGATGTTACGCGTTAGCAGGCTTTGATGTGTCTGCGTTAGCGTGAAAAGAAGTGGTGGGACGCTCACGAAGAGAGAAAAAGAGAGATGGGTGCAAAACGAAGCCTTCTCCTCGAGCAGAGACATTCATAATCCACCTTGCCATGTCGACTTACACGTCCCATAAAATGCTTTGAAGGGCAGAAGATGAAGATGTAGATATATATGTGATATAGTAAGAGTGTAACAGGTTACAGCAGAGTTAATATGATGGCGATGGGAAGTCAGTCACTGCATAAATTCTTTCCAAGAAATAAAGGAACCCATTGAGCAGCAAAGTCGCATAGATGGTCATATCATTTTCATCTGGTGGGAACAAGTTGCTTTCGAGTGAGAATGAGATCCATATGTTGAGCGCACAAGTTCTCATCTTGTGGCTACAGAATGATATATGTTGCACACGCAGGTTATTATTTTGTGGTAACAAGATCTATTTGTTATGCACACAAGTTAAGATCTGGTGGAAACAAGATCCAAATGTACATCCTCCCCTTTCTCTATTTAGACTATGACATATTACATATGATGCTTTTTTTTCCCTGTTCCCTGTTCTGTTAGTTATATATATTGTTACGATGCTAAACATGGTCAAAGTACTTCTATAGTTTGTTTTACGTAGACTGCCAAGCCGCCAGAAATCGACTGAGCTTTCAGAAGCTGACCAATCAGAACAGAGTGGGCTCATTCGGGGGGCTTAAAGGTGACAGGAGCTAAAACAGAAATGCTGAACTGGGGAGCTGCATAAAGGACTAAATATAAAGAATAATGAACTGTAAATCTAAAGATATTCCAATAGAGATTAAAAATATAGACGTAGAAATGTGCATAATATATCCCTTTAACATCAGAACTGCATTTAAAACTGGTGCACACACAAACTGATTGTACTATAAAGAAAACAACTTAATGCTGAGGTCAAATAAATCACAGATGAAAATCTAACATTATCGAGGCATAGCAGAACCTTATATAACAGTATTTCTATGAAGAGTTGGCAGGTTATTATCTTGTAGGAATAAGATGAATATGTTGTGCATACAAGATAGTTCTTTGGAGGAAGAAAATCATATTTTGTGCATTTTGTTATTTAAAAGCTACATTGTTCACACAAGATTAACTACTCTTGTTTTGGGACCTTCATATGGCGACTGGCCCTTGGATGGCTTTTATTACATCTTTAAATTATTTATGATATTTATGATACTGTTTCTGCATTGAATAGCATTGAAAAATATTGTTCAAAAGGGAATTCACAGTGAGAAACACTCTATCGATTTTTCAAGGAAATATAGACAAAGAGCATCGACCTGTGACCAATATGCTCACATTACTATCCAATAATGGAGTTTATTGAGAAAGCAACAGACTGTGAAACATGACTTCTACAGGCGTCATTCTGAAATATGATTTTTCAGGTCATGTGTTTGACCTTCACAAGGTCTTAGTTGTAGTACTTCCTTGCTGGGTGACTGACATATCGGTGCGTAACCCATCACAGAACTGCTTTTGTATGTTGCCATCAGATAAAAAGCTCTAAAAGATTGATTTCCTCCCACGTTCTTGTAGCAAGCTGAGGCATGATGAATAGCCCCCTTGGAGACATGGTTGAAGAGTGACTTCAAAGACAAATACATACAGACCTCTTTAGTCAAGCTGTCCTCATGTATAGCGCATGGTGGTGGTCCCCGGGTTGAAGTTATTTCAGCACTTCATGTCAGCAGCTCTCACTCTCCCACTCAGCTGTGGCCAGTGCAGCACTGAAAGGCTGCACTTGTTGTCGGTGGGATAGAGTGGTAAAGATGAAGGCCACGGTACAATTAATTTAGATTCCGTGAGGAAACCGGGGCACTGCCCTGGAGGGGAATTCAGACCCAGAAGAAAAATAATAAAGAGGCAAAAGAAAACATTTCTACTTTTTAGATGTGAAGCCCTCAGGCCGCTCTCCACCTCAGACTCTTTTCCTCCTCTCCCTCCCGCACTTCATCACAGCGTCACGGTGAATATGAAATATGCCTCAGATGAATGATCGTTGACTGGATCAGCGCATATTGAACACTCAGTATCTGTAATATCATCCAATATCATTATTTTCCTCCACACCCATAGACTAATCTCCAGCAATCTCCAGTGTGTGGAGCGACTCAGATAGGGGGAAAACAGATGAGTATGATAATAAAGGCTGAGATTAATAACACTCTCATACTATCTGTCTGCCAGTCTTCCCATCTGTCTCTCTTTTCATCTCTCCCTCTTTCTTCCTTGGTTAATTTCATTCATTTTAGAGTGCTTTATTGGCACTGCACAACTTCCTTTGCCCTGCCAAGAAAGTAACACATCGAAAAATGTGTAAAGACAATAAATGAATTTAGAGATATGATTTAAAAAGTAAGTAAGAAACAGGGAATGGTGTCAGAAATCTCAAATAAAATGAACACAAATAGTTTTAATGGGGGATCTATTATATTGTCTAATATATGTGCAATATTGTGGAATCCATACTGTTTTTGAAGTTATTACATGATTAATGTAATGCCTGTTATTGCTTCTTTTCATATATCATTTATATAAAATATATAAGAAAATATAATAGTTATAAAGTCTTAAAAAAGTGAACTGATCTACTGTATATATACATATATATGAAATACATTTGGAGTCTATTAACATATTCAAATTTATGTCAATGTATTTGCAAATTTGGATTACTGTGACACTCACACCAATAGCCACTTTTTGGCTTTATTTGCCATTTAGAGAACAGGCTAATTTGGGGGTTTAAGACGCTGTCCTCAACGTCCTTGGTCCCTGGCCAGGGATGTCATTTCCCATCTCGGATATTACCAGATGTTATAAAGTGCTTCACAAGGCAGTACTAGCACCTACTAGCACCTGCCCGGTACATTAACTGTTGAAATAAACAACAGTACAAGCAGTATACAGTATGCTCTTTTTCTTTAAAATCACTGCCATCCAAGGGCTGAGGGTCTCTAACCCTCCCGATTCAGATGACTACCTCAGAAAAGAATTTCATTGCAGTGTCTCCTTCTCTCTCCCCACCTTTTCTTTCTCTGATCAGTCGGAGTTGTCAGGAGCGGCCGTCCTCCACCAGACCAGAAGGGATCAAGTAGTGGATGCATGTCGAGTCTACAATGCGTCCAGCCGTAAGCGGAGAGTCCTTACACCCGGAGACCTCAAACACCTTGTGGTGGACGAGGATCACGAGCTTATCTACTGCTATGTCCCCAAGGTGGCCTGTACCAACTGGAAACGTGTCATGATGGTGCTCACAGGTCGGGGCAAATACAGGTAAGTCCAGACATGACAGACTGTTTGATGGATTATTGCCCTCAATACATAGGATGTTCATAGAAAGATGTAAAAATATATTATTTGTTTTGTCGTTTGTCCTTATGGTCTTCATGTCTCTTTTCCACAGTGACCCAATGGAAATCCCTTCCAATGAAGCCCATGTTCCCTCCAACCTTAAGACGCTGAACCAGTACAGCATTGCCGAGATCAACCACCGCCTCAAGAACTACCTCAAGTTCCTCTTTGTTCGCGAGCCCTTCGAGAGGCTGGTCTCTGCATACCGCAACAAGTTCACCCTCAAGTACAACTCATCCTTCCACAAGCGCTTTGGCACCCGTATTGTGCGGCGCTACCGCAAGAACGCCACACAGGATGCCCTGCTCAACGGTGCTGATGTTAAATTCAAAGAGTTTGCTGAGTACCTGGTAGATCCGGCCACACAGCGCGATGGCCCACTCAACGAGCACTGGCAGACCGTTTACCAGCTTTGCCACCCATGTCACATTCACTATGACTTGGTGGGCAAATATGAAACGCTGGAGGAGGACGCCAACTATGTATTGAGGCTGGTGGGTGCTGGCGACTCCTTGCATTTCCCGAGCTACGCCAAGTCCACCCGCACCACAGATGCCATGACAGCCCAGTTCTTCAGCAATATCAGCACTCAGCAACAGATCCAACTCTACCAGCTTTACAAGTTGGATTTCCTCATGTTCAACTACTCCACACCCAGCTACCTCCGGCTGGACTAACGGAGGACAGAGCTGGGACTCTGGGAATGGCTGCGTCGGTCAAGGAGAGGCAAGAAGAGTGAAAGCAGGAATTTTATAAAATGCAAATTTAAAAAAAAACTGTTGTTGTACCTTGCAGGCGTGGGTCTGAATTTGACATATAAACAAATGCTAAAGAAAGGTAATGTGTTTTTATCTGGGCATAAGGAGCAGGATGTCCAGTCAACTCTGGGTGACACAGAGAGCTATGATTGGATGAGAATGTGGGCTAAAAGGACGAAACGCATGCAAAGACTGAAATTTGTGGGTGAAGCAGGTCTTCAAGGTTTTAAAAGGGGAACTTATCCTCAGAGGACAGACTTGAAGAGGGATTCTCCTGATAATGTTCCCTACATGTTTAAACAAACTGCTGACAAATTAGGCTGCTTCAGATTCTGCAAAGCAAACAGCGGCCTCGCACGCGCCCTGACCCCAATGCACCATGGGAGCTAAGCTTATCTTTCCCCAATCGATAGAGAAACTCCGTCAAATTGTAAAACACATTTCATGTTCTTTGCTGCTCTGACAGCACAGTGTGTGGTGTGTGAGCACCCATCACCCTTGCCCTCATTAGATTCATACATTTCAGAGCTCGTTGACACACCAAGGACGCCCCATAAAAGTTGGTTATTGACTTCACTCTCAAGACTACGACAACTGTAACTATGGCCTTCAGCCAACAGTTTTAAGGAAACAAGTTCTGTCACTGGTATCAGTCATTGTATGTTTGGCGGAAGGGATCTCTTGCTTTACACCTCCAGGGACCCTGTGACACCGGAGAGTCCTGCTGTAGCAGTGACGAATGGAAGTGCTAAATAAATCATCGCCTGTAACACTAAGCATCCTTAACACTTTGAGCCACAGGATGTGGTCAGGAAGGTACAAGATGCGCTCATGTGATTGGGCGCACCAGCTGAGTGACAGGTCTGCTTGAGCTGAAAGAAAAGAGACAGCCTGTGTGGTTGTGAAGGGTTAAAGGCACTGGATCCCATAACCCAGCCCTGCCATGCCCCCACCATACCCCACCCAGGGCCATACCCACAAAGCCCCTGATCCAACTACCAAACACGTCTTTCTGTAAACTAAGATCCTTTTGTCTTTATGGTTATTTTTATTTTTATTGTCTTATGAAGCATTGCTGCGAGCAGCAATAAAGAAAGATTATTTAATTTGCTTTTTTGATTAAAAGAAGAGAGACATATTTGATATTTTGTTTTTCTGGGCTGATGAACAATTGAGGACATTTTAAAAGTTGAACTGTTGTTAAGAGTTCTGTAGTCATCATGTTGATTCCATTACTTACAACTTGCCTCCGATACAGCAATTTCATTTCTAAAAAGGCATATGGTACATTTTGGCTAATTCCTTTGTCCTTCTGTGTCTGACATCATCAGAGATTCATGGGTTGTTTTCCATTTCCTGTTGTCAAACATTTGGTGCCCAAGTGGCTGTGAGAGCCTCAGAGATCCACAGTCAGTGTTCAGTGAACATCAATGCTGCTTCGTAAATTCATGGGAAGATTGTACCCCCACACCCTAGCCAGTACACGAGAACAGCTGCTCTCATATCAGCAATCTAGTGGCCACATCACAGAATCAGAGACTGTATCTCATAATGTAATGTGATTAAAGTCAGCATTGCAGCAAGTCAGCTAAGCAATGGCAAGGTTAATAGCTGCACTCTCCATCATGCTATGAATTGGATTACAGGCTGTTGTGTAATCATTATACAGGAGGAAGAGGGAAAGAACATCTGACCTGTCTCTTTCGTACTGGAGAGTGAGAGGATCATTTTGTCTTTTTACACCTCTTTGTAAATTCTCAAACACTCCAGCAAAAGAGACATTTTTGAAAGGAAAGCTCATATGATTGTTGCAGTTGATCACACGGGAAATACTCATTTCCTCAAACATTTGTGTATACTGTACCTCTAACTTTGTCTGCTAGCCTGAGTTTAACAAAAATCTGGTTTTAAGAAAAAAAATCAGAGGTTGAACTTACATAAGTTTCATTATTAAAATTGGCTCACTGGATTCCTTGTAGATACAATGCTAACTGCTGCTACTGCTGCAAAAAGAAAAGCAATACATTTGCCCTGGAGTGTTAGAGCAAGCAGCAACCCCAAGGTTCAGTGTTTGGAGACTGATTTGTTGTAATTGTAACATTATTTGGGAATACGCAAATATGCACAACTAAAGCACAATAGCAACTGATGATGGGTCATGCTTTACCTTATCTTGAGGCCCTATCAAGTCAAACTTATATAGCCCAATATCACATCTGTTCAAAAGTCTATATAACAGATAATATGACACTATATGTCTGTGGACCCTTGATGCCGATAAGGAAAATTTCCACAAAAAAACAAAACAAAAAAAAAAGGAAAAATCCACAAAGCAACAAACATGTTGTTGTGTGTTGTTGAATTACAATGTGGTGAAACAGAATTGAGTAAATGCACTTATCATATAAGTGTTAAGTAATACGTTAAAGCCTTGAAGATGGGCTCAATACATATCCTAAAATGTATTTGTGATTACTCAAATTACCACACAGCAAACCTGGGGCCATGTATTATAATACTGTACATAAAGCACAGGGACAAACAGGTGTAAAGAGGTTCAGCAGTTCATTTTTGCCTCAGGCCCCCCAGAAGGTTAATCCAGCATTATCACCATTACATTACATTCAAACTAATTCAAACTAAAATGGTCTATTGTAAATATTAGAGCTGTTTACTGGTTTTAAGTTCTGAAAGTTCTGAAAGTTATTATTCTGCTATAACCACCAAATGCATTCACACTCATTACCCATCTCTATATAGTAGTATAGTAGTGTACACAGGCAAACACACGCGGGAGGCATTCACAGGAGACAACACATTTGTGGATAGATTGCTGCTTAAAGTATGCTTCTATTTCCAGTGATTAAAACACAATTTTAAACCCCTAAATTGATAGTTATGTAAACTGCACCTGTTCACATGATAGCTCATATTGCTAATTCCACTCCCACTCTGCTGCTGTAAAACTGTGCCTCGCTGCGTCCATGCATATTCAAAATGAAGCTGGGGAGTAAATTTGTCAGGATAACTGAAAAGGAACGTGCACTTACAATCTATAAAAACATTGTTAATGCACACTTCCTTCAGGGAACACTTTGGTGGATATGTTGCAAAACCTCCTTTTCTTGTAGCTTTTTCCTTTTTAGTATACAGATGTGTGCACATGTGTGTATGTGGGAGAGTTATAATGAGAGAACAGCTTTATTTTTTCTTTTTCTTCATAAGCCCACACAGACATCTGGCTCTAATAAAGGAGAAAAGCTTCTGGCCTGGCCTGTGGCCCTGACTGTTGTCCTTCTGCAGAAACAATGGCTGTATTCTCAGCACAGCCTCCTCTTGAGTCAGGCCCAGGAAAACACACACACACACACACACACACACACACTCAGCCCGCACATTAGCACTCCTGCTGATGTTGATGCCACGCAGCATCTTACTCAGCAGTTGTAAGCGGAGGCACAGGCAGGTAGCACCTCACCACTTTAACACACTGACTGGACCTCGCCATTAACTGCTCATTTAGCCTCCAGAATGGAAGACAAACGATACACAAAGGACCTCTTAGCCTGCAAACAAGCCATTACATAGGCCTTGCTTTATTTTATCCTCTCCCACTTGCTCAAAAAGTGGCCTCCAAAAGAAATCCAGTGTCAATGATCCTTACCATCCCTGCAGGAAAAGGGCAGCCTGCTTAAACAAATAGAGCTGGTAAAAAAAAGGCCCCAGCTGACGTTCAGTCAGTCTCGGGTAAAAACAAAGCATTGCATTTTGTCCCTATTCTTAACTCCACAGCCTGCGTAAATCCAGGCCTGTTCACTGCCCAGTTGTTTCATACTGCAGGAGTGTTTATATTCAAGTCAAGCCAACGGGTATATTTATGTTGTTTTTGAACGATGTCTATATTATTAGACTGAATTACATATTTGCTGTTTTGCTGAAAGGAAATCTTCTAAACATATCCAAGAGCGTTTGTTTCTCTCCAGGAGGATTTGATGATTTGTGCTTATATCTTTTTTTTGTTTTTTTTTTTTTTTTGTTATTTATGCACAAATTAACACATTTTGTAAATAGTAGTAAATAATAGTGCCGCGTAAATATCATAACCAATAACACTTCAGGGAATATGTTGTCTTTTTTTTTGTTGTCTTGCTGAGAGTTACATGACAAGATTAATACCAATCTCGTATCTGTTTGTTGCATATAGTGTTAGCGCCAGCAGCCAATTAGCTTAGCTTAGCTTAGCTTAAAGACAGGAAACAGTGGGGAACAGCTAGCTTGGTTATGTCAAGCAGTAAAACAGTAATGGTATGAATGTAGGCACAGTTTTCAATAATATCAGTATAAGTCAATATGCTAACATGCATGCAATGTTTTGCGGTTATTATTTTTACCGCGTGTTAATTAGAGTTGAGCACAAATTAGGGAATTAAGGGAAATTATTACAGTTCATCATCTGGGGATCGTGAATTATTATTATTATAGTTTTATCTCATGAAAATCCATCTGATAGTTGTGGTTTCGATCACTGTGTAGCAACACTTCTTCAGCTGTACCCTCCTGTTTCCGGTCTATATGCTAAGCTAAGCTAACCTTTTCATGCGCCCTTTAGCGTCATATTTAACGTACAGACGCGAGAGCTGTATCAATCGGTCGCATATAACTCGGCAATGAAGCAAATAAGTTTATTTCCCAACTATTCCTTCAATGTGCAGACGATATCTTGGAGTACTTCTCTAGTTTTTGGTTTATACTTTGGTTCCTTTTGGCACCAAAAACACAACATCTGAAAAATATGCCTCACCTGAAAATATCAGCACATCTGACGTCATCAGCACAGAGGGACAAAGCCATGTTTCTATCCATCGCCCTCCTTCTCTGACTGTTTCATCTCTGACATATCTACAGGCCCAGAGCTGGTGTTTTTGTACAGTGTAGACATGATGTCATTCACTCTGCTGTTGTTTTTGAACTGTCACTGTTTAGATGTTATATCGATTAATTACTCTGGTTGCCTCACACACGCGCGCATGCACACACACACACACACACACGCACGCACACACACACACACACACACATTTAATCAGACAGACACAGTTAATCTGTGCCCTTTTCAGTTACAGCAACACAAAGCAAAGATTCAGAACTCGTGTCTCTGTTGCCTCTGATGTGGTCACCTGGGCCTTCATCCATACTGACACACACATATTTGCACACACACACACACACACATATAGGGAGCCATTAATACTAATGATTATTTACTTTTACGGGATAGATGGTTGTGCTTCTCACTAGGCTATTTCACACTCTTCAGCAGATTTTATCATTAATTGATCCTTAACACATCCATTTGGAATCAATCCATATTGTTTTAGTAAGTAACAACGTCCACTTTGCAACAGGAAACCACACATACACTAACACCACCATTTACACACCTAAAATTCACTTATCACATGGCAAGCCCATTACTACTCACACACACACACACACACACACACACACACACACACTGCAGTAGCTCTGCTAAGCTCCTGCAGAGGCCCATGTGACTGCACCAAGACATGTGGAGCAGAGGGACGCTCTGAGTCTCCTGCTGGGTTGTCAGGTCATGTTCACACTAATGTGGATGAAGTGGAATCTTTTTTTTTGTTATCTTATCTTTTTTTTTTTTTTTTTACAAAAACAGCACAAAAAGAAGACAGATTAAAGGGCAATTCCACCTTATTACAACTGGGGTCTTCATTTATGTAGTTTTGTTCTTCATTTCTATCAGTGATTATAAGATTGTATTCACAAAGCTAACAGCTGACATGTGGGAACACAGCAACCCCAGTACAAAGTCCAACCAAACGCTTGATGTTCAATTCTAGGATATTTTTAGGAGAATTATATACTCACGAAACTGTAAATTAAATGTATAGATTTCCTACAGCCAGCAGGTTAGAGAAGCTGTTACTGTATGCAGCCTGTGTCAATATCACAGAAGTAAACGCCATGTGAACGTACATGGATGAGTATAACAATACATCTCAGAGCTTTCCTCATCTGGATTCTGACAGCTGGACACATAGAGGAGAGGAACTACAAAAATAAGACCCAAGTTGTGTCCTACACATACCCAGTAGAACAGACTGAAGATTGTGGTTTGACAGCGTATCAAATGTAAACAGGATTTTTCAATTTTGCCCACATTAGTTTCGGCCGTGGCCTCAGATTGCCTTCCAGGTTTCATGTGTCTCTGTGTTGCCATGACATCTTGTACATCCTCCTTCAGTAAGCAGAGGTCACACACTCTCTGTTCTCTCCCCGGTGTTTCCAGCAGCTTCATCTCTTGCCAGATGGCATGGCGGTACACTAATGTGTGTGTGTGTGTGTGTGTGTGTGTGTGTGTGTGTGAGACCTTTTGAGGAATGAATCCTAAATCAACTGTGTCCGTTTTTGAATTTATACCATGTCATCAGCATTTCTCGCCATTGGGTGTATTAGAGTGCCTCACGTGTTGTATCTACAAGTGGAGCGACTGGATCATGGCTGCATAAGTGTGTGTAGGTGGTGTTCATGTGTGTGTGTGTGTGTGTCGACAGTTTGTGCTGTACCCACTCTGCCTTAGGGGGAATGTCCCCGAGGAAGGCGAGACTCTCATTCAATCAGGCGCCACTTATTTATTTATTTATTCTCAGACAACTATCTTAACTCTTTCCTCGCTATCACTATGGCAACACAACTAAACTCTCCACTTCCCTCATGAGACAGCCTCTCGCTGCGCTGTTGTACTCGGTCCATTTTCAGGCGTACTTACAGAAATCATGAATAATTGACTGTGTAGTGTGTATTGAGTGTGGGACTGTGGTGTGGCTCATCCTGTCTGATGTTTTCTCAATAAAATCACACTGAAACTCCCAACGCCTCCCACTGATTCTTCCATGTGTGGACGTTGATGTGGGGTCAAACATGCAACAGAAAATAAAATGACAGCAGACGTAGAAAACACCGCGCAGCACTTGAACACACCATCCATCACAAGAAGGAGGCCATGAACTGACTTCATGTTTCATAAGAGATAATGGTGATGGAAGTCAAGAGGTTGAAATACATTTTTTTTTATTGTGCTAATTGGAACAACACAACTAGGGATATAGTGTCCAGCAGTTCAACTTCTGAAATGAATTTATTTACATATTTATACTATATATAGTATAGAGTTCAAAATGCATTAGTTCACCCAAAACAAAATACATGGTTATACATTTAGCATTCATAAGAAGTTTAACGCTTGATTTAAAACACATTCTAACTAACATAATATAATGCAATGTAAGCAGATTTTTTCAGATTTCAGGTGCTTCATTATAGAATTTATAATTATTGATCAATGCACTAATAAATAAAACTGTTTTATCTATTCATATCTATATTATAGTGAGTTTATAGTCTTTACATACTGCTTATAAATGCTAAATACTGCTGGTACATTGGTGTATCATAAAATACTTACTATATAACAATAACATAAATATATTTTTATTTGCACAACACTTCTCTTAATATATTCACAAAGAGCACGAGTGACAGTAGAAAAAGTGATACAATTAATAGTTAAAGGAGATTTACAAAATAATAAATAAAATAAAATAAAATAATAAGTAATACAACTCAAAATAACAGTTAAATTATTATTTTATTTTAGTTAGTAATATAATATAATATAATATAATATAATATAATATAATATAATATAATATAATATAATATAATATAATATAATATAATATAATATAATATAATATAATATAATATAATATAATATAAATTGAAAAATATGGACTTGGTTATGTTAAAGGAGTAGTTTGAAATTTTGGGAAATGTGCTTAGCTTTCTTGCAAAGAGTAGAGTAGATACTATTATCTTATCTTAGCACATAGACTGGAAGCATTAAAGAGCCTGACTTTGTTCACAGTCCAAAAATACACCTACTAACACCTCTGGAGCTCATTAATTAACATGTTCAGTCTCAATCTTCAAATCATATAAAGAGAGTAAACACATCTAGACAGTGAACTGTCAGCACTTGGCTAACTCATTTCTAGCATTCAGTTTCTGATATGGTCTGGTCTGGTAGTTTTAGCATAAATTGTAGCCTCATGTTGCAGCTTCTGATACACCTGCAGGTTTGAAGCCAATGGCTCATTAAAGCTGCAGCAGCTGTGTTTGTATCCGAGCCTACGTCTCTGTCCATTTCTGTATCTGCACAGGCTCAATGCAAAGACCCCCATCCCTCTCATTACGCCAACACTGTGCTCTGGTGCGTTCAGTGGTTCCTTTAAAGTGGCCCGCTTTAAAGCAAAAACCCCTGAGTCCAAAGAGTACCACATGACAAAAACAAGAAAAAAAAAGAAGACTGCTCATCTGTGAAACCCTGTTGTTAGTAAAATATAAGACCCACTAAATTACCCCGAGTGCAGGCCAGATTTAACCCTCTACAACCTCCTTCCTGCTTCACAAAGGACTCCAGGGGATTATCAAAATAATTGTTGCAGATTTTAAAGACTCTTTTAAGGGCATTTCTAATTAACTGGACAGTTTACAGTGCAGAGCGAAGGACGGTTAAAGAGAGGATATGAATGAAATGGGTCCAAGCCCCTGGGCTGGATTTGAACTCAGTGGGTTTGTGGAGAAAACTCAGCACACTTCTTAGGCAATCAATATGGACACAGAATTTCAGCTAAAGGGAGTTTTAATATGAAAAACAACAACAGTATTCTCCTAGTGTTCCTAAATCTATCGCTGCAAACTGGTAAACATGATCTCAACTTATAGAAAGTTAGTTAAAAAGATCATCTGAACTGCACCGAACTGAACTACATTTTGGTTTGTATACAGATTATATGTACAAGATATACATATATATATATATATATATGTGTGTGTGTGTGTGTGTGTGTTAATTAGTGCGCTTTAGGGGTGCTACTTGTGCTGTTTTCCCCAATTCATGCCTTTAGCAAAGCTAGGCTAACGGCATTCTGACTCTAACTCTAGATCTGTTTTTTTGTTTGTTTGTTTGTTTGTTTGTTTTTTGGGCACTTTTTCCTTAGTTGGAAATGGAAAAAATGTAGAGATATGAGTGAAAATGAAGGGAGACAGAGGAACATGCAGCAAATATTTCCTTCCATATTCAAACCAGGATCCACTACAATTACAGTACATACAGTATTTAAATCTTAACCAATAAGATGCCTCCTTTAGTTCCATATTTCAATAAGCCTATTTTCTAAAATGTCAAATCATTCATTCAATCATAGGGATAGGCCACATTTTGGAGTGTCCTTGAACAAAACACTGACCCCCAAACTGCTCCAAATGTGGAACGTATGTATTAATATTTCAGTCCTTGGTGTGAAATAGAACCGTTTTACATCCCTACATACAGTAACACACTGACGCTCTAATATTCTAACTGTAAACAGGACACATTGAAACAACCGGTAGTGTTGTTATGCTGTACTTGACCCCCCATCAGCACACACACACACACACACACACACATTCAGACACACACATACACAGTTGGCAGCGTTCCTCCTTCTGGCTGACCTTGTGGTCTTGGCTCTGAGATACACATTGCCCTTCTAACTACACGCCCTGTCATTAAAGGGAGGCCAGCAGCAACTGGTGTGTGTACTTATGTGTAAGAAAAAGTGAATGAGAGGGAGGCAGGATCCCTACAGGCTGAACTCATCTTCTGACATAGAGATGTATGCCATTCGAAAGAGAGCCACAAATACACTGTAAAATGTTAAATAATGTTAAATAAAGATCATTTGAAAAGAAACTATGACTCATATTGATATGTATTAAAGAGACACAGCGAGTTTCCATCAAACTACTGAGTTTTAACTTTGAAACAATGCATGCTGGGATGTCTGCTAACATGTCGATCGTGTTTCTTTTGAAAGTCTTCATTTCGAGTCAAACGACACCAAGAAGAACCCATAAAAATGAGATTCTGAAAAAGTATTGAAAGACATTTTAGGTTGAATATCATTAAATTATTAAAATTATGTTAATAATGAAACATTTTTAGGTGATTCCTCTGAATTCCTGTCTGATGTTTTACAGTTGTTTTACTAAACAGCGATACAAAGATGCAGATTCTGTGACATAAATCTGAACTTTTCACTCCTTCCTCTAAAAACACATCTTTGTATCTGAAGGAGCAGGAATCACTAGTTTAACCTCGGGCTACTGGAAATGTTTGAGGAGACTATCTGAACTCAAATTACTCTTAAAACACTCCAGGGCAAGGATTAAGTTTTGTGCTTACAAACCAGGTCAACTCAATCTGGCTTCCGTGGATTTACAGATTACTTATTCTGAATCTACTTTGATAAAAATGAAACACCCCCAGCAAGACGAAAACTTGACAAATTAAACTTTTGGTTACTTTTAAGTTGCTATTATTGATATTTTTATAATAACAATGTCATAGTGGCGAACCTACAGAGAATTGTCAGCAGCTCTGCAGCTTCCCTCAGCTTTACGGAGCTTATCTTATTGTTTAGTTCTCCTGGTTCACTGCTGTTGACGAGCTGCTGAACATAGTGGAGCCAAATATGTCCTTCAGGAGCTGGTAGGGAACAAAAACAGAGCTAAAATGACTCCAAATGAATGATAATGTTGCTCTGTAATTGCTACAGAAGATTTGCCATCAAGTTGAAAAATGATGCGTCAGTGACAACGAAAGTGGCAACAGCCTGGTTAGCCTAGCTTAGCATAAAGGCTGGTTGCAGGCGACAGGAAGCCTGGACCTTTACAAAAACAGGCTTCAAAACAAAACAAAAAATGCAATTTGGTGTGTGTTTAGCTGAAACTTTTGACAAGTTTGTGTGCATTTATTTCATTCATTTATGTTGTACAGAACCAGGCTAGCTGTGTTATGCTAAGCTAGGCTAATTGGCTGCGAGTTCATATTTAGCATACATATATTATATATATATATGTATGTGTATGGTATCAATATTTTCATCTCACTCTCAGCAAGAGAGCTGGTAAATGTATTTCCCAAAATGTTGAACTAATCCTTTAGTTTACTTACTCACGGCTTAATTGCCTGATGTATCAACTCCATTGAATTCAGATGAAAGCGTTCATTTGGCAAACTGTAAAGTTCAGATAAGGTCTGATCCAGGTCAGACATTAGGAATTCTGTGTCCTCATGTTATCCTACCAAAACATTTACTGTACAGAGACGGGAATAATTCCTCTGGGCGTGCATAGGAATTTTAACACTAGTGTGAAACCTGAACTGACACACTACTGTAAACAAACGTGCTGATGTTTTCCATGCCTCATTATCACAGATAATATTAGATTTTTAAATCTGACTTTCCCACGTCTGGGAAAAGCAGACTCGTGACCGGGTTCAGACCTCAGACTGGCTGAGAAATGTGGATTTATTAACATACTATTCCAATAAACCGTCATGCATTCTGTGCGAGAATGCCCTGCTCAAGAGGTGGGTTTCTAACCAGCAACCTTACAGTCAGTCACTTCTCTAATCTCCAGGCTACTTTAAAAAAAAATGCGTATCTTTGCTTTCCTGGGCGAAAGGATCTTACTCCCCAGCTGCTGCACACTGGTCAGAAATATAGATCTGTCACTGCAAAAGTGTGAGTGATGGTTTTTACTATAAAACATTATGCATGATTAGTGAATTCTTTTGTCCATAAAGATGAAAAGTGTTGGCAGAATATTGAGGCTAAATGGATTATCTGATGTGATGCTAAATCACCAGCCGATTTATTCAAATGATGACATTTAGAGTTGAGGGCTAAGTGAGCAGAACAGAGGTGGATAGCTCCGCTCAGATGTCAGACATTTTGCTTCTTAAGGATTAATGTTGCTATGAAAATGTCATCTGTCATCATGAGGTAGAATTTATAGCATAACATTGGCCTGGTGGTCAGAGAGCTTCAAACTGAAGACATCAGTGAGCGTTCGCCCTGCTGAAGTGTCCCCGAGCAAGGCGCCGTATCTCCAACAAGCAGCTACTAGCGCGCTATGCTAAAGCTCCAGCATACTAACAGCAAAGTCAATTCATTTTAATGCAATCAAACCAAGTAAATCCGCATGGATCTTTCCTGTGACGCAGGACTTATATTGGCACAAAATAGTTTAAACGCTTCACACAAACAGATGAAGTCCAGATTATGTTAAAGGGTTAAAACACAAGTGTTTGATATCCTATTTGTATTTAAAGGCACAGGAATAAAGAGTAGAACCCAGCACTGGAAATCACAGACTGGAACCTTAGAAAAGTCTTAAAAATAAAAACAGATTTGTGTATCAGAACTTTGTTTTTTATTCTTTCCTCTCCCATTAATCATCTCACGACCCCTCAGATTTATCTGGTGACCCTTTGGAGGGCCCCGACCCCTAGGTTGGGAACCACTGAACTAAACTATCTAACTGTATATAAAGTAGTTGAAACTAGCTCCACCTCCAGCAGCTACAACAGTAACATGCTGCTCTAACCTAATGATGTCATATTTAATAATATATCAGTCACTACTTTAACTATATCAAGCTGCTAATACTTATTTACTTTTTTAATGCTGGACTTGTAATGGAGTATTTCTACACTGCTGCATTGGTATTTTTACTGCACCTATTACACATTCATGGACAGTCATGGGATGGTGTTGTTGCACTAGACATGCTTTTATGGCTCTTTTCGCCCCATGAATTACAGCTCAGACAGGAGACAGAATCCCAGAGCAACAGATCTGCAATTACAAGTTGTTTTCCAGACTGACTATGAGGGTGCACGGGTGACAAACTCAGCATGAATAATAACTATAGAAGCTATAATATGCAACTTGTCACCTTCAGGCTGCACTGTATATGCCACTCATCCTGATGAGTTGTCTGAGCTGAAACAGTTTCCAGCTTGAGGCTGAGCTGAAGCCACCACAGGCGCTGGACAAACAGATGGTGAGTTAAGTTGATGTATGGGAGGATGCACAGAACGTGACTGATCAAAGTTTGACTTCTGCTTTTGACTCATGTTGCGGATGTGAAATTGATGCACTATGGTGCATTTTACAGTTTTATAAGACGCAGAAATCCATTTTTTTGGCTGCCTCACTGCCGTTATGAGATAATTCCTTGTGGGTTTGCCACTGCTGGTGACACCTTTCATGTTATACACAGTCATTTGATCCTGGTTTCATTTAAAAAGGTAAATCTTTCAATTTTACACCCAAAAAGTTAGAATAAGTGAATCTGAAAATAGTGCCACCAAAGCTGAAGTGTAACACAGGTGTTGTTTAACAGGTTCAACTCAATCACGGTTAGGTGAAGGACAGTTACAAGCTGTTTCTACTGTGTTGAAGTCTAGCGATGACACATGGAGATCACTCAGCCTGAAATGTGTCCTCACTCGCTGTCCCTCTCTGGTGGCGAGCAATTACAGAGTCTGGAGTGTTCACACGGAGGCGTACAGTTGTGAATGTCCCCTCAGAGTAATGGTTGTCAGACTCCTCCTGCTGTCTCAGTTTGGGTTTGCTGCCAAATGAGATTGATAACCGCCTAAATAAAGACAGATCGACCCGCCGTTTCACTCCAAGAGCACGGAGCACCCGCTACAGGCTGAGTCATCCGTCCTTGCCGGCAGCGCCATCGATCATCTCTTGTCGAAAGTACAGTTGCTGTCAGCGGTGGGGTTGCAGAGGTCACGGGTGTCACATCCAGGCCGACTACCTGCTGTTTCTGGGTTCCCTCTGAGAAATGACACAACATTTGAGACAGCGGGAAGTTGCCTGTTTGAGTAACAACCCTTTAAAGAGGACAGGGAGCTGCAGGTCAATGCAGATCAACAAGAGAAGTCAATAAATTCAAGAAGCATTCAGAGAATGTACAGTGTGACGCCAGAGGAATGTCACCCCAGGGTGTCAGGAATTTCCTTGTTTACCCAATAGGAACACATACAGTAGACGCTCTGGTCAGTCTTATTTCTGCACCAGAAAACTACAAAGACAAGTCAACACTGTCATTAATTTAAAAAAAAAACCCTTTCCACTTTCAGTAGATGAATGTGAAAAGAAACTCATCAAACATCCAACTGAAGGAAAAAGAAGAAGGACACATTTTTTGGGTGGAAGGTGACTTTAAGATTTTCAGTCTAACAAGGTTTTGATGATGTCTGACTCTATTAGAGCTCCAGTCCACAACTCATGAGGCCAGGTTCACCTCAACAGACTATTTACAAGGAGAAAAACGTCATTTTCATTTTTCATCCATCAGGGCAAATCGACATTTCTGTAATTGTGCCAGCGTTAGCCAGCCGGATAATGTTCACCTGCAGGCCTTTGCCAGGATGTTCTACAACTAATGAAGTAACAACGTGCAGACATGAATGAAAGTAAGCTTGACTTTTAACATTCCTCCTACACACATGACCACATGACTGATCTCTGCGTTAAGGGGTCGTCATTCGTTGGATTGCCTGTCTAAGGCAATCTGACAAGTACCACACTGAGGCCTCCCCCCCATCCCCCACACACACACAGGTACCAACCATATAACAACATATAACACTATGATTTGACTCTTTTCAGCGTCAGCCTCACAAACCTTTCGCTCTTTGGCTTTACGGTGCAATTTACGGCCTCAGGTTTCACTGTGGTTACACTGTTCCAACATGTTGAGCACCTTCGCTCTGACTGGCAGGACCCACAGAGCTCTGAGGAAATCTGTTTCCAATTACGATGTGTATGAAACATCTATTGTTTTCCTGCTAGCTACCACCAGACCTCCCAGAACCCCCTTCTGTCTGCAGGCTCTACATTAACATACTTCTAATAGCCCCGAGGGTGACTGGATGACTTACACAAGGGAGGGGGTGGGGGGGTCAGGTTTCACGGGCCCTCTGGTCCTGTCTGGGTCACTGCTGCCAAGCCGGCACGTTCCCTCAAAACTTCACAGCTCGTTTTATCAAGCCAGCGCTACGTCTGATCGGCCTTGTTAAAAAAAATAGGCCGTCTAGACACTAACAGAGGTGCGTTGTTAAAACACACCAGCTGAAATCTATTAATCATAGCTTTCCTCTTATAATAAAAGAGTGCACCAAGATGTGTGCCTGGCGCGTATTGTTCAGTGATTAGAAGGTGTTAATTCGATGCAAACCTCCAGGCTCATAAAAAAATAAAAAATAAAAGCTTCATCTGAACAACATGACTGATTCATCTCATCCAGTAAGAAAATCCATAAACATGAATAATGTGTATCTCCTGCCTTTGGCTTTGATCACATGAGAGGTGGTGAAAGTGTTGGGATGCTTCTCACCGTGTTCAAAGAGGTATGTGAAATCCATCAGTTACACAACCCAGGACTTTTAATTTGGACCATGTACAAGGTCTGCACGTTCTTCTTTTGATCCTAGAAGTGTCTGTTCCCGTCTCCAGGAGAGACACACGTCGTGACAGTAAACTTGTTGTTTTTTTCATAGAAAGCCACTGACTTTTATGGCTTGGTGCTTGTGACCTTATCAGCTCAGGGAGGTACAGGAGCGTCTGCTGCGCTGAAGCGACGACGCTTTGATGTTCACTGGTGTTACAAATAGGCAGAGATGCTTCACTTGGCCAAATTAGTGAATCAGTCGGCTCTCATCTACAATGGCAGTTGTCGTACCGATTATCCATCAAGCAGGAATAACTGAGAAAGACAGACGCCTGTAGCCACGGCAACAGGAACACTGAAGTCATGAGTCCTTTTATTGTACCCGCCGCCTCCAATTTTTTAGTCTGTCTCTGTTTGTTTTTCTTGCTGTAATTATTCCTCCTGTTCATACTGACCATTAGAAGATTCCTTTATAATGTACTTATAATGGAAGTGATGGGAGATAAAATCTATGACAACTCACCAGGAGCTTCTTTCACATTAGATTACTTGCAAAACTGGAATTATTTCTGTCTGTTAAGGATTTGGAGAGCATAGTGCATGCTTTTATCTCCTCCCTCACTGACTATTGTAATTCTCTGTATATGGTATTAAATTTGTCAGTTTTATCTACATGCTGCAGTGAGACTGGTAGAGACTGCGGCCCTCCTGTACCGGCCTCTCTTCACTGGTCACCAGTCAAATGGAGAATTGATTTCATTTATTTTTAAAGCTCTGAATGTACTGGCACAATATTCTACTGTCAGACCCCTGATGATCTGCTGACCAATCACTGCTCGTCATTCCTAAAGTCCACAGGCGATTGGAACACTTACTCTCATCATTAGATCCTCTCTCTGATAGTCTTAAAACCCTTAAGCTGCATATAGCACACTCTGTGCTCACTCTGTGTGCAATGCTGTTGTGTTTTTAGGATTTTGTTCCTATACTTCCACCACAGCTCAACAGGGAAACACAAAAAAGGGAATATGATGCTAAACAGACTGTAAATGTGTCAGATATCCACCTGATATGACTAACTCACACTGATGAATATGGGTGAAATTCATGTCATGTCATGTTGTCTTTAAGCTTTCTTGCTTTTTCCTGTTGGTTTGGTTTCTTTTGCATCTCTGAATCTTTTTTTTTTTAATAAGAGCAGACATTTTGCAACTTTATAATCCAGCAATGGCTCCATCCCACAAAACTGCATCTCAGTAGCAACTTCTACATTTAAACATGAGCTACTGTATGTGTTGGAGGTGGGCGTAAGTGTGACATCTGTGCAGAAATGCATGTTTTCCCAAACACGGAGGTTTAGAGAAGAGGATGAGCGTTGCCTGGTTGTGTTGTCATGGAGACCATCGGAGAACACAGATTATACAGTATCTAGGGCTTACTTCAGGCAAACAGAGGGGGAATGAGGAGTTTTACTGTTCATTTCTCCCCCAGCTCAATATTTAAGCTTTCATCTGCTGCATTCAGTCTTCTACTGTGAATGTAATGAGTACTGCTGTATGCCCATGTGGATAGGAGGGTAGCTAACAAGTAGCAAGTATCAGCCTAGAAACTTCAGCACAAATAACCAGAAATTAGATGCTTTTCTATTGAAGGTCATTTATTTAGACATCTTAGGCCCGTGTGGGCCACAAAAGCAAAGAAAGGGTTTCATTCCAAAGAGATATACATCCACTTTGAACCCCAGCTTCCATAAGATTTGTATGAAGTTTCATGCCCGTAATTAAAATGGTCTATATCTCAGTTTGGAATGAAACTTAAAAAAATATATACAATATTCATCGTCTCAGAACTGAAAGTAAGTAGAAAAAGAAATTGTTGCACAGTGTTACAGTGCAGTAGGAAGAAAATTGCATTAATGGCATGACAGAGAAAAATACCTTGTCAACCAGTGAATATCAAGAGGCACATACTGGAGTTAAAGAGAGCCACCGGCTACGTCCACATGCACACAATATGCAGCTGAGAGATCAGATGAAGGTAGCGGCTTGGTTTAAGAGTTGTAATGCCAGAGGGATTGATTTCATAATTAGGTTGCCTAATCTGGATCAATCTTCTCTGACCTTTTAAACACAGCGCATATTTTGAAAAAAGCGAGTTAAATCGAGTAGAAATGTTGTGATTAATCAGATTATGCAGGCGCTGATTATGATATTAGTCTGATATGATGATGGAAATCAGACTATGCTGACGTGATTAATGGTGTGCAAGCATGTAGACACTACGCATTCGTGTAAACAGCACGTGATTGGCGAGGAAACATCCAGCGTGGAATGTAAACGGTCATGCTGGACTGATGCGCTGCTACTGCTCTGCGTGCAACAGCAAAAAAAAAAATACAAAAATAACATGCAGGAAATTAATAAGAGAGAACTGAGGAGGTCGTCATAATATTCAGAGGAATTCATGGTTTGCTGTTAACAATTTCCAGATGACATCAGGTGGTTAAGACTGGAAAGATGAGTGGCTACAAATACACACGGACAGTAAATGTCTCTGTGGATCACAGTTCCTGCCCCTTTAGTTACTGTTGCTGCACCTACAGGACATTCTTAGTCATTTTTTAAACAACAGGTCCTTGATTGCAAATAGTTGTAGACAACAACAGCTCCTCATATCTAGACAGCCTGCGTGCTGCACCAGATAGTTTAAATGTGTCAAGCTGGCTTTATATAAAATGAGAATGGTGTAAGAGGATCTTAAACACACTTTTAGTTTTATCTCATTCATGTTCCTGCAGTGATTAAATCTTTTAGAGCAGAGCTCATGGTCATGAAGTCATTAGACTTGTCTTAGTTTAGAATACAGAGAAAAATATGTTGGTACGAGTGTAAAACAAATATGTTATTATGTTATTCCCTTTAAACTCTGGTGCTGGTAGATGATCTGGAACAACACACCTCCACCCCTCCTGTCTGAGTCTCTCCACTGATGTGATGATGCAAATGTAATACACAGGCCAGGTAACACATTTTCTGTCACCATGGGTGGTAAATCCCAAAAATATATACCAGCCAAAGGGTTTGTTGTTAAGTGGAGGACCTCCGACTGATGCTTGGCTGGCAGAGTAGACCACCTTGCCAACAGCAATGTTTCCTCAGTGTTGTGGGCGGCGGCTGGTGTTTTCCTCCAGCAAGATAATATGCAAGTGCTTTGGTGCAAACAACGCAGATCAAAATCTCTACTGTAAACTGTCTAAATTTATGGAATATTATGTCCTTTGTGGAGAATAATCTAAAAAAAAAAAGTCTGAGAAGGAATTAGCCAGATATTTTTTTCCAAACCATCATGTGGCTTAAAGTGAAGGTCCATCTAGTTAGAGAAGCAGAGGAATGTGCTGGCCAGCGACAGAAATCTCCCACATTCCCACAAGGCTCAAGGGCGATGTGAAGTCAGATGGCCGTCTCAGTCGCCCACGTCACTGTCCTGGTCGCCTATGAGCCACAGGAAGTGGAAGCTGAGTGCCAGCAGGGCGGTGCCCAACAAGTCACCCAGAGCTGTCAGGTAAGGGATGGAAAAACTGTCTGGGTCTTTGCCACTCCGCCACATGGAGTGCACCATCCAGTCTGAGATACATAACAGCAGCAACACCTGGAGGAGGCAGAGAGACAGAGGAGGATCAGATTGTGGCTTCCTGATATGAGGAAACACAACGCTCACAAATCGACATGCAACTGTATTCTGATGAGATCATTCTTACTCCCTACTTCTTATTTCTTTTAACTCAGTCTGAAGTGCCTTCTTTATGTTTTATTTTAACGAAAAAGTATGACATAGCAAAAGAAAAGTGGACGAGAAGAGAAAGTCTGAGTGTAATTTTTAACCAACGAATGGAAAGAAAAGCAAGATGAAGAAAATAAAAAGCGTGTTTTATCAAGGCTGAGAGGAATAATTGCTTTAAAATGCCGTGTAAAATGGCATAAACACTTAAACTGTTTGGAGAACGGAGAGGAGAATGCGTAATGGACAGACTGAGAGATGAGTGAGAGTGTTATTCATAGTTTAAGTTTCCACGCATGGAGGAAATAGAACTGAGAGGAAAAAGAGAAGGCTATTAAAAGATAAGGATGAGTCTATAATTTAAAGGAAAATTAGCTGTCCAGAGTTGGCAGTGCAAACACTATAAAAACAAAAAAAGTACTGCAGTGAAGAAACTGACATACTAGGAATACAAGCAGGACTGATGCTATTGAGGAGAATTGATTATGATAATATAAAATCATTTGTGGATATGAAGTAGAAAACAAAGCACGCTGGGATGTTTTTGTGGTGGAATGTGTAATCGTAGTAAACAACATGGCCTCCTGCGTTCCTATCCAGTAATGTTCAGTCATGACGCGATGAAACAACGAGCTCTCAAACCCGACTCCTCACCAGCGAGGGTGTCATGCCTCTCGTCTTTTATTCGTGATGACAGGGTGCCACGGTTGGACATCCTCTCAGTTGCTGCGATTGCTGCTTTCATAGCGTCACCTGCTTCCAAACTGTCAACTACAATCCATCATTTACAGAACACAACTTCCCAACCAGGATATTAGGGTTTTTTTTCTCCTCAGACAAACAAGAGAAAGGTAGGATAGGAGGGGGGAGGGGGAGAGAAAGCGAGAGAGAGACTTGTGTGTAAAGTTTTGGGCTGTCAGTTTCTCAAGTACCCAGATGCATCCAATTTTGAAAATGAAAGAAGACAAATGAGCGCTGATCTGATCACGCAGACGCCTTTTCAGTCTCTGTACTTTGTTCCTTAATCACAGTCGAGATGGTGACAGTGAGGAAGCATCTACACCTCACATGCATTGGTCTTTTTTTCTCCCATCAACCAGGCCTCTAACTGTCATTCCTGTAACTAATTGGACATGATTTGTTAGCAGGCAGGTGCCATCCATTCATTCAAACAGTATAATATGAAAAGTAATCTACCGTGAATATGAATGCGAATGTCTAAAGACTCATATATATGTATCTCTGCGAATGTGGCATGTCCCTGCATTGACTCAAATACAATCCGTTTTCTCTGTAAGGACATAAAGCTCCTCTTGTGTTTGCTGAGACGTACTTCTCTCTTTGCTCTACTTAAGTATGCAAGTATACACAACCCTCAATCCTGTGTTCATAGAAAGCTGAAAATACACACACACACACACACACACACGCACGCACACACACACACTTAACGTCACTCTATTAGATACTTTAACACACACATATTTATCATGTGGGCAAACAGAAGTGGATTCAGCTATGCTTGATCTGCAGACCGTTAAAAGCTGTTTCATGTCACTGATCCAATATTGTAGAATAACTTATTATAGTGTATGACTTGAATAAAATGATGCTTAGGCATGACTTGAATATCCATATATAAAGGGTTTCACTTTAAACTGATGCATTTGGTATTAAAGAGGTGAACTATTTAAACAGGCTTCATACACGAACCACTTGTGCAAATACTTGAAATGGTTTTCATTCGAGCTGTGTGACCGTGTACCACTTGGCTGTGTTTTTCATCATTATGCGATTGAGAAGACTCTCAACGTTTTTTAGCCTTCATGTTGCAAGTCGAGACAAGTCTCATAGCTGTCAAGTCAAGAAAAAATGTTTTTAAAAAAGTATGAGAGGCAATAAAATCTTTTTTTTTTTTTTATTTCCCCCACTGAAAATGTTTTCTCAGCAGGACCCTCATTGATTTCACAGTGTTGTTCAACACAACCAGTCTATTTGCCACCGAGCAGCTTGAAAAGAGATGGTTTGCACAAATCGGTCTTGCCATACATATTGCCTCAAGTCAACCTATCATTCAAACTAGCATGAACACAGGGCTCCAATAGAAAACCTGAGTGAAATCAGTGAATTTATTTATTTATTTTTTACATAATACTTATGCACTTGATATCTTGATGCTACAAACTGGAAAATAGAGAGCGTATTGCTCTGTCAAGTAGCATGTTCAGACCTTTTATGATGAGAATATTACTATCTAACCTTAAAAGAAACCTTGAAAAGTTGTGTTTCTGGGTGGTTTGAGGGCAGATAAGAGATCAAGCTACTTTCTCACAGCTTAGATCTGTCAGGATAACACTGATAACATCTAATACACAGCCTTACCTGAAATAATGAGGTTTGGGCTTCAGAGCAAGAGGTGTTCACCCTTTGTTCAAGCTCCCTTTAACATAGTTACTGCTGGAGTGTGTATCTGACCATGTACTGACCCCCATCATTTATTTTCACAATGTGCTGTGGGATAATGCAGCATTTTTAAATCATGTTGTTTTGTGTATTTAAGTTATGCTTCTGCTATTTTTCTTCACTGCAGATTTGTGTAAAACCATCCGCCACTGCCGGTCAATTTAACCACATCCTTCTTCTTTTTTTCTGCTCAGTGATTGTATCATGAGGCTGGCACAGATATCACAGTGAGTCAGAAATATTTCAGTTTCTTTGCTAATTTTCTATGGCTTTCACTTTAAATAGAACATTATCAAACCGCAGCGTGTGCAATTTCCGCTTATCACTGCTATTAAAGAAGCAGACAGTGACACTACTTTTCACTTTAACTCAAGGAAATCATCAAATTCCACAACGTCACTGAATTGTTTTTTGCCAAATTATGTCTCGCTCCATGTTGTGCACACAGAGAAAATATTAAAAATATATAGTAAGCTCTGAAAAGAAAATTCTGTGAGTTTCTGTTAATAGGATATTTAAACGTGTGTGTTTTTTTTTACTCTAGGAAACTAAATGAAGCATGTTTGGATATAGATATTTCTGTTTACAGATATGCAGTGATACATCAGGGTCTTCTGAGGGCACTGACATCAATAACTAATGCTGCTGTCTTAACTGAGCTTCTCTCATTTCTCTCAAACCCAGTGGAAAAAACCCCAATCCCAAACATGTACAAAAATACATTTAAATACATGTCACTAATGAAATCTTGAATTCTAAATTTCTATAGAAGCAGACAATTCCAAACCCTAACTAAATGTGTCTATTTGAGTGTACCATCAGGCAGGATGGTGAGAGTGGCAGGGTTTTTATTACCATCATTAGTGCCTGGTTTGAAGTATAGCTGGTGAGACTTGCTGAAGGTGCAGCCACTGCACAATTATACCCTGCTCATGATCCTCAAACACCCACACATTTGTTTTCAGAGAGATAAAGACATCAGTAAGAGCCGAGCACTTAACTACTGAGTGCAATAGCTGTGCAGTTGTGTTTATTCCCTCCCTGGTGATAGATTTTCTAGGACACCCCTGAATTCTAGTCAGGCTTTCCTTTCACCTGAACCACACAGAAAAGCTTATCTTGATTTCTTCTAAGGGCTGAGGTCTACCTAAACTGCAATAAGAGCCTCAAGCTTTACAGACAAAAAAGCAGCCCGCATGCATAAAGCAACACAAGCACCTGTGAGGACTGAGGTGGACCCGAGTGTTTTAATCTGTACTTATGAGTGTTTAGAACATACTAAGCATATGGATGGACATTAGAAAAAGCGGCTAAAGAGATAAGGGCTGCAAGAAATATGATTGTTTCTGAAGCTCGTGGAGATTAATCAGAGTAAAAATGTTTTTTTTAAAAAAGGTCTGGTTATCACACGCCAAGCTGAGCCATCTCATTGAACCATGTTGCATGTTTTAAAATGAGCTTTAGAGTTATTATGGCACTAAGACAAAATCTAAACTGATAGTTAGTATTGAACATTGCATATTATGTGCTTCATTAAGTCTTTTAATTAGTGTCTGTGTTTACAGTAATGAACCGATGACAAAGCAGATGAAGCACCAATTCTGTGAGTCATTTCTGCGTTGTACGTTAATAAACAAGTATTAGCATAAGTAATAACCTTGCTGCTGTGAAGCTGTGGTGACACCATCGCTCAAAGCAGAATTCAAATTTCCCCAAGCTGTGTCAGAGACACGTCAACAATAACAACAGTGAAGATGATGAAGTATTCTGACGAGCAGCGGCTTTGTAATCCCTGTTGAAACATTTAAAAATCAAATAGCGCGGCGGTGTTTAAGGTTCTTGAGCCGGATCAATAAGTCGACCAGTATTCTCTATTCAGTGGTTGTAAATATTAAGATGTGACAGAGGCTGGATGCACACTCGCACCCCCGCGGGCCTCCGTCTCTGCCATTTAATGTTCTATGTGGGACTAAAGCAGCTCGACTGGCTTCAGACCTAATTGATTTGGAAAGTCTCCAACAGTGTCCAGGATTACATCCTAATGTTCCATGTCTGCATTAAAGATTTAGGGGAGCCTTAAAAAGCCTTTAAGTGTCCGATGCGCACACACACACACACACACACACACACGCACACACACACACACACAAATACACCACTTCAATTCTTAAAATTCCAGACGTTAAGACAGATCGTGGTGTGACTGAAAAAGTAAAAGCAGCCATTCAGAATTCAAGCTGAGTCTACATAATTATCTTAACTGCTGCTAAAAACAAAAACACAGAGAAGTCAGATTCCTTCAGGCATCGCCGGAAACCACAAGCCTCTAGGAATTCACAGGATACACACACCTGCTTTCTCCTCCGACACTACAAGTGTGAAGAGTGAAACGCGTCCACAGATTCATCTTTCACAGGAACTTATTCATACACTAGACGAGAAACAAGAAACTCACCAATGCTTCTGAATCCTAATGGAAACAGTTGAGGTTAAGATGAGCTTGTGCAGGTGCATAAATGAGCTTTTTGCTGGAGTTTACAGTCACAGTCGTCTCTCATGTTGTACCTCTGGAATATATTTTTAAGCTTTAGCGAGTGTGGAAGCCTTAGTTAGTGAACAGTCCCAGTTATAACATGAATTAGTGAATTATCTAGATGATCTTGAGAATCTGGTTGGTAGAAGGCTACTTGAACGTCATCAAACAGTAAATGTGTTTCCAGCCACCTGTTTTTGTCTGCAAACTTCAGCTGATGAGACAAAAACATGAGGATAGTGTAACGTACCTCCAATTAATACATGAATATACTATTTTCATATTTGCATCACATTTATCATTGTTTGAGTTTTGACTGCTGCTTTTTTACTTAAGTCATCTCGTTTAATGGCACGTGAGTGGAGAATTAGGACCAACTGTTTATCTTGGTGAACCAGCAGTAATGGATACGAACATGCATTAAATCATATTTGCTTTTCTGGTAAAATTTCCACTACGTGTAGATAGAATCCTATTAGCATTCGATTAGATTAATTTTTCCATCCACCTACTAAAAGTTCAATATTCACTCTCTTTTTAGCTGCAACTCTTGAGCTTCTAAGTGCTCATTAGTTCACCAGCTTGGCGCTGGGCAGGCAGTGTACAGTGGACTTTATTTTGCTAAAAACCTGCTAATCCTGGAAACAAGACTGATAATTCTCTGTGGGTTCGTCATTACCACCGACTCCTTCTACATAAACACAATCATTATTTGAATGGTTAATATAAAATATTGATTGCAGCTTTAAACAATTTAAAGCACAGGGGTCTACTTTTTCTAATTGTTTTATAGGGGGGTAAGAATCATCTTGACTCTGTAAAACTCTGTAAAGCAGCTTTAATGTCTGCTGTATTAAGAAAAAAAAAAACCTTTACACTTGAATATTTTAATGCAATAAATGTAGAACGGAGCTGTTTAGAGGAGACTTCATCATCGTGTGCTTACCTGCAGCAGAGCAGCAGCCAGGTACACAGACATGAAGATGGGTGTCAGCGTGGTGTGTCCGCTCTTCATCAGGTGAATGGTGTAGAGGAAGATCAGGTGACCAGGGAGCACCAAAAGTAGGAGGACCTGAGCAGATCGGTGATTGGCCCCTTGAGAGAATGCAAAAAGGTAAATGTGAGATAAGCATTTCTTTATAGGAGGACATAAACTAAAATGATACATAGTTTTGTGGTAAACTGTGCGTGTTGAATCACTAACCTACTGTCCCCAGCATTCAGAGCACTGCTGCTGGAAGTAGCGGGGCCTCTTGTAATTAGCATGAAGCAATTTGTTGAGTATACCATGTTATCTGTGATTTTGTCAGCTCAAATTTAGCTTCGGAAGTAGTGATTGTGGTGCTTCTGAAATGAGTCCGGCACCTCTGATTCAGAGACCTGCTGGCTTTCAATCTAGACTTCTAACAAGGAATTAATTCACACCTGGGATACCAGGAGATAGCAATTAACTGCCTGATAAGACCGAACCAGAGGTACTGCAGCTCACGATACGTATCATACTGGAGTTGGACAATGTGAGGTTCTATTAATAGTAGATTTACTCGTGCAGTACTGACCTGTACCAAAGAATGTGCGGCAGGGGTAGTAGCAGCCCTTAGCTTCATCTGGAACCTCCCCAGGAGCGCAGTGGAAATGCAGGTGAGTGGAAATCCTGCTGGACTGAATGGCCACTAGGTTACCCCCGATACCTGTGTATTATAGAAACGGTTCATGATATAGGACCACCACGGAGCAGAGCAGAGCATACTGTGAATGTCAATCACCTGAAAATTGTTACCTGTTATTGTGAAGGATATCTTGATATATAACACATACATAAACAATTTACATAAAAGCATCCATTAGATTTGGTTATTAACACACTTTTTCAATTAAGGGAATGGGAAGGCCGGTACTGTATATACACTATATGTGATAAGCTACAATCATAGGTTTATATCGTCCATGGCAATATACAGGTCTGGCTCTGTATTACAATATGCAAAGTGTCAAGTGTGAATGTATACGTAGTCATATCTGTGTAAACAGCTGTGAATGGCCTGCGGTTCCTAGTTATTTATCGGCCTTTTTGACAGCACACATTACAAAACATTAAAAATGACTGGATTCTATTCAGGAGGTTCCAGTACAAGAACCTGGCATATCGAGTACGACATTTAATGGAACTGAGACCTCGCTATTGGATGGGTTCTCGATTTTTCAAGGCTGTCTTAAAACAACATCATATATCATCTGTTGTTTTTTATGCTGTCTTTGAGCCTTCTTTTTCATCTTTGTCCTTCTAGATTATAAAAAAATAGCCTAGTGTCATAAAAACTTTTTTTTTTTTTTTTACAGGACTGTGGTTAACGACTTTTTAAGAGCAACCTAGTGAATTTCTGGAGTTTTGGACTGAGGACAAATTGAAGTTAAAGTGAAAACCAACTCAAGAGTGTTGGTTTTCACTTTAACATTGAAAAATGTTTTTCTTGCTGCAAACATTCACCTCAAAGTCTGATGTTTCCCTGACCCATCTATCCACCCAGGACTCACTCTGTGGACTTCACACAGTGTCCTCCTTTACTCCCAGCGGACAACAGTCATTATTCTTTTTTTTGGGGCATTTGCTGAAATGACTAATGCTCTTGCCTTTTCTGTTACCACAAGTCTAGATGTCTGCAAAGAAATAGGTCTAGTAACCTTTCTTTTCCACCCTCAGGACAAACTAAATTATTAGTAACACTGCTGCTGTGGCTACAAATTGCTAAATCTTCAGAGCGTCCTGAGAGGAATACCATTCTGTAGAGAAATGGTTCCCAACCTGGTGTTTGGGACCCTCCCAAAAGAGTTGCAAGTTTAGCACAACAGTTTTATTGAAAAACACCAACATTGATACTGATCAGAATAAGCAGGATTATTCATGAAACAATTAGAAAACTACAATACGCAACATCAAGTATGTTTATTTCTTTGGACTCTTAAATACTGGATAGTTTTATCTCTTCAGACAATAAATGCAACATTCACAGAAAGAAAAATCACTCTTTTACGGAACTGCTCACAGCTTGCAAACGCTTTGTATTCCAGGATCACTCGCCAAAGCGTTTCTGGACTAGCGTTACAGAGGAGATATTTTGAAGCATATCATCCAACACACTGGCGTTTGGAGTTTCATTTTCTTCATCTTAGATTTTAATTAACAGATGAACAGTCATAAGAATGTGGGATGCCATCTACATTCACATGCTGTAGCGATCACACCCTTTAGCAATTAAAACGCAGACTTGCTGTGTTCATCCTTGTAGCAACAGTCTGGTGATTAAGCCCTGAGAGAGGAGAGCTCACATACATACAGACATAAACAAGAAAGCAGCAGACAGGTAGGCACAGAGCAGCGCAGGACAGAAGAAAAGGCTTTGCTAAGTGCACCTTTATGTCTGTCGCAAGCTGCTCAGGGTGAGACTGAGCAATGCTACAAAAGAACATTTTTCATTTATTCGGATTCATAAAGGCATAATTCACTGCTTGTAGTTCAGTGGAAAACTCATTGAAGTGGTCACGCAAACTGCAAACCGCATCAAAAGAAAAATAAGAGGCGGGGTGGGCGTCTCTGACTTTACCCCCAACCAGGGCTGTTATTGTGGTGAGTATATTAAATTAGACACAGCCACCACCTAAGGGTGATGTCCACTTAATTCAATCTATTGAGGCCTTTTGTCTGCCTGGTGACATTTTATTGGAGCATTACCAGTGGTCCCACTGGGCCTGTAAACAGACATAACTTTGCAATGAGCATTCACACCGCTTGGCCCCGCCTGTCCCCCTCCTCTCACTTCACACTCCTGCCCTCCACACATCTGATCTACAGCCGCTTTCTGCTTGTTTGTAAGTTATATATTAAGTGTAGTTATAATTTAAATGTTTACTAAGTGCATTTTTTTTTTTTACACATGAATATCAGCTGCATCACACAAACTAGTTCTTACATAGTGATGAGTTGTTACTGAACATACTGACAGGTGGAACTGTCAGTATGACAGCTGAATAAACCAAACCAAAAGCTGACATAAGTTTGCGGGCGGGAACTTGTAGGCGGCGAGTGCAGGAGAAACAAGTGGGCCACATACCTCAGAAATAAACCTGGAAATGAGAAAACTTTTTCAGCGTATGGGCTTTAATTTCCTCAGTGACACACACCTGAGATACTGCCTAATCTGTTAAAAATAACTTACAGATGAGTACCTGATAGAGCCAATAACGTAATAAAGAAGAGGACTTAACAGGAGCAGATGACTGTGTTCACACAAATCACAGTTAATTAGTTTACCTTTAAATGACTTTATTGCTAAATACAGTTTATGGGGCAAGGCGTGCATTGGCAAATGACCAGTATTTCACTTTTAAAAAGGCCAGTAAAATGCCTTTTCAAATATCTACTATTTTATTTTTTTATATTTAGCTGCATTTATTTAGATCATATATCAAGCTTTTGTTGAGCTGTTGTACCACCATCTACCATATATTTCATTTATTCCCAACTGACTCTATTCCTTTTAGTGCTGCGTATTGCAATTTTTGGACAACAGTATACATCATGATCATGATTTGAGTAATTTCAGTGTGAAATATTGGATTTCTAAAATAAATTGCCCTTATTGTCCCATCAAAAAGGTTAGAATTTGAATAATTGTGCACATAATTCGACTTCCTGACTGTTTGTCCTTGTCTGGGGTTTGGTGCAGGTTGGGATGGGTGGGGGTGCTCTGACAAACTTGGCAGGGAGGCAGAGGTAGAGAGAGCAGAGTTATGGGGCGATCTGGCTGATTCAGGTCACTGGGTCTGACAGGAGGAGTGAGTATGAGGGTGAGGAAGTCTGGGCTGCAGAGAGGCCACGCGGGAGCTGCAGGGGGTCTGTGCTCCTCTCAGCTGGGCCAGTCTGCCCAGAGGGGGGAGAGGGAGGTAGGAGCAGAGGAGCTGCCTGCTGGTTGCTCATCTCATCTCCCTGCCTGTCCTCCAGGTTTAACTTCATTTTGTGTATCTGAATGCCGGTAAAGCATGCGTGTATCCGATAAAGACACACGCAGGTAAAATACAATGCAATAAAAATGTGGAAAGACGAGGGAAAAATGACTTGTGGAAATGAGATGTAAAATATGCCAAGACGACAAGCAAAGATTAAAGACTCAAGATGCAAGACAAGATGCATAACATAATATGATATCTGCAGGTCTCAGACGCCAGATGACTTATGCTTTTTAAGGACCTTTATGATGGCAACTCAATTTAAAATATAAAGTAAGGTGAGTAACAGAGAAGCAATAGAGGAAATTGACTAGCAGACACTTTTCTCAATGCTTAATTTAAATACTTTCAATACCTTTTAGATAAATGAAATGATGGATTTCAGTGTAGTAAAAAGAATGTGTTCTCTCTCCATCTTCCATTTAACCTGTCTTTTCTTCTCAAGCTCTACACATCTCCTTCCACGCTCTTTTCTACTCAAACGTCCACACACACACCATCCTTTCACTGTTTCTGTTTCCCATGCGCTCTGTTGAACTGTATTTTTCAGTAGGTACATTTTATCCAGCTGAAAATACACAAAGAGACTGCTTCACTGTTGCCTCACCCATGAATAAAATGTTGTTCGTCAGAGACAGTAAAAAATGTTGCAGAGACCTAGATCTTTCACATGCAAAATAAAACAACCTCACCCTCACAGACAGACACAAGTTCAATTCCCCAGCTGTCCACAGCTTTCAATATGTCTCGACGGAAAACCAATTAAGAGTGAGAATCGCCTTCCATCTCTTTAAATGTCTCTCATTATTGCCATTTAATTAAAAGCTTATCTCTTGTTGTGGAGGTGCCAGGGCCCTGGCAACCGCGGCTGAGCCCGTTAGCAGTGGGAGATGGGTGGCAAGAGGAAATGGAAGGAGACCAGTTTTATGAAGTGGAGACAGACAGACTGCGGCTGAATGCCTAAACCAGTCTCATTAAGTCACTTATTTATGCTGATGAGCATTTAGATTCATTTTTGGGGTAACCTTCATTTATCCAGGGACTGTTTACTGAGCTTTTTCTGTTTTCACATTCACACCTGTGAGCTGCACAGCACAAGACAAATACACTCTATGAAGCGTCATCCATCTTGTGTTTAATCACTTTGTCTCTATCTCAGCTCGAAGGGTCAAAGACTGCATTAATTATAGAACTAGGAGGGAGAGTCGAGACAAACAGCAACGGCTTCACTGCAGATACACTCCCAAGCTGCACATTCAGTTCATATGTAAATTGATATTGGGGTGTATTACAACTCATGATGGAGAAACCTCTAAAATAAGCTTCTGTAACTAAATATATGCTTCAGATCATGCAATATATGTTCTCAGAAATAAACTTAAGTCAACATGACACAATGTTTCTTCATGTTTCTCCAAACTGAAAGCCAGTTGCACACTCACATATGTACAATAGAGGGTAAAACGTGGATTTTCACTCCTGTCCCATCCTAATCCTATGACAGAGTAAAGATAAAATTCCTGTGCCGTCCCAATCCCAGAAGAATAACTCCCATCCCATCATGTTCCTGTGGGAACTGCATATTTACACACCATAAAAACTGACCTATTGTTATGATATTTATGATTCCTGTCCTGCCCGCTGCCCACTGACTCCTATCCCACAGGATCCCCCCCCCAAAAAAAAAAATGTCAGTCTCTAATGTACAGTGGAATAATGAATTTGACTTTCAGGAGTTTAGGATAAACCTCTAGTGTGTTCTCCTTCTGCTTTAAATTTCAAATATGTACACTCTGAATGTGAACAACTCATCTTTCTTCCTTCTCTTACTGCTCTACGTGTTTAAAAAGTAAAGTAATGCTTGAGATCGTGTTTTACTTTCTACGTGCAGACGAGACAGGAAAGTGACAAAATAAACTTGCCCTCCTCTCTTAAAACTGTCTGTGTTTTAGGTTTATTTTTAAGGTTTTAAGGTTTTATACCCCTATATTAAAGCCACACACTCCTATATGGACTGTCAAAAAGTAAATTGTGGGATTAGAGCAATAAGAGTATCACTGCAGTGAGTTTTTCTTTTAAACATATGTATAGTTCTTGTCTAAATCCCCCCAGATTTAAGAAGCTGCTGTAGCCAAACCTTTGTTCAAGTCTGAGTGACAGAAGAAGCGGTGCTGATGCTGTGACTCACCGTTGATAACCGGCGTGTACACCACGATGCCAGCCAGATTTGGGTCGGACACCGTTTTGTCCAGGATGAGTCCTCCAATGCTACAGAACACAACATAATTAAATCATTAACTGGTGTTATTGTGTGTGTCTGTGTGAGAGGGTGAGAGAGACAAAAAGGGAGATGAAATGAAAAAGAGAGAGCATTGTCTTCATCTAAATGATGTCCACAGTGAATTTGTGTGCTTCTCTAAAAACACTTTAGCAGCTGCATCGAATGAGGAAGAGCAAGATAGAGAATAATATACTTTTCAATTGTTTTCAGCTCAACCTGTCCAGATCCAATATTTGTATTTTCTCACTCCTCCGCCTGAGAAAAGTGGTTTCACCTGAGTGTGGAGAAAACAAGTGCTCAAAAGAATGAGTTAAAGCGAGGGAGACAATCATTCCCTTCCTATCGGCTGCCTGGCTCAAGGAGACCCGAGGGTGTCTGTGCTTGGGTGCTTCAATTTGTTTAGGGGATGAGTCATCATGCAAACCAGACACTGGGAGTCGCAGAATAGCTGTTCTTTCCCCTTAGAAGACTAAACACAGCTACAAACACACACATACACACACCTGCTGATGACCATGGCAGTGATGACTGGCTCCCATCCGGAGTACAGCAGGGTGCGGCTGGCTGGGTGCTTGGAGGAGATGACCATCCACAGTGGAGTCAGACACATGAAGAAAGCGCAAACCACTGACGACACATACGGGTAGGAATCTGCGGTAGAGGAGGAGATGCATTCATTTTTCCTGCTTTATATATTGGGAAGCTGGAGTCTTGGAGAGGTACATTACAGAGCTGGGTACCATTATAAATTTGTCAGGGTTTTTTTTTTTTACATAACACAAACACAAGCAGCTGTAGAAAAACTTACTTCTCCATGCAATACCGTCTAAAATCCAAAAAGTAAATATTTTACTGATTAAGGTCAGGAGATATTTGATCTTAAAATAATTCAACAAGGCTGAGGATCTGACCAAGCATGCAATGCCACATTTCAGTACTTAATAGCTTTAAATATTCAGTGACATGGCTGGATTTACCTACAAGCGAGACCTGGGGCAAAACAGAGCTGAGGGCACCCAGTGACCCCCATTGTTCCCACTCTCTGTAAATTAGTGTTTCCAACTAGAGGAATACACATGACATCTTAATTATATTTTGCCTAGAGCCCCAGAGAACCACCAGCAGTCCTTTCCTTCTAACAACAAAGTACCACCTGTTTGGAGGCATTTCATACTTGCTAACAAGTTCTACAGCTACTTTCATATCTGCAAAGCCAATGTTTCAAGAGGCGGCGGTAGCACTGCAAAATATAACACAGCCACTTTAACCAAATATCTCCAGACGCATCATGCCAAAGAACATGACGGATTCAACCAAACAAAAGAAGGACTCTATTTGAGGAATCAGTTAACTTTGTCAGGTGCATTTCAAAAGAGATGAGAAACTTCCCACTGATGGCGTGAACGCAACAAAAATAACAGTAAAGGTTCTTGAATTCGTTGTTCTGGATGAGCAACCCGTGAGTGTTGTTGACAACAAGGGATCCCGCTGCCTGATCCACTGGTTGGACACGAGTTGCACGTCTCACAGTGCGGTGCTACAATTTGCCATATTTGGCGGTACAAATCAAATCAAATCAAATTTTATTTGTATAGCCCAAAGTCACAAAATACATTTGTATATTTGTATTGCTTTACAATCTGTACAGGGAGTGACACCCTCTGTCCTTAGACCCTCAGTTCAAGTGAGGAAAACCTTTTAACAGGGAAAAGAAGTGAAAGAAACCTCAGGAAGAGCCACAGAGGAGGGATCCCTCTCCCAGGACGGACAGATGTGCAATGGATGTCACGTGTACAGACACAATGCAGTTTGTAGTCAATAAGGGTTCACTGTCTCAGCAGAATGATGCCGTTGTAAATGACTGACAGATTGTGTGGTACTTTAAACTTTTTTCACTTGCTTATTCATTTCTGCAACATCTGAAACTACAAAATGTTTTGGTTGTGATAGAGAGGGACATCTCATCAGAGAAAAACTCTACATCAGGGCAGATGTTGTCTAAGAAGACAGCTGCTGGAAGTGAGGAAACTAAGCAACAGGACCAGAATGAGACAATGAGACAAGACAGCCAGGACAGGAGAGGAATAAGAGGAGACAGGTGAAGTGCAACAGGACAGACAGGTGGGAAAAGAAAAAACTAAAAACAACAGTGGAAATTCATAGGCGTAGAAAGGGATAGCGAACATGACAAGGAAGAAGAAAGCAGTGAAACAGAGAGACACAGAGTCTGGATCCAGTATCGAGGAGGACTCTGCTGCTGACAGTGGGAACGAATCTTCTGACTTCAAAGTGGCTGGTTAGCCGTACGATCAAAGAGCTTACAGTGTTGGAAAAATCTAACCGTTCTTACAGAAAAACAAAGAACAGGAAGGGAGTAAAAGTAGCGGATTCATACTCTGACAGCGAGCTGCTCTCCAACTGTGCCTGGCTACAGATGAGAAGAAGCATTTTAACATCTTATAAGTAAAAAGTATAGAATGTTGCCCACTAATTTATAGCATAAAAGTACATATTGGTATTTTAATACAGCTTTATTATTTGTTATGGTGGGATTGTAGGAAAGTAGAGACAACACAGCTCTGCCAGCCGTACACTCTCAATGTCACACAGGGCATAGATTTCTATAGAAGATCGAGAGACTGAAATAGTGGAAGTGCAGAGTTTGGCAGACTCCACCGGAAATCGAGTTCATATTGAAGATCAAGCCTAAAGTATCTGAGACTCTAGTGAGATACAGCGACAGACAGTGTGTTTTTACTCCTAGCTTCACAGCAGTGAATATAAAGAAGACATAACTGTTTGGATCCGTCTGTAAAAATTTACCAGTGTAGATATGAATGCCTTGTCTTTTCTGTACAGACTATAAAATCCTGTCTAAAGCGCTGGCCAATAGACTGAGAGACTCACCAAGATTAGACATACTGTGTGCTAGGTAGGTCCATCCTGGACATGTGTCCTTAATTTGGGGTGTTTTGTACTTTCTAGTTCTTTGGGCTTTGAAACTGGGCTCATTATTATACTGACCAGGTTGAGTACCTTCACCTCTCCAGGTCCAGGTCTTATAGCATTGATGGTGCATAGGGAGGTGGACTGTTCTTTCTCAGACATATTGTCTTCACTTTTATTGAAACCATGTCATGCAAAGTAAGGGACAACATTAAAGGTCTGCTTTTGAAGAACTTTAAGAAAAGACACAATTTATCAGTTTATGCAGATGATGTCACCGTTTTTGTTTTAAACCTGGATGAAGTCAATAAATTGGAGGAAATTGTAAATGATTCCAGCTGAAAAGGACAATTAGAAAAAGAGTGAATCACTGGCATTTGGAGGAGGGTCTGCTCAGTCTACCAGGGGGTTGACATGAAAGAAGGATGGTTCTAAATATCTTGGGAGTGAGACCTAGGTTAAACAGGAAGTGGAAATGGATGAAGCCACAAATGTCCTTTAGAGGCAGAGCACTAGTTATTAACAACCTGGTAGCTTCTGCTCTGTAGCATCAATTGGCCCACATGGAGCCACCTAAAGGATACAAGCCATCTTAGTGGATTTTTTTCTGTTTCACAAATATTCTTCATAGTAGGGACTGAGGCCCTGACATAGTTGCCTACTTTACCTGCCTTGTAATCCAGCCTTGGCTACAGTTCACACTAACTGAAACATGATTTTTCAAGTTCATTAATAAAATATGTTGTCATCAATAGCAAAGGCATCAACTCTACTACTACTTTTAGCATAGAGGCTCTCTCAGTTCCTTAATAAAGTTGATCTCAGTAGCTTTATGAATAGGTTTTAAGAGGAAACTTAGCTGGAAATGTTTAGCGCCACATAGTGTTAGAATATGATACTTTATGAGTACAGCTACAAATCAGGGAGCCCCCTGGCTTAGGGGATAAAATGTCCTTGGTTCAAGTTCCCCTTTAAATCTTTGAATCTCTCCCTTTTTTCCTGGCATCTCTATACTGTCTGTAATAAGTGCATAAAAATGTCCAAAAATACTCATGAATGATATAACTGTCAGCAGGTCAACTGCCATTATTGTATTAAATGTCTGATTTGTATTCTACAAAAGCCCTCCAAAATATGAGTTTTTACAAACTCTTAGGACATAAACAGTTAAGGTGAGCTTGGTAAATTCTCTGAAAGGGCAAGGTTATTTATTTATTTCTGATTTCTATTAGCAGGAGATACACACCAGACAAACAAAATGAAGGGAGATTTGCCATCCAGAAATACTTGCTCCATGAACATTTAGATGATGCAAAAATGAATTTTCTATAACATCATGACATTGTCCACTGAAGGTAAAGAAAGGGGTTAGGACTCCTTAGCCTACCAGCTTTACTTTCCAATCAACCTGCGTACGCCTTCTTAAAAGTGGAGCAGTAAGGTTTCTCTCTACTACTATAGCTCTTTGTTCCAACTATAATATAGTACAACACAACTATTTTGAAAGAGTAATTAGAGTAAAGCACCTGCTTAGAGCTACCACCAGATGTTTCCAGCAGAATTCTGTTCCAAGCACTAAATAACTGTCATTAGGAAACAGTCCCAGATTTATTATCCGGATGGTCTCATAACTAGAGAACAGAAAGGGCCCACTGTTCAGCTGAGTGTATAATGGGCTCTAGCAGTCCTAAAATATAAAGCTGAGGCAGGTATACTGAGGCAACCATTTGGGAAGTGGAGCATTGTCCCACAGCAGCACACCTCTCTCTGGAGCGAAGTTCCAGACATAGACAGGGAAAACTGGTTGAGTTAATATGCACATAGTAAACTGCCCTGTGTTATACTCAGAAGATGGTCTTCTACAGGTCAAACAGTCTACATATACCTCCGACACCCTGCCACTGAGTATCCCTGTTGCTGTGAATAAACCAATGATAATTGATATTCCTGTCCATCTCTGGTGGAATATTGCTAAAATGCTCTGCCAGGAAAAAAAAAAAAAAGCAGTGCAGCTGCCAACTATTTCCTTAGGCCGAGAAATGGAAAGATGCTTCTAATACTCGGGAAAGAAATGATGAGACTCTCTTGCTTCCATATTTTGATGACACAAGTGCACCCAAAACCAAATATTAGTGGTTAAAAGACTATAGGTGAAAGGTGTATGATGTTTGTTTAATAAGGAATCTAAAGCAGGTTTAGACAAACTAGGAACTGTCAGGGTTCCAATCACTTATTAGTGTTTAAATCATGCTAATAGCATATTGATCAGGTTTCTTGAAAGCTAACAATTATGACTCGTATGTATTATTGATTTGACTTAGTGATGAGTTATTTCAAGCCTTCAAGGTTCCAAATGTAAAACTCCTGTTCATTTTTGTACACAGACGATGTTAGATGACAGACGAAGAGCTCGTCTGAGCCCTATATGGGTATGAAACCCTACTGGCTGAATCATCAGCACAAGGTGTATATGAATATCCACTCAAAATTCAGGTAAAGCCTGGGTCCAAGCATATATAGAAATGTCAGCTTCATTTTGCTAAAAAACATAACACAGAATTATCATTAGTTCCCCTCAGCTCTAGGAGCGTTTTAGAGGGGTTTACTGGACTTACATTAGTCAGGTGGCCAGAAACACGACTTCAAAAGAACGCTAATGTTGCTGATGTCTGTAAATTTAATAATTACAACATGTAGATGATGCCCAATCTAACTGGTATTGTGGGAATTATGTCATAGTGTGATATTTGATTTGTCCATTGTGTAGGTGTAAATGCAGCCAACTGTTTAAGTATCTGAAACCGACATTGATTAATTTAACTCCTCACCTGCCATTTCTTTCCATTTGTCTTCATAATGGACTCATTTCTCTTGTGGACTGGCCTGAAATGGCCCAAACACAACACTCAAACACACACATACTGTGCTCAGAAATTCTGGCCCCATTTCTCAGTGTTTGTGCTCCATCTCATGCTCTCATTATCCCTGCTTTTATCTATTGTTGAGCCCTGTAAAGCACTCTGTAGCAATCCTGTTGTTGGAAGCACTCTATAAATAAACTTGACTGGACTCCACTTGGCTCCTGCAGCTACTATGTCTCGGGGTCTCATCACTACTCAACTAGATTGTCTCCAAATTAGAAGTATTAGAGGCATTACATTTTCATCTGCATAGATAATCACGATTTAAATTCTGTTTAGTTGAGAATAAACCGGCCATTACTTCCAATTTCGCATGAGAGTGTCAGTATGGCTGGGCTCAAGAACAACAGAGCCACTGTCCTCAAAATGACACAGCCAGACAGCCTCACCGCTCTGCCCTGCCAAGGAAATATGAAATCTGAAGTGTGTTTAATAAATTTAGCTCACAGTATTAAACTGTTCCTTTCAAAGTGGTGAACATCTATGTCATACAATTAGACCTGACGGGGTTAGTTAGTCTGAGATGCTTGCCAGAGGAAACAGCTTCCAGTGTTAGTTGTATTAAGTCATACAAGGTGGCGCAAAACAGGTCTGGGTGTGACATGAATTAAACATGTGGAATGTTTGGTGAGAAGAAAAGAGACGGTCTGTTCAGCAACTGGAGGGCAGCGCTGCTACAGAGTGAGGCGAGAGGGACCTCTACTGGCTGACTGGGGCAAGTGCCTCACTACAGAGGACCATGAGAAGAAAAGATTCACAAACATTTCTATGTGAGAGAAGAGGGACCAGACTGTGAAACCGAGTATCCAAACTGTATTATAACTATAACTAAACTATGTGTGTATAATGTCAATCATTATTACACGTCGAATGAAGAAACAAATGTAGACTGATCAGTCCCGTTTAGGAATAGATATTGAACATCAACATTTTTGGTAGCAGCTGATTAATGCAGCCAAATGCATTAAATAAAGACTGAACAGTGCAGCTGCAGCCTGTAGTATAGTTTCCAATATATTGATCAAGTTCAAGTTTAATGAACACGATCTACAACTAGCTGCACTCTGTGTGCTTGGTGGTCCCTGCTGTTCTCTAATCATTTACTTTATTTATTCATTGATAACTGAGATTTCTGTAGGATTAAGGTAAACTCATGTTTCTTTTCTCACCACAACTTCCTTATGACTTATCACCCATCTGTGCTATGTTTACACCTGCTTTTCACCAGATTCAGTAGAGTGAGAGTAGAAAATTCAATCAAAATGCATAATCAACCAATCTGTCAACTTACTACCTCCTTTTAATTGTATGATCCTACATTAAATACATATGCAATAAGCACAGCGGACCTTGTAAAACACGACAAGACAAATGACACGCCAACTATGACTCCAGCCAGACGCCCCTGCTTGATAAATAAACCTCACGTGTTTGGGACAAAATGAATCACATCTGCACCTAAAAAGCAGACACAAAAGCTGTTGTACATCGAATTTAAATTCATAGAGTTGTTTCCTTCAGATGAGATGATCAGATTTAAAAGTCCTTGTGTTTGGTGTAATTTTGCTTACATAACTTGTAGAAAATGTTTAAAGTGAGTAAAGTTTTTAAAAAAAGTTTCGTTATCTGTGCTGAAACTCAATTGTAATGTGTCGGCATTAATAATCTTTAGTCATTTTACACTACACCACTTCAGCCGCTTGTCCACAAACTAGCATGGATCACACACTTATAGACACATATGTCATATGATTACATCATTTGGCCTTATTTCATGACTTTTATCTTACTGGAATGAAGAATAATATCTTTCAGTTACGTGCTGTTTCATTCCTTTACAGTGACGATTTGATGTCCATGTCCACTTCTGGCACTTTTGTTTTCTAAATGGTTAAATACCGTAAACACTGCTTACCGTGCTTTTACCATTACTAATGTTATCTTTGCTTCGCGCAGCCATATCTTTACCTGTGACTGTGAGAGGTGGTAGTTAAAAGAAGTAGCAGTTATTCACTTACCCAGGCACTTATAGAGTCCCTGGCTTATCCAGGCCAGGATCGCCAAGGTTATGAGGTCACCAAAACTGGCCGCGATGGGTGTGGCAACGTTGTCTGGGTTGATGCCCGTCTTCTTTGAACCCACAATCACACCCACCATAATGATACCTGAGCATGACATGAGAAGGGTGGAGTACTTCAACAACCAACTTTTACACATGATCAGAAACATACACTGTCAGCAAGAAGCAAGTGTTCTGGTAAGAATGGCTTTTTAAGTTAATGTGCAATACTGGGAGATCACTTCCAATCATAGTATGGGAAGAGGACAGACATGACCCAGCTTCTCCACACGGACGCATTAACAGTTTATTTTAAACTGTGGAACTCAGCTGTTACTCTGTATGTGTGTGTGTGTGTGTGTATTTACCCTGCAGCAGGGAGGCTATGAAGGCCGTGGCCACGCTGCTGGAGCAGAGCAACACAGCATGGCTCATCTGGAACTTCCCCTCCGGGATCCAACCAAGAACCACGGCTGCTACAGCTGCCAGGAAACCCACCACAGTAGCTTGAACCTGGAAAAAAGAAGCATGGAGACAATGGGGGACAATGACAGCAAGCTGAATAAAGCAAAACTTAATCAGGCATAGTTTGTGTAGCAGCTGATGATACTATAAACACTGGACTAATTCAAGACATTATTGTAATATTTCTTATTATTTTTTTGAATGAAAAGGTAACATGGCTGTACGTTTAACTGAATGATTCAAGGCAGCAACTGTGTGTGGCATTACCTGCTTCAGTGCCAGGTTGCCGATGATTAGATTCCACTTCTCTATGGGAGAATCCATCTTGCCCACATTCACCTGTGTTGGGAGGTAGAACATAGTCAGAAAAAAGAAAAGCAAACCATGCGACTACCTAAAAACTATGTCCGTGCCAGTCACTGAAAATGTTTACACCCATATTTATACAGTCTCACAATCAAAGGTAAATGAACAAACTATAATGAACTTAAAGGAGTAGTCCAGCAATTTAGTATTGTATATATTTCATATATAGTTAGGGGAGCCAACTGGTCAAAAGCTTGATAACATCTTTGTTTAGACCCTCCCTGCCTTGTAAACATGAACATTACTCAAACTCCACACCCCTAGCCAAAGAGGACTTTAAACAACTGTTTACACAGGCTAAGTGGTACTTATGTCATTTAAAATGACTTTGACATGTAAAAATCTGTGGAATTGTAAATACATTATTAATTATAATAATCATATTTAATATCCGATGTTGGATCAGTTGCAGTCGCATCAATCAGCTGACTCTTCCCTGGTAATGCTCGGTCAGATCTGCACTGCAGCCTGTTTCACTTTGTTTTGGTCTCAGTGAAACACTGCTGAGGAGTATCAGCTCACATCGAGCTCTTCTGTCCGTGTTGACACAGCGCTGTGAATGTGGAGTCTGTATGTGTGTAGCCGAGGGCAAACAGGAAGAGCCAAAAAAACAAACAAAGAGAGAATTCTGCTCTGTCACTTCTTCAGCTTCTTCTACCTCGCAGAGTTTGACGGGAAGAGACAAAGACAGAGACGGTTTTGCTGACTAAGTGCTGCGTGGACTTATTAACCTGTAATTATGCAGGTTTGTGGAGACTATGATACAGTTTTATGGGATATTACAAGCTGCAAATGTATGTGCTCATGGTTCTTTTGCACTAACAGGCGAACCTGTCCCCTCCTCACTGCTGTTCCCTTTTCACACCGTGTGCACTTAAGAGATTAAAGTGGAGCAATAAATTTGCCACCTGACTGTTGAGACGTCTGGATTGCTACGGCCCATCCCACCTCCTACATGAAATCACCCTTCACTCTGCGACGTCAGCAGATTCCTCTATTAATTCCTAATCCGCAGAGCTCTCACACCAAAATCCACTAAAGATTCTCCAAAATAACTTTAATTTGAAACTTTCTAAAGTGTATATAATGAAACAAGAAGGAAGGGCAGGAAAGTAGACGGCTGCACTGACAGTATTTCACTGTTTTTTTTTCTTCATTTCACCTGACAGAGTAGAAGAGCTGTTCTTGAAATTACAGTCCAATAATAAGTGAACACAGTGGAGATAACGCAAAAGTGATGCAACCTCCCTTAAAGAAACACACATGCAGACAGTATGCATCGACACGAGTGTAAACTTTTCAAGCAAAGTTTATTTTGTTGTATTTAAACTTTGTTTGAAAAGTAAACTTTACAAGAGAGAGTTGGGAGAGAGAAAAGGGAACAACTGGTCATTAGGAGTTGTCTTTCAAAGCAGCTACACACTGCAAAACTGCAAATGAGAACATATGGAAGACAGCTCTTCAGTCACAAGTTGGTCATTTGCTACAACACATTTATATACTGGAATTTTGAGCATACTGAGCTAAATCCATCTCAACTGTTCAAGCTTATTTAGTTAGTTTATACTGCACATTAAAATATTTGCAGTAATGTGTCTTTGTGAATGTGAAAGGGCTGGTGTGTGTGTGTCTTACTGCTGTGGACAGCCTGGAGGCCAGAGTCATCTCCAGGTTTCCCTTCAGGCCGAGCAGTGCAGGAACCAGGATGAAGATCTCTGTGATGTACTGGAACGCCTCCCAGTGCTGCGGATGACACGAGGAAGTAACACATTGAAATTCATTTTAAAACTTCTGATCTTCCAGTGATTTCATGCAGCCTCATTTGGTATTTAAATTCAAACGCTACCGTGTGATTTAAACAGTGTCTCAACTGACACCTTTTACACCTTTGTCCTCCAAAGGAAGACAGGGAAGATTTTACTTTCAATTTTTAGAAGTCAATAAACAGTTATTCTATTAGTCATCTGACTGGAAATTAATCAATGTCAGTGTTGATTTTAAAAGGCTTTACTAACACATTTTGGGTCCCATCTTAGTAAAGCTACAATTTGCTGCCTTTATCCTTTTTATATCATTGTAAATGATACATATGTAGCAACATTCCACCAAAGGCAATTAGGACGTTACAAGCTAGCAAACGTGGATGTAAACAACACACTGCTTAGAATATAAAAAACAATCGACTCTATGCAATAGTTATAAGTAGAAAGGTGTATTCAACATGTTTAGACCTCGAGAAAACACACCATGATTTCCATCCCCTCATTTCCTGACATTTCTCTGCAGTTTGCCATCTAATAAAGATTAAAATAACAAATCTTAAGAGAATAAAAAAAATAAAAAAATACTACATAAATAAAAATTAAACAGAATAACATTGAATATATAAAACTACAAATACCCTGTGGAGTTTTTTTACCTGTAGTAGTATGCAGCAGTTTTTGTATTTGTCATGTGCAAGTGCATATAGATATACTTTCAGCTCTACGGCAAAGGCAGAGAAGAAGAAGACTGCAAGCTAGCAGCCATGTTGACAATGAGGGATGCAAACTTTTAAGAAAAACTGGCTTTGAAAGAATAGCATTCAATTGTTAGACGTCAGGGAAACACATAATACATTTTACTGAGTAACACCCAGGTAAACAAACATGTTTTTGTTAAAAAACAAAAGAAAACGGCAATTTACTATATATCAGTTATTGTTGAGTGCAAATTCATCAGAACTTATGAAATGATTCATTCCAGCCTGTCTTGACCGCTCAACTATGCTGGTTGCTGTTTATATAAAACCCGCTCTGTAGCTCAGATTACCTGCACAATATCCAGCACCATTCCAGCTGATACTGTTCCAAATCCAGCTAGCAGGAAAGGCACGAGGATCTGCAATGCCATAGCCAGAGGCGACTCCTTGGGCATATTCTGCACAGCAGATCCCAGCCCTGCCTCCTCATCCTCTTCCTCCTCCCCGTCAGCCTCCCCCTCAGAGAGTCTCCTCTCAGCCAACATGGGCTCCGTCTCAGAGTAGCCTCCATCTCCACAGTCGGATAAAGACAGAGAGGACCGAGACGCACGGTCCAGCAGCCGTCGGCTCTCTATGTGAGAAGTCTCTTGTCTGTAGCCATTCTGGAGTGAGCCGGCCTCAGGTTTAGCTCCAAGGTCCACCATAGCCAGCCGCTCATCCTGTAGCTTGGTATACCCAGTAGGCACCATGGTCTGGAAAAAAGAGGCAATCCGCCAGGAGGAAACAGGTTTCAGAGCACTCCACCCACCACCTGCTCCACTCATACGCACAGTCAGGCTAGAGCCCAGGGACTCCCCTATAGCTCCTCCCAGACTCTGGATACTCATGATGCGGTCTACGGCTGCAGTGTCTCATCTCCCGTCATCCAGTCTGTGAGTGATGTCAAAGAGATACTCAGCAAAACTGGTTCACAGCCAGCTCAGGTGCAACATCCATGTTAAAACGTGGGTTCAAAGACTCATCAGCCTGGAGAGAATACACAATGAAAGAAAACAGAAGAGAGAAGATTTCAGATGATATTATACTGAGATGCAACAGCGGAGTCACTTTTTATAAATGGGTAAATAATACAAGAAAAACAAGGATTGAATTACACACCAGTAATTCAAACTTAAAGTCTCCTCCACTAAAAGATATGTTTTACTTTTTGCTCCTTAAGTTTTCACATAAATCTGCAGAAAGTTTCTCTGTGCTCATTGTAAATTCAGTTTTAAGGTGCAGGTTTACAAACATGATATGCAACATCACAACTAGTTTGGAAGCAAATCCTGGTCCAATATTCAATTTAACTTGAAGCCTCCGGTACACAAACACTGATAATGCACATGCACTTTACAGTAAACATCTTGTGTCCAGCAGTGAAATGGAAAATATTTGCATGTTTATAGATTCTGGATTCCTTAATGAGAAGTTTAGAGTACATCAGATGTCATTTTTAAGGAGACAGATTTCCATGTTCACAATAGAGTGCTGGGCAATGTGTTGGCAGCCTCAGCCCATAAACACAAGCACAGTTGTCAACATCTCATACTTATTATTGTATTATTATAAGAGTCAAACAGGTTTGTTGGTAGGTTTCAGTTTGAATGGATAAGTGAAAACAAAGCAGGGACGATACTGTATCATCACAGCACCTAAACAGATTAAAAGTTGGCTGTAAACTAAACCCAACTATCATTTGTTGTCACTTTAACCACGTTTTTTTTATTTCGTTTTGAGGGATGACTCAATTCCTAATATGACTAGACACGATAATAAGCTGCTGTAGTCGACCGAGGCCATAGGAGAAACCGGAAAATACCCATTATTCTGAAAACAATAATACATTTTGCTTATATCGGTGTTGTTTATTCTGCGTTGATAGAAAACGACATGTTAGCCCATATTTGTCATTAGCACTTCACACATCAACGTTCAGGCCTTTATATTAACTATTTGTCTTTCGCATTCTTACTTTATAAAATGTGTATGTTGTGGTACAGTTTTTTTTAACTGCACAAGCTAACGTTTCCCTGCTAAATTTGTTGAATATGAAAAATATTGAGAAAGCTAGTTGTTGGCTATTTGTTTATGTTAGCTAAAACGGTGCTATGTTAGCTAGCTGTGTAGAGATCAAAACAGCAGGAGGCACGACTCCCTACTTCTGCGTGAGACGTGAAAATACAGGCAGTGTTACTTAGCCAGTAGGTGTAATATAAAAAAGGAAAATTACGTATTTAAGTCGTCCCTATCATGCAAATGCCTTTTTCATAAGTTACCTTTTCGCTACAGAAATATTTCATCCAAGAGAAGATGCGAGTCTTCTTCCCAGAGAGCCGCGTCAGAGGTAAAACTGCCACCGAAGATCGTCTATTTAAAAAGGGCTACCACTCAGTAGTTTTAATAAAAGTACGTGTAAGCCATTTTTTTTTATATTGTATGGTGTATATTCCTCATAGTCACTCGGTCTCTTCAACTTATAACACAACTCTGAATTAACTACAATAAACACCAAAGAAACTTTAAACAAAAAAAAACAAATTCGCAGGATCATTTCTGATTTACGTCGCTGTAATTTCTTGGTTATGATGTTTTTCTAATCGGAACAGGTTAGCAGTCTTTCTTCACATATTATTTTCAACTTTCAACATACAAAATATATATAATACCTTCTCAATTAGTTGTGTAAAGTCGACTCTGACGGAATTTAAAAACACAACAAATGAAATGAGAGTGAGACCTCTCCCTTATACTTACCTAGACTTTCTAGTCGGGACATAAAGTGCCACACATATATTTTGCGTGTAGTGCGCAGGCGTAGACCACACATTTATTTGGTATTTGTTAAATATATTATTGCGATAAATTCCGTTGAAGTGGGGCGTCAGAGCCTCCAGTTAGCGTTCATACCTGCTTTATATTTAATTCCTTGAAAGTCCTTGTAATGTTTCCTGTCAGCGGAACATCGTGGTCCTCCGAACAGCAGAGGGCGCTGTAGGAGTAATATTTACATATTTCCACCCGGATGTTGGGCTAACCAGTAACACACATGTTGATGCCGATGCAAACAGAATTTTGTCGTCTCTGAAATGGAACTAAACATGAAGAAAACGAGTTCAAAGGCTTTGCTGTCATGCGGCAACGGAGGAGGTTTGGATGTTTGTCTTAGCTGTTAAAGTGTTTGAGAGAGTTTGAATGTAAAAAGCTGGTGTTTCGCTAATATATATATACACACACACAGTATAGTATACATTCTGACATGAACTCCCTTGTATCCTTATATTAAAATGTGCTGGAGGGTTCTCACATGAATGAAAAGAGTCCCCGAGCAGCGGGGAAATAACTGTAACTAATGACGACTAATTAACGCTCATCCTTAACAGTGTCATGTAAAGTGTGATTAGTGTTAAAGAAATAAATGTATATTCTTTAGGAAGAAATTAGGGTTTACTGATATGGTTAAAATCATTGTTGTGATGATAATAAGTACGATAAAATAAGGATCTCTTATAATATCAGTGCGAAAACATGCAAACTTGCAGCTGAAATAATCAAATGAACGTTAAAAGCATTGTAATGTGTAGAGCTGTACGGTGGCCGTGAGGTACAACACTCAAAGACATTTCACAGAAGCTGTTGTTTTCCGTTTTGTTGTTTCCTGAGTTGTTGTGTTTTGCACCTCAGGGTCACTGTATAATGATGGGTTGATTAACCGACTAGTCAACGGATGACAATGAACCTGCAGCAGAATTTTAAGATGAAATGGTGTTGAATCCTAAATGTGAATATAGTTTCATACTCTCCTTATTTCCAATAACTCCTCTCTCTTCAGACTGATTCATTTTCACAACAGAAATGTGTGTAACGAAAATAGAATCACATCACATCATCATGTGAAATTGGATAATTGTTGTCAAACTGTTAATTATTAGGCAGCTACAGAGTTGCATTTAAAAGGAAAAAGCAACTCTTTTCTGTTTCAGAGTGAAATGTTTGGAATTATCAAGATCATGAAAAGTTGTATATGAGTATGTGGAATCCTCCTGTGACCTTTTAATGTTAAGGAACTTGCTTTTGAATTTTCAGACTTAACACTTGAAGCTTAAATCACTTTCTGAACATTTCATTCTTGTATTTTATGTATTTAGTTAATATTAATATTAATTCCAGGTCTCAATGAGAAGCTTCTCCTCAAGCCAACGGCCGGTAGAGCCCTGCAGACAGAGAGAGTTCCAAGAAGCAGTGGTGAGATTGAACTGCCCTGCATGCTGACATGCTGTTCATTAAACTTTGACATTATTTTAATTGCACAAAAATGACAAGATAAAGAATTGGCTATAGGAGTCACAGCGTGTGCTTTCTTTTGCTTTGTTGCGCATCAGTGTTGGAGCGGCTGCAGAGCTTCCTCCCACAAATGGCTGAGGCCAATGAGAAGCTAAAAAAGCAGATGGAGGAATCGCCCGCTGGATGCTTCGACATAGAGAGCGTGGAGGAGGCAGAGAGGGTCATAGAGATGGTCAGTGTTAGACAGCTAGTACATTTTAGCTTCCCTGCCTCCATCTGATGAACTATTCAGTCAGTTCCAGAGATGAAATATACATGTACACATTTGAAACCTCATGATTTCATTCTCTTGTCATCAGGATGTAGCGCTGGTGGAGCTCAGCGGGTCAGACGGTGACTCTGAAGACGAAGAGGATTCGTCCGACTCCAAGGAGGAATCAGACTCTGATGAAGAGAGTGAGATCACAGAGCAGAACTTTAAACTACCTGGAAACAAAGACAAGAAGAAGAAAGCAAGCATCCAGGTTCTGGCGGAGTAGATGAGTCGGCTGTGTACCAGATGATGTCTTTCAGCTGCCTGAGGAGTGAAGGGATTTCAAACATACTTCAGAGACACAAAGACAGTGGACAGTAGGCTCCTGTGTGGAGTATTGTATACTTTCCTCAGCCCTATGGGAACAACAGTTAATATTATTTTGTACACATAAAGGTCATATTGTTATGGAACGGATCCTCTCATTTGTACATGGCATATCCAGCCACAACACTGGGGATCCTCTTGTTTTTAGCTTGTGTTTTTATCAACTGCATCACATGAAATGCATGTTTTTACAGAGCAGAATTTGACTTCTCATGAGGCACATTTATATATTTTCTATGAGGCATGTCTCAGCATAAGAAGTACGTATGATCAACAAAAAAGTAAAACTATTTTTAAATCTTATATCTTTGTGTTGTGGACTGTTAACAAAATAAGACACTTTAACTTGCATCTCAGGTTTTGGGAAACAGTGATCGACAGTTCTTACCATTTTAAGAACCAAATAACAGATTTATTGGATTGAGAAAAGTGTTTTTAGATTCTAAAAAAAACACCTAACCTAAGCTGATCTCAAAAATTAAAAGATAGGATTCTTGTTTGCAGACGTATTCAACCCCTGCAAGTCAGTGTTCAGGGGCTGCAGCTTTGGCAGCAGTTAAAGTCTTAAGTCTGTGTGTATAGATGCATTTTTTTCATATACTACAGGCTTATGAGTGAACAGCTACACATTTCCAGTTGAACTGACATCTGGATCTGGAGATCGGATTTAACAGGACATTCAATTATTGCACTTCTTTAAATCTTTGGCATTATGACTCAGGGAAGGGGAATGAATATTTTACCACTGCATCATTTTATATCATATTTAGCTCTTCGTGATGTAACTGCTCATTATTGCCAACCAATATTCTACTTGGTTGTTCTTCTCCTGTTTAGAGGTGAATCAACAACATAGATTTTGGCCCAGATTTCAGTTTTTTTTTCTGAATCTGACACAACATGACAGTCTAATGATTCAAACCGGGTATCACTTGAAATGTTTTTGTACTAGTGAATCTTTATACAGATACCAAAACTATAATTACCATAACTTACTCTGAGAAATATAGATATTCATTGGATAGAATAATTCCCTAAAATGAAATATAATTAAAAATCAGGAACTTTGTAATCAAAGCATAAATTAAAAAGATTAACAATGACCAGACATAAAGTAGCGACCTTGGTAGATACTCTATGCTGATGACACAGTTTGGTCAGTTCCAAAAAAGTACTGACATTCAATACCCGGCTCTACTGTTGATTGGATTTAATTAATATGCATTATTACATTAGCTGACACTATATCTAAAAAGTAGCATTTGTGCTTCATTGATAAAGAGTGAAATAGGATTTTTTTTAAATCCGTTTTGGCCATGCTATTAGATGTATTAGCATGATTAACATGAATTTCGGACCAGAGATTCTGACAAAATGTAGTAAAAAGTTACTACTAAAACCTCTAATAGACAAATGAAGTTATAGCACAAGAACAAATTGGTTTTATTTTTTTATTCTAATTCAGATTATTACAGATACGTATGCAATTTACAGTGTCCAATTAAGTTGCATGTTTTCGAGAATGTAGGAGGAAACCGGAGATCCCGGAGAAAACCTACGCTGACACGGGGGAGAACATACAAACTCCACACAGGAAGAAGCCTAAGGCTGCAAACCTCAACCTTCGTCCCGTGAGGCTACATAGAGCCACCGTGTCGCCCTGAGTCTCAAGAAAGATGTGTAACCCTGTGAGAACAGGTTAGGTCGTTTGACAAAGTAGAGCTAAAGTTTGAAAGTTTTTGGGTGACTATTAAACAAGATATAGTCACTGAGAGGCTGAGTAGGGGAAAGGCTTTACCTGCTGGACACGCTGGCTGTTCATTAAAACATCACTGGAGTTCTGATTTGTATATTTATTCATGTTGAAACACAAGAATTGAAGATGTCCAACAATCCATAAAATCAGTTTACCTCCAGGATCATGCGGTCAGCAAAAGTATGATATCCCCTACTCATCCTCTCAATTCCAAATTCACAGGGTGAACAGCTGATTTGATCACCTGACTGATCGTGCCACCACGTGGCCCGCATCCCTGTGACTGTTGCAACAACCATAAAAATATTAGTTTGTATCTACAGGAAGCTTTAGCTCTACAATGTCAAAGTATCGACCCTGCTCCAAAATTACACGTCCTTCTTAAGAGATTCACATATGCTGTTATGTACATATGTTAGAGCCCTTCTGTTTCTTTGGACTCGCAAGTGTCACGTCACCCACCAGGTGGACTACCTCACTGTGGGACATCGGCGTGTACAACTGTATTTCTCCCACCCCCCAATAACCGCTTCACTTTGTTTCCAAAGCTGTTTTGATGATGAATTTTCCAGCTGTGATTTTAACCCTTTTGACTGCTTCTACAAATTCTGTATTTGTAGATATGACGAAGATTCAAATTCCCGGCAGAGCATCTTGAGTATGCTTCAGTGAAGATTCCCATCCCTCCCTCCCTCCCTCCCTGCCATGCACCCTGACTCTTCTGAATTAGCTGCACTGGAATCCGCCTCTGATCCAGTGGAACGGTTTCCTCAGAACCTTGGATATAGAAGAGAAGATCCTGCTGATGTTAGAGGACTCCCGTTGCTCCGGATTTGTGAGTCTCACGTTATCCTCCAGGTGGACTACCTCACAGTGGGACACTGGCATGTTGACGTCACAGACTGGAACAACTTTATTCTTTTTTCTCCCACCCACGCGTAACTTCTTCGCTTTGTTAAGAAAGCTTTTTTGTGTAGCAGCTTTTTTCAGCTGTGATTTTAATGCTCTTGAAACCGCTTCTGCAAATTCTGGATTTCCAGATATGACGGCAGCCTGCAGCTTCTTTGCAGATCCAAATTCTTGGCGAAGTATCTCGAATATGCTGAGGTGAAGGTTTTCAACACTCTGTGGGGGAATGAAACCTGCGTCTCCCGCAATTTTCACTCTAAGATCTTTCCAAACCCTGTCGAAGTCCATGTCTGATACTGATGTCTTGGTGGTCTGGGCAATGTGATCCAGCAGTTTTCCAAGAAACACAGCGAGAAAGGATTTTTCTTTCATCCATTTTAGGTTTGTGGCCGGAGTAAATAAGACTCCAGGTTTAGCAGGTTCATTGTCTTCATCTATGCTCAACTGCTCTACGATGGTCACGTAATCCGGTTGGGATACCTCTGTCACATTACTGTCCACGGATTCTTCATCAGAGGTCTTGAGAGGGCCCTTCTTGAGCACGCAGCTGTGTAAGATCTTAGCCATGTAGTAAACCATCTGCTTAGTGTGAAATCCAGGGGTTTCACCCAGCAAATACTCCTCATACTCAGTGGAAGAGAAGACATGTTTCATAAGGGATCGGTTCACCTTAATGGCCACCTCTTTTGCAATCAGCTGACGCAAATGATCAGAGTTGTCTGACCTTTTCAGTACAACATCTAACAATTCACCAAGACATTCATGAAGAGAATTGTCAAGGCAGGCTTCTATGTCGTCATCTGTCACTGTGTCATAATTAAGACCCTCCCTGAAAAAGAGAAACAATCAAAGTTAAGTCATGTGACATCACCCTTCTAACAGAATTTGAGGGATCATGTGAAACATATTCATTCGTGAAAACTGATGAAATTATTCAGCAACACTAGAATCTGGCACAAAGCTTTCAAGAAGCAGTATTGATGAATAACTGTATTTAGCGTGGACACTATAACTTCAAAGATTCTAAAATGCAGCAGAACAACATGCAATGAACAACACAGTACTTGGATGTAGAAGCTTCTGACTTACGTTGTATACTTTTTGCTCTTCCAGCCACGAACCTGAGGTAACACAGCATCCAGGACTATTTCGTGCACAGTCTGCACTATCTCATAACACAGGTCAGACAGCAGGATCACTGTGTTCAAATCTATGTTGTCTTCTGCCAACTGTAGCCATTGCCTGGAAGAAAAGAAGAGGAATGGTTAAGAAAACAAACATTTAAGCTGTGTGTGTGTGTGTGTGTGTGTGTGTGTGTATGTACGTATACAGTTTCAGCTAACCTCTCTGTTATATCATTCAGAAATGTCATGGCCACATGCTCGAAGGTCGACCATGTTAACAGGGGGACCTCCAAATCGCTGCACCTCAGCTGGGCCTCCTCTACTGATGAAACCTGTACAGACAATCAGGTTTAGATATTAAACAGTGTTCAGTTCAAAATGTGACATAACTATCAACATCTGATTAAATGTATTGATTAAATCTACAACATATGGTGAAAATGGAAAGTGTTGTGAATGGTTTCCTTTGAATAGAAACCAATTCACTTTTAGAAGTGTGATTTTCTAACCTCGTTATCCATGCCAGCGATGATATATGTGTCCAAACTCGATCAGATACGTTAATCTATCTTGTTTTTCTGTAGTTTTTACAGTCAAGGTGGAAATGATGATTTCTAACACTGAGTTGATGAACTCAAAGAAGAAACTGAACAGAACAAAGCTTTGTTCTTCACATTTATACCTGAGATCACTGTTCTATCGTGACGTAATCGTTCCATGCGCTCACATGGCGTGTACACGCACGCGTACAACCAATCACTGCTTTCAAATACTAAAATGAGAAAAAAAAATAAAAAAATGAATCCGTTGTATTGTTTCTAATGGCTCCATTCAAATGAAAAATAAATATAAATAAATAAAATACAAAACACACAGACAAAATACTTCCAAGAATAATCACACGCCTTGTAGAAACAAATGTAAAAATGTAAGTGAATTCAAGAGTGAAAATACATGAATGCTCTGTGATGCTCGCTTGTGTGAACCTGATACTTGGTGGTGTCTCATCTTTTCTACAAGCTTGGATGCGCAGCTGGAGCAGGCTGCTCTATACGTTCAGCAACGGTGTTTCTGCTCAGGCTACCGTTTCATAGTAGTTGTCTTTTACCTGGAATCACTGCGTCGCAAACTTTAAGCATACAGTGTTTGATAAACTCTCCCTCTGTAAATGGCCGGGCTCATTTTGCGACCTCTTCTGCCACAATAAAACACGCCTTGACAGCGGCCGCACACACAATACTTTAGATATGCAGCAGCGAGTATTCAGTCAGCCAGAACTCAGTTTTCTGCTAGTAGAGCGTTTGGCAAAAACACCAAACATGATAGATCAGTCAGTAGTGGTTGCTTTAGTTATCTTTGGCAAGTATGAGATGGTCAAACACATAAGAGAGTATCTCAGGTGAAGTGTTGCAGTCGCTTCTATGTTCTATGACTCGCTTTTTGTGGCCATGATGATGCCATAAGCAGAGCAAACTGGAGGCAACTGCAGGTTCACACACTGCACTATTAAAAAAATTACTGGCAGCTACTGAAACCGTAACATTAAATTAAAATACTGTAATTCCAATAACATGCAAAAACATTAAATTTACAGAAATTTTCATTAACATTTTTATAAAATACCATTATTTTACTTCTTTTTTTTGTCCAATCATTTTCAATAAAGGGACAGTGCTTAAAGTTCTGCAGGAATATACCGTTATTTTACAGATTTCTACCAAAATTTTATCATCAATCACCTTCAATAAAAATACAATACTAAATGTTGTGAAATTAATTACAAATAAAGTACACGCCAATATTTATTATAAAACCATTTTATTTAATGTATTCAGATGTAAATTTACAATATCAACTATTTATTCATAAACTGTTCTTTAGAGCCCCCCAGGAGAAACTGAAAAGTTAAAAATGATATTTGTCCATGTGTGCAGCATGTTTCTGTCCATTTCTATCAAGATGAGGTCAAGATGCCACCTTTGAAATGGGTAGAGAAACAACAACTGTGCTGTTGAGATGAGGGGGTTGTGGTCTTGTGTCCTTTTTAGCTTTTATTTTTCACTTAAGTGTTATATTGTTTCTACAATATTGCCCTAACCCTTGAGGGCTTTGCATAAGGTACTTGTGATAACATTTGTGGACAAGCATTACAGTGTTTTAATTAAGAATCCTAACTATACCGTGTATTAATAAATCAAAACATGCCACAAAAAGTCAGTGAATATGCAAGAGATAGATAATAATAATAATAAACAATGATAATAATAGTAATAGTAATACAATATATAGTACAGTATAGTACTACAGTATATAATAACAATGATAATAATAATAATAATATGTATATATAGGACTGTGTCATATATTTAGCCTTAAGAAGGTTAAAAAGTAGATTATGACAGTTGTGTTATTGTGGCCGAGGTAGCTGTGTTGTACAGTCTTATTGCACTGGGTAGGAACGATCGAGCCTACAACAGACTACTATTTATTCTGTTGCCGTCCTTTGCCTTGATTCAAGATTCAAGATTCAAGATTTTTATTTGTCACATGCCCAGTAAGACAAACAGTCACACTGAACAATGAAATTCTTCCTTTGCATCCTCCCTGACAACACAAATACCACGCAGACATTAACTTAACCACAAATACAGAAATCACAGAAAAGAAAAAAAAGTTTGAACACAAAATATACAGATTAGAGACATATGCATATAAATATATATGAGTATGTACATATAAACTTTAAGGCTTGATTATTATTATTGCACAGATTCAGCAGTAATGCACATCCAACCAGGTAGCAGCAGTAGTGTATGTGGGGGTGGCTGAGGTGTGAAGGTATGTGAGGGTGAATGTAAATCAGTTTTTATAACGGAGCTGTTCAACAGTGATTGCCTGTGGGTAGAAGCTGTTTGACCTTGTGGTCCTGACAGCCTTGTTGTCCTGGATCTCAGGCTCCGGTAGCGTCTGCCTGATGGCAGCAGCGTAAAGAGTCTGTGTTGTGGATGTGTATTGTCTTTGATAATGTTGTGTGCTCTCCGGATGGTCCTAGTGGAGTAAATGTCCTGAAGTGAAGGGAAGGCTGCTCCAGACTGTGATGGAGCTGGTAAGGATGCTCTCGACCGTACACCTGTAGAAGGTGCTGAGAATCTTGGATGGCATACCAAATTTCCTCAGCCTTCTCAGGAAGTACAGTTGATGCTGGGCTTTTTTAAGGCTCTGCTGTGCATTGTGAGACCAGGTGAGGTCCTCACTGATGAAAGTCCCGAGGAACTTGAAGGTTTTCACCCTCTCCACTTCTGTCTCACCTATGCACAGTGATGTATACTGCACTCTCCTCCTCCTTGGGTCAATAATCATCTCCTTGGTTTTTCCTGCATTCAAGGAGAGATTATTTTCCTGACACCAGGAAACAAGTTCTTCCACCTCTCTCCTGTATGCTGTCTCCGACCCACCGGGAATCAGTCCGATGACCGTAGGATCATCCACGAACTTAACAATACTGGTGTTGTTCTGGGTGGCTACGCAGTCGTAGGTGAAAAAGGTGTACAGCATGGACTCAGCACACAACCCTGGGGGGTCCCTATGCTTACAGTTCTTATTCCTGATGTCTGGTTGTCGACTCTGACTGACTGGGGTCTGTCTATGAGGAAACTCAGCACCCAGTTGCAGAGAGCAGTGTCAATCCGAGGTTGAGGAGCTTATCCGAGAGTTTCTGTGGTAATATTGTGTTAAACGCTGAGCTGTAGTCAATGAAGAGCAGTACGTGTCCTTGGCCTCCAGGTGGGTGAGGATGGTATAGATGACGGTGTTGATTGCATCGTCGTTGAAACTGTTTCGACCGTAGGCGAACTGTAAAGGGTCCAAGGTGTCCGGGATGGTCTTCTTTATATGGGTCATGACTATCCTCTCGAAACACTTCATCACTATAGGGGTGAGTGTGTCGTGTAAAAAGTCTTGGAGTCTCAGATTGAAGAAGTTAAAATTGTCCCAAAATCAGATCAGAAAAAACTTGTCACACCTTGGTGAGGTCAAGCGAAGCAGTGTTTTTGTCTTGTCTTGTCACTTCCTGTTTTATTTTGAAAGATAACTCTCCTCTCATTTCAGGTCACTTGCCCTTCCTCATGTGTCACCGGTCTGATTGTCTTCCCCGCCCTGATTGTTTCCACTTGTTTCCCATTACCCTGTGTATATATTGTCTGCGTCTCCCTTTGTCCTTTGTAGCGTTCACCCAAGCCTTATTTCATAGCCCACAGCCATAGTGTCTTAGCTCTAGTGATCTTTTGTTTTGCCTTCCTCGTAAGAGTGATTTTCTGTTCATAGCCCACAGCCATAGTGTCTTAGCTCTAGTGATCTTTTGTTTTGCCTTCCTCGTAAGAGTGAATTTCTGTTATACTTCTTAGTCTAGTCCTTTTGTTTCTTTATATTTAGCTTAGTGTGTTTTCAGCCTCGTATTTTGAGCGCCTTTAAGTTAATGTTTCATAGCCTTTTGTTTTTCCTCATTGTGAGCGATTTTGATTTAGTTCATTTTTAAAGAATACATGACTGCTATTAATAACTTTTCTGTCTCACCTGCCACAGATTCTGAGAACCCCGACCTGAGGTCCGTGCCTCTCTGTTACCACCACCTCAGCGAGGTTTTTAGCAAAACCAAGGCCTTGGCACTTCCCCCACACCGGCCTTATGACTGTGCCATAAATCTCATCCCTGGCTCCCCCATTCCCAAGGGCCGGTTGTATTCCATCTCCGGTCCGGAGAGGGCAGCCATGAGGGCGTACATCGAGTCATCGCTGAAGGCGGGGCTTATCCGTCCTTCCTCATCAGCAGCGGGGGCCGGTTTCTTCTTTGTGAAGAAGAAGGACGGATCTCTTAGGCCCTGCATTGATTACAGCCCCTTGAACGCCATCACCATAAAGAATCGTTACCCCCTGCCCCTCATGACATCCGTTTTTGACCAACTCCAACAAGCTAAGGTATTTACCAAATTAGATTTACGCAACGCTTATCATTTAATCAGGATCAGGCAGGGGGTTGAATGGAAGACCGGGTTTAATGGACAGACCACAAGAACCTAGAATATATACGTAAACCCAAGAGACTGAATTCTCGCCAAGCAAGGTGGGCCCTATTTTTTTAACCGTTTCTCGTTTTCTCTTTCTTACAGGCCGGGGTCCCAGAATGTCAAGCCCGATGCCCTGTCACGTCTCTACGACCCCGAGCCTGTTGCCAAAGAACCAGAGCCCATCCTTCCACGAACCTGTGTGGTCGGAGCGGTGACTTGGCAAATAGAAAAGGAGGTCAAGCAGGCAATCGGTGGGAGCCCGCCACCTAGTGGGTGCCCTGAGAATCGATTGTTTGTTCCAGTTGAGCTGCGCCCACAGGTGATCCACTGGGCTCACACCTCGCTGCTTACCTGTCATCCGGGGGTTCGCCGGACCATGTTTGCTATCACTGGGAGGTTCTGGTGGCGGTCCATGGAGCGGGACGTCCGAGAATACGTCGAGGCTTGCTCGGTCTGCGCCAGACTTCTTCCGGTCGGCGAATGGGACTTCTCCAACCGCTTCCCATCCCCACCAGACCATGGGCCAACATTTCTATGGACTTTGTCACAGGGCTCCCGGTCTCCCAAGGTAACACCACGGTTCTTACGGTGGTGGACAGATTTTCTAAAATGACAAAGATTCATAGCATTGCCCAAACTGCCTTCAGCCAAGAAGACTGCTGAAATTATGATTGACCATGTCTTTCAAGTCCACGGTTTTCAGGTCAAACCGGTCAAGGAGAGTCCCATGGTCCCGGCCCTCCCACCCCCTCCTCCCCCTGAGGTAGTGGACGGGGGTCCGGTCTATAAGGTCAAGAAGTTACTGGCTGTGCGCAACTGGGGACTGGGAGGGGTATGGTCCAGAGGAGCGACAATGGGTGCCTTCGCGGCACATCATGTCTCATAGAGGACTTTTTTTTTTTTTTAACTCAGATTTTATTATTTTTTGGCAAAAAGAACAAGTACAAAACAAAACATTACAGAACATATTACAGTGTCAGTGGGGTACATGTTATTAATAGTCCTTAATTGTCTCTGACATCAGTCCAAGTTTTCAGTGGTGTCTCTGCTTTGGGTTTTATAGTCCATCCATTTCTCACATTTCTTATCAAATTTTGTTTGTTGAAGTCTCAATATATATGTAAATTTTTCCATGTTGATTATCTCCTCCACTATGTCCAGCCAGTTCCTCCGAGTAGGAGGGTCCTCTCTTCACCATTTCCTGGTAATTGCCTTCTTGGCCGCTGCCAATAGAATTTTTGCCAGGTATCCATCTTTATATTGAACATTTTCCCTTGTCAGGTTACACAGGTATAATATCTCACATGACTTTGGTAGTTCATATCCCAGTATTGTTTTTAATTCTGCCCACACATCATTCCAATAGTTTCTTATTTTAGTACATTCCCAAAAGACATGAGTGTGACCTGCATTCTGCTCACCACACCGTCTCCAGCATGTTTGTTGTGTAGTTGTAAATTTCTTCTTTTTTTTGGGGGTAATAAAGAATCTGATCATATTTTTCCAACAGAATTCCTTCCACATCCTGGAGCTGGTGGTGGTTCGCTGTACATCACATATGTTAAGCCAGTCCTCTTCAGTTAACAGCATTTTACTTTCTTTCACCCATCTGTCTCTCACATACAGTGTAGTAGTTCCTCTGCTTTTCTCTAGCCCTTGGTACAGTGTTGAAACCACTCTTCCAGTAATGTTTCTATATGCATTACACAGTGTTATAGTTACTTTATTCAGCTCCTGGGGAAGATCTGGTTTTATCTCTTTGTCAAAGAAATCTTTAACTTGGTAATATCTAAACAGGTCACAATCCTCCAATCCATATTCCCTCTTCAGTTTTTGAAAACTTTTAATTTTACCCCGATCCATTATTGTGCATATTGCTGTAATCCCCTTGTCTATCCATTGTTCATTAATACTATCCATTGCCCCTGGTTTAAATTTAGAGTCTCCAGTCAGCCAGCTCAGGATTTTTGTTTCACTTTCTAACTTGTATTTCTCTCTCCCTCTCCTGAACTCCTGCAGCCTTCCTCTGGCGCGTTGCGTTAATCCTCCACACGCCCCTTGTTCCCCGATGCGTTGCCATGGCCATGCCGCCTGAATCCGCTCCTCCATCGTGCGCTCCTCACCAGTTTCCTTCATCTGTACATCCATTCCCCTTTTCCTCATCTCTTTCGCTGCTTCTTGCGCACTGTTGTAGAGCCGGGGCCCATCGGTCCAGTGGATTCTGATCTTGGTCAGGGGCGTTTGGAACCGGATGCCTTTGGCCTTGAGGGTCTTTTTAATCTCAATATACGCTCTGCGTTGCTGTACCACCTCGGCCGCATAGTCGTTGTCAAAGTACAGAGGCGAGTTGTCAATTTTTACCCGCTTTTGCCAGGCTTTCCTTAATATCATGTCCTTTGTGTCAAACCGGAGAAAGTTTATGATTATGGACCGGGGAGTCTCCCCGGGACCGGGTCTCCTCGCTCCCGCTCGGTGCGCTCGTTGTATCAGCAGACTCGTCCCCTCCGGCAGAGCCAGCTCCCTCTGTAACAGCTCCTTGACAAAGCGGGTGACCGAGTCCCCCTCCGAGCCCTCCGGGACTCCAAATATCCGTATATTGTTCGGTTCGGTTATCTTGTCCTGTAACTTTCTCTGCTCGCGCATTGTTGTCAACAGAGCGTCTTTAGCCTCTAAGCTATATGTCTCTAGCTCCTCGATGCGTGTTTGCGCCTCGTTGAGACTTTTTTTCTGATCTTGTAGTTCGTCTTTGTTTGCCTTAAGCTTGTTGTAAACTTCTTCTTTAAAATTAGCAAACTCCTGTTTAAAACTTGTGTTAAGTGCGGTTATGTCATTTTTGAGTTCACGGATTTCTTTAGTCATGTCCGACAAGTATTTATGTAGTGCCGGCGTAACGTCTTCGGTTGCTGCTTCGCCGCTGCTTACCTCCATTACGTTAGTCTTTTCCTGTGTTTTCAGAGTTTTTCGGCCTTTCTGTCGTGTCCCCCCGCTCATCCCTTGTAACTTCTAATTGAATTTGGTTGATCGTTAGTTGGGGGAAAGTTAATTTATCTCCGACTGGTGGGAGCTACAAACTATGCTGCCATACCTCTCATCGCTCAACCGGAAGTCACATAGAGGACTTTTATAGAGACCACCCTGACCAACCTGGGCCATCAGGAGTCGGCCCTAGAGGGAGGAGTACTGTCACACCGCGGTGAGGTCAAGCGGGGGTTTTGTCTTGTCTTGTCACTTCCTGTTTTATTTTGAAAGATAACTCTCCTCTCGTTTCAGGTCACTTGCCCTTCCTCATGTGTCACCTGTCTGATTGTCTTCCCCGCCCTGATTGTTTCCACCTGTTTCCCATTACCCTGTGTATATATTGTCTGCGTCTCCCTTTATCCCATGCAAAATATTATTTGAATTACATATTTAATATCTGGGTGAATTAAAAAATCTGGATAATTTGTATTTGAACCGGCCCACAGGCCCACAGATGTTTTGCACGCACCAACACTACATTCCCCACAATGCAACGGTAGCCCGCGAACTCACTGCAGCGCAGCAAGCGGACCGCAGCTTCATTATTCATCAGCAGTCAGAGCAGTTGTCAACTTTCAGCTACACGTCTCCCAAAAAATGTCTAAACGGAAGGTAGACGCTGAGAACAGGGGCTTTAAAAGCAGGTGGGAGGCAGAGTACATGTTCACGGAGGTAAAAGGCGAACCTGTGTGTCTTCTGTGTGGAGAAAGAGTGGCTGTAATGAAAGAATATAATCTGAGAAGGCGCTATGAAACGTCTCAGAAACACACAAACAAAGACAAGAATATGGACACGGAACAAAGGCTAAAAAAGGTGGAACAGTTAAAACAAGGTCCCGACAGGCTCTGTTCACAAAAGCCAAAGCACAAAGCGAGGCCGCTGTCAAGGCGTGTTTTATTGTGGCAAAATGAGCCCGGCCATTTACAGAGGGAGAGTTTATCAAACACTGTATGCTTAAAGTTTGCGACGCAGTGATTCCAGGTAAAAGACAACTACTATGAAACGTGAGCCTGAGCAGAAACACCGTTGCTGAACGTATAGAGCAGCCTGCTCCAGCTGCGCATCCAAGCTTGTAGAAAAGATGAGACACCACCAAGTATCAGGTTCACACAAGCGAGCATCACAGAGCATTCATGTATTTTCACTCTTGAATTCACTTACATTTTTACATTTGTTTCTACAAGGCGTGTGATTATTCTTGGAAGTATTTTGTCTGTGTGTTTTGTATTTTATTTATATTTATTTTTCATTTGAATGGAGCCATTAGAAACAATACAACGGATTCATTCTTTTTTTTTTTTTTATTATAATTATTTTCTTATTTTAGTATTTGAAAGCAGTGATTGGTTGGATCTTAGAGCAGCACCATAATTCATTTCCAGTTTATAATGCATGCAGTTTCATGAATGCATTTATCTTGATATCAAGGAACATATTTTTGTTCATTTACTTTTTTGCTTGTTGAAAATGTTTTCCCTTGAAATTACTGACAGAGCCATAAAAATATTGCTTTATTTATTTAATGATTAAATAATATACACTGTGTCAGGTCTCCGTTCAACAGGCTATGTGCAATCATCTCAATATGTTTTTAATAAACATTGAACCAGTCCGGTCCTCGGCTATTATTATTATTATTATTGTTATTATTTTTATTATTATTATTATCTTAAAACAACAAAGCTCAAACGTGTGCAGAGATTGTTGATAGTGTGTAAGTCAGGTTGTTATTAGTCAAACACGCAGCGTTTGCTTTATTAATATATGAGACTTTCTGCTGTTAGCTGCAGCTAACTACATGTTACTACTTCCTCTGTTGAAAACCTCTATTACATCCACGATGATCTTCTGTCCGGCTCCGCGAAGTGGATTTTCCGTGACATGGACGTTCTCCATCTTAACAGCTGCATGAGGCAAACGTGCGTGTGAGCGCGTACGCGTGCGTGTACACGCCACGTGAGCGCATGGAACGATTACGTCACGATAGAACAGTGATCTCAGGTATAAATGTGAACAACAATGCTTTGTTCTGTTCAGTTTCTTCTTTGAGTTCGTCAACTCAGTGTTAGAAATCATCATTTCCACCTTGACTGTAAAAACTACAGAAAAACAAGATAGATTAACGTATCTGATCGAGTTTGGACACATATATCATCGCTGGCATGGATAACGAGGTTAGAAAATCACACTTCTAAAAGTGAATTGGTTTCTATTCAAAGGACAGCATTCACAACACTTTCCATTTTCACCATATGTTGTAGATTTAATCAATACATTTAATCAGATGTTGATAGTTATGTCACATTTTGAACTGAACACTGTTTAATATCTAAACCTGATTGTTTGTGACAGATTTCATCAGTAGAGGAGGCCCAGCTGAGGTGCAGCGATTTGGAGGTCCCCCTGTTAACATCGTCAACCTTCGAGCATGTGGCCATGACATTTCTGAATGATATAACAGAGAGGTTAGCTGAAACGGTGGCTGTATACACACACACACACACACACACACACACACACACACTGCTTAAATGTTTGTTTTCTTAACCTCTCCTCTTCTTTTCTTCCAGGCAATGGCTACAGTTGGCAGAAGACAACATAGATTTGAACACAGTGATCCTGCTGTCTGACCTGTGTTATGAGATAGTGCAGACTGTGCACGAAATAGTCCTGGATGCTGTGTTACCTCAGGTTCGTGGCTGGAAGAGCAAAAAGTATACAACGTAAGTCAGAAGCTTCTACATCCAAGTACTGTGTTGTTCATTGCATGTTGTTCTGCTGCATTTTAGAATCTTTGAAGTTATAGTGTCCACGCTAAATACAGTTATTCATCAATACTGCTTCTTGAAAGCTTTGTGCCAGATTCTAGTGTTGCTGAATAATTTCATCAGTTTTCACGAATGAATATGTTTCACATGATCCCTCGAATTCTGTTAGAAGGGTGATGTCACATGACTTAACTTTGATTGTTTCTCTTTTTCAGTGAGGATCTTAATTATGTCACAGTGACAGAGGACGACATAGAAGCCTGCCTTGACAATTCTCTTCATGAATGTCTTGGTGAATTGTTAAATGTTGTACTGAAAAGGTCAGACAACTCTGATCATTTGCGTCAGCTGATTGCAAAAGAGGTGGCCATTAAGGTGAACCGATCCCTTATGAAACATGTCTTCTCTTCCACTGAGTATGAGGAGTATTTGCTGGGTGAAACCCCTGGATTTCACACTAAGCAGATGGTTTACTACATGGCTAAGATCTTACACAGCTGCGTGCTCAAGAAGGGCCCTCTCGAGACCTCTGATGAAGAATCCGTGGACAGTAATGTGACAGAGGTATCCCAACCGGATTACGTGACCATCGTAGAGCAGTTGAGCATAGATGAAGACAATGAACCTGCTAAACCTGGAGTCTTATTTACTCCGGCCACAAAGCCAAAATGGATGAAAGAAAAATCCTTTCTCGCTGTGTTTCTTGGAAAACTGCTGGATCACATTGCCCAGACCACCAAGACATCAGTATCAGACATGGACTTCGACAGGGTTTGGAAAGATCTTAGAGTGAAAATTGCGGGAGACGCAGGTTTCATTCCCACACAGAGTGTTGAAAACCTTCACCTCAGCATATTCGAGATACTTCGCCAAGAATTTGGATCTGCAAAGAAGCTGCAGGCTGCCGTCATATCTGGAAATCCAGAATTTGCAGAAGCAGTTTCAAGAGCATTAAAATCACAGCTGAAAAAAGCTGCTACACAAAACAGCTTTCTTAACAAAGCGAAGAAGTTACGCGTGGGTGGGAGAAAAAAGAATAAAGTTGTTCCAGTCTGTGACGTCAACATGCCAGTGTCCCACTGTGAGGTAGTCCACCTGGAGGATAACGTGAGACTCACAAATCCGGAGCAACGGGAGTCCTCTAACATCAGCAGGATCTTCTCTTCTATATCCAAGGTTCTGAGGAAACCGTTCGACTGGATCAGAGGCGGATTCCAGTGCAACTAATTCAGAAGAGTCAGGGTGCATGGCAGGGAGGGAGGGAGGGATGGGAATCTTCACTGAAGCATACTCAAGATGCTCTGCCGGGAATTTGAATCTTCGACATATCTACAAATACAGAATTTGTGGAAGCAGTCAAAAGGGTTAAAATCACAGCTGGAAAATTCAACACTAAACAGCTTTGGAAACAAAGTATAGAGGTTATTGGGGGGTGGGAGAAATACAGTTGTATACGCCGATGTCCCACAGTGAGGTAGTCCACCTGGTGGGTGACGTGACACTTGTGAGTCCAAAGAAACAGAAGGGCTCTAACATATGTGCATAACAGCATATGTGAATCTCTTAAGAAGGATGTGTAATTTTGGAGCAGGGTCGATACTTTGACATTGTAGAGCTAAAGCTTCCTGTAGATACAAGCTAATATTTTTATGGTTGTTGCAACAGTCACAGGGATGCGGGCCACGTGGTGGCACGATCAGTCAGGTGATCAAATCAGCTGTTCACCCTGTGAATTTGGAATTGAGAGGATGAGTAGGGGATATCATACTTTTGCTGACCGCATGATCCTGGAGGTAAACTGATTTTATGGATTGTTGGACATCTTCAATTCTTGTGTTTCAACATGAATAAATATACAAATCAGAACTCCAGTGATGTTTTAATGAACAGCCAGCGTGTCCAGCAGGTAAAGCCTTTCCCCTACTCAGCCTCTCAGTACTATATCTTGTTTAATAGTCACCCAAATACTTTCAAACTTTAGCTCTACTTTGTCAAACGACCTAACCTGTTCTCACAGGGTTACACATCTTTCTTGAGAGTCAGGGCGACACGGTGGCTCTATGTAGCCTCACGGGAAGAAGGTTGAGGTTTGCAGCCTTAGGCTTCTTCCTATGTGGAGTTTGTATGTTCTCCCCCGTGTCAGCGTAGGTTTTCTCCGGGATCTCCGGTTTCCTCCTACATTCTCGAAAACATGCAACTTAATTGGACACTGTAAATTGGATACGCATCTGTAATAATCTGTATTAGAATAAAACAAAAAAAAATAAATAAACCAAAATAAAACCTATTTGTTCTTGTGCTATAACTTCATTTGTCTATTAGAGGTTTTAGTAGTAACTTTTTACTACATTTTGTCAGAATGTCTGGGCCGAAATTCATGTTAATCATGCTAATACATCTAATAGTATGGCCAAAAGGGATTTAAAAAAATGCCAATTTCACTCTTTATCAATGAAGCATGAATGCTACTTTTTAGATATAGTATCAGCTAATGTAATAATGCATATTAATTAAATCCAATCAACATTAGAGCCGGGTATTGAATGTCAGTACTTTTTTGGAACTGACCAAACTGTGTCATCAGCATAGAGTATCTACCAAGGTCGCTACTTTATGTCTGGTCATTGTTAATCTTTTTAATTCATGCTTTGATAACAAAGTTCCTGATTTTTAATTATATTTCATTTTAGGGAATTAATCTATCCAATAAATATCTATATTTCTCAGAGTAAGTTATGGTAATAATAGTTTTGGTATCTGTATAAAGATTCACTAGTACAAAAACATTTCAAGTGATACCCAGTTTGAATCATCAGACTGTCATGTGTCAGATTCAGAGAAAAAACTGAAATCTGGGCCAAAATCTATGTTGTTGATTCACCTCTAAACAGGAGAAGAACAACCAAGTAGAATATTGGTTGGCAATAATGAGCAGTTACATCATGAAGAGCTAAATATGATATAAAATGATGCAGTGGTAAAATATTCATTCCCCTTCCCTGAGTCATAATGCCAAAGATTTAAAGAAGTGCAATAATTGAATGTCCTGTTAAATCAGATCTCCAGATCCAGATGTCAGTTCAACTGAAAATGTGTAGCTGTTCACTCATAAGCCTGTAGTATATGAAAAAAATGCATCTATACACACAGACTTAAGACTTTAACTGCTGCCAAAGCTGCAGCCCCTGAACACTGACTTCCAGGGGTTGAATACATCTGCAAACAAGAATCCTATCTTTTAATTTTTGAGATCAGCTTAGGTTAGGTGTTTTTTTTTCTGTCGATTAGAATCTAAAAACACTTTTCTCAATCCAATAAATCTGTTATTTGGTTCTTAAATTCGTCTAAAGATGCAAGCTAAAGTGTCTTATTTTGTTAACAGTTGTAATGGTAAATTTCAATATTTGACATGTAATAGTACATTTAGGCATGTAACCTTGCAATGGATGACTTATGATTGCTGAAGGAACTGTGTAAATCAGTAATTGTGTTTTCTTATATGTTTCTCATCATGATTAGTAGAAGTTGGGTCAGGGGTTGTGACAGGGGGTGTGATTTAAAATCGTTTAAAGGTTAGGGAGTGAAATCCTCAGCCCAGGATAGAGAAAAACACTTCCCGAGGAAAGGAGAAGTCTGTAAACATAGTAATCATCTAAGGTAAGGTATGTATGTAGCCTTTCTGGATCACAGACTCTTTGCCAGATTGTTCTTTGTGCTCATGCAAGACTTTCCAGCGTTTACCCTTTGCCTGATCTCCTAGTTCTGACCCTGCCTGCTCCTGACCTTGTCCCTACCCTGGTAAAGACTTATGCCTTTCTGTTTTTGACTGTCGTTTGGATTTTCCCCTGGTCCCTCATAGCCTGCCATTCCCCCCTTTGAACTGTATTGAGCTTAGTTATCTGTCTCAGCTGACAATAAACGTCATTACCAATTCATCTGGTCTAGTTGGTGCTGCTTTTGGGTCCAAACCTCACTCGTTACACTCATTAGAAGATTGTTCACTCTCATGCAGCAGTGCTGGGGAGAACCCTCTTTAAAGAGTCTGACTGCTAAAAAGACTGACTGACTGACTGAGTTAATTTTATTCTTTTTCCACAACAAACTTGGCGTCACGAACAGGATCTCTCGGCGGACTGCCTGAAATAACTTCCACCTCTACCTCCAGAAAAAAAACCAAAAAACCCCAAGACTTTTTCTGAGAGTCGACAGGACCCTTAAACAGCGGACTCCGGGCCTTCCCCGCAGCGATCCGAAGGACCGATTGGGTCACCGGACGAGAAACAAAACTCGGTGAGATGTTGATGTTCTAACTATTTTTCCCTCTCTGGAAAAAAAAGTGACAATTTTATTCTCAGTGTGTTTGGATCTGCCATAACAGCCCGAAGCGTTCTGTACTGGCTCAGTCACTTACCGTAAAGTCTGGGACCACATAGAGATAAGTGACAGGACTATAGTCTAGGACTATAGAGGTTTAATCTCTGTTTAGGCTCAAAGAAAATAGAACTGGGACTCACAGAAACTTCTGTATTTAAAAGGAAAACGGTGGGGGAAAACAAAGGGTGCAATCGTGGCGGTTATGGCAGAAAAATATACTCCAGAGAGTGTAAAACATCTCACTGAGTGGACCAAGGTGTTTGGTTTTCCAGAAGGGGGATCTTTCAGGAGGAAAGAATTAGAAGAGTTAAAAAAGAAATTGAATGAAAAAGAAAAAATGGGGACTTCCGGTTGAGCGATGAGAGGTATGGCAGCATAGTTTGTAGCTCCCACCAGTCGGAGATAAATTAACTTTCCCCCAACTAACGATAAACCAAATTCAGTTAGAAGTTACGAGGGATGAGCGGGGGGACACGACAGAAAGGCCGAAAAACTCTGAAAACACAGGAAAAGACTAACGTAATGGAGGTAAGCGGCGGCGAAGCAGCAACCGAAGACGTTACGCCGGCACTACATAAATACTTGTCGGACATGACTAAAGAAATCCGTGAACTCAAAAACGACATAACGGCACTTAACACGAGTTTTAAACAGGAGTTTACTAATTTTAAAGAAGAAGTTTACAACAAGCTTAAGGAAAACAAAGACGAACTACATGATCAGAAAAAAAGTCTTAATGAGGCGCAAACACGCATCGAGGAGCTAGAGACATATAGCTTAGAGGCTAAAGACGCTCTGTTGACAACAATGCGCGAGCAGAGAAAGCTACAGGACAAGATAACCGATCTCGAGGGAAGGTCTAGGAGGAACAATATACGGTTATTTGGAGTCCCGGAGGGCTCGGAGGGGGACTCGGTCACCCGCTTTGTCGAGGAGCTGTTACAGAGGGAGCTGGCTCTGCCGGAGGGGACGAGTCTGCTGATACAACGAGCGCACCGAGCGGCAGCGAGGAGACCCGGTCCCGGGGAGACTCCCCGGTCCATAATCATAAACTTTCTCCGGTTTGACACAAAGGAGATGATATTAAGACAAGCATGGCAAAAGCGGGTAAAAATTGACAACTCGCCTCTGTACTTCGACAACGACTATGCGGCCGAGGTGGTACAGCAACGCAAAGCGTATACTGAGATTAAAAAGACCCTCAAGGCCAAAGGCATCCGGTTCCAAACGCCCCTGACCAAGATCAGAATCCACTGGACCGATGGGCCCCAGCTCTACAACAGTGCGCAAGAAGCAGCGAAGGAGATGAGGAAAAGGGGAATGGAGGTACAGATGAAGGAAACTGGTGAGGAGCGCACGATGGAGGAGCGGATTCAGGCGGCATGGCCATGGCAACGCATCGGGGAACAAGGGGCGTGTGGAGGACTAACGCAACGCGCCAGAGGAAGGCTGCAGGAGTTCAGGAGAGCTGAAGAAGGAGGAAACATCTGATTGAAATGGGAGATCCGGATGAGCATAAAGTTTCATCTCATAATAAGTGATCCATCACCATATCTTAGCTATATAGTACAGAACGTTAATGAGCAGACCTGGGTATTTATGAGTAAAAGAGAGGTAATGTAACCCTGGGATAACTTTGGGGTCGGGGTGGAAAAATGGGGAAATAGAGACCAAGTCATTTCAATACCCCAGGAGATAATCTTTGTTTATCCATTTGTTTACTGTTAAATACAGAGTTTATATGCAAATATACTACTATATATTACTAGGCCTTTTATACTTTTCATTTTGACTGGTGGAGTGGGAACGCAGAGAAATGTTGGACACAACTAGAAGGCAAGGGGGTCTATATGCAGGACCTCTATCCACCTCTAGTGAGGGGCCCCCCCATTATTGGGGGACCTTCCCCTCTCCTACCAACAGGGGCACGGGCATGACTGAAGAGGCCCGTTGTTATCGGAAGCATTGTTCTGGAGTTAGAGTTTTTATTGTTGTTCAAGTTACAGGTGTCAGTGGGAGAGAAGAGGGAAACTTAAAGAGTGGAGATGACGCAACATAGTCAGCTTAAAGTGGTGTCTCTGAATGTGAACGGGTTAAGTAATCCAATAAAAAGAGGGAAGGTCATAGCAAAACTAAAAAAAGAAGGAGCACAGGTTCATTTTCTACAGGAAACACATTTGTCGGATCAAGAGCATGAAAAATATAAAAGATTGGGATTTAAAAATATACACTATAGCTCATACAAAAATGGGAGGAAAAGGGGGGTATTGATATTGATATCGAATGGAACAAAATTTGAGGCCTTAAAGGAAATTAAAGACAAGGAAGGAAGATACATTTTGGTTAAAGGGAAAATTGAAAATCAATTAGTTACACTTGTCAATGTCTATGCACCTCCGGACAGTGATAAGAGTTTTTTCAAGAACTTATTTGAAGTTGTTGTTCAGGAAATAGAAGGGATACTGATATGTGGAGGGGATTTTAACAATACACTGAATCAGGTTTTGGACACAACTAACACAAAGAAAAATAGCAAAACCCAATTGTCCCGATACTTAAATACTGTATTAACAGAGCTGGGAATTTCAGATGTCTGGAGGGAACTACATCCATTCGAAAGGGACTTCACATACTTCTCAGCTCCCCACTCCGTCTATTCAAGAATAGATTATTTTTTCATGAATGCAGCAGATAGATTTAGAATAGAAGAGTGTAAGATTGGAGTAGCGGACCTGTCAGATCATTGTATTCTGCACCTGACACTGAATATGATCAGCAGGAGACGGAATACAATATGGAGAATGAATGTTGGTGTACTAAACAACCCAGGATTCGTTGAGGACATCAAAAGAGAAATAAATACATACAAGGAAGAGAACGACAATGGGGAGGTAGACTTTACTACTCTATGGGATGCCATGAAAGCAGTTATGCGGGGAAAACTAATATCTCAAGCAGCATTTAATAAGAAAGATAGGTGGAAATTATATCAGATGAAGATTGAAGAGCTGAAAAAATTAGAGCAACAACATAAAGACTCGAATGATACAGGTTTACTTCAACAAATTAAGGAAGTGAGGACAAAAGTGAATGAGTTACTAGGAGACGAAGTGGAAAAGAAATCTAGATTTCTAAAACAGACTTATTATGAATCAGGCCCTAAAGCTTCAAAAATACTAGCTAGGAGACTAAGGAAACAGCAACTCATGAATACAATCCATAAAATCAGAGATCCCATAACCAATTCATTGGAATTTGAACCAGGAAAAATAGAAAATGTCTTTGAAAACTACTACAAAAAACTATATACACAACCGCAATCAGCGGACGAGGAAGTAATAAGAAACTTTTTAAGTTCATTGGACCTACCAACAATAGGAGAGAAACAGAATGAAAGTTTAAATTCATGTATCACAGCAAAGGAACTGGAAGAAGCCATTAATAAATTGAAATCAAATAAAGCTCCGGGGAGTGACGGCTTCCCGGCAGAATGGTACAAAATGTTTAAAACGGAATTGGGTCCAATGTTATTAGCAGCCTTCAATGAAACCCTAAAAAAAGGCAAGATCCCCCCCTCTTGGAAAGAAGCCATAATTACGGTGATACCCAAGGAGGGAAAAGATACAGAATTCTGTGAAAACTATAGGCCTATATCAATATTAAACTGTGATTACAAGATATATACAACCATCCTAGCTAAAAGAATTGAAACTTTTATGGCAGAACTAATTAATGAAGATCAATGTGGCTTTATCAAGGGACGCCAAACACAGGACAATATAAGGAGGACTTTACATATAATTGAAGAAGTACAAAAAGAGGGAGAAAGTGCACTGCTGCTCAGTTTGGACGCAGAAAAAGCTTTCGATAGCGTCAGCTGGGAATTTTTATACCTTACTCTAGAAAGATTCGGCTTAAATGCAGACTCCGTTAACATAATTAGAACACTTTATCAGGATCCGAAGGCTAGAATTAAAATAAATGGTAACCTCACTAACTGGTTCAAACTGGAAAGATCAACTAGACAGGGCTGTTGCTTATCGCCAACTCTCTTTGCAATTTTCATAGAACCTCTGGCCCAGGCAATAAGAGAAGATGATGGTATAGCAGGGATAGAGGTAAAGGGCACAGAACATAAAATTGGATTATTTGCAGATGATGTTATAATCAGTCTAAAACAACCAGATGTCTGTCTTCCAAGACTTATGGAAAGATTGGATTCATTTTATTACTTGTCGGGATATAAACTTAATGTGACAAAAACACAGGTATTGCCCATTAACTATAACCCACCCCAAGCCATTCAACAAACATATAAATTCAAATGGAAAGCAAAAACAATGAAATATCTAGGTGTAAATATTAGTGGGGACTTAACAAAACTGTACAAAATTAATTATGGGACTCTAAATCAGGAAATTCAAAAAGACATAGAAAGATGGAAGGCGCTAACATTGGATTTTAGTTCCAGAATAGAAATCATAAAGATGAATGTTTTACCGAGGATATTATACTTATTCCAATCATTACCGACAGAAATCCCCACATCACAATTCGGAGAATGGAACAAAAAAATCTCACGATTCATCTGGGCGGGGAAAAGACCAAGGATAAAATATGCAACTCTTCAGATTCCCAAGGACAAAGGCGGGTTAGCCCTACCAAACCTCTTAGAATATTATTATGCCGCCCAAACTCGGCCTTTGGTATATTGGTGTGACCCTGAATATACTGCAAGGTGGAAAGAAATAGAATTAAAAAGAGAGGGATACCACATCCAAAGCATGATTGCAAACAGGGACATGTTTAAAAGATATAAGAATATGCTTGATCCAATTACTAGATTCACTCTGGAAATCTGGTTCAGAGTGATTAGGAAATACAAGTTAGAAAGTGAAACAAAAATCCTGAGCTGGCTGACTGGAGACTCTAAATTTAAACCAGGGGCAATGGATAGTAGTTATGAACAATGGATAGACAAGGGGATTACAGCAATATGCACAATAATGGATCGGGGTAAAATTAAAAGTTTCCAAAAACTGAAGAGGGAATATGGATTGGAGGATTGTGACCTGTTTAGATATTACCAAGTTAGAGATTTCTTTGACAAAGAGATAAAACCAGATCTTCCCCAGGAGCTGAATAAAGTAACTATAACACTGTGTAATGCATATAGAAACAATACTGGAAGAGTGGTTTCAACACTGTACCAAGGGCTAGAGAAAAGCAGAGGAACTACTACACTGTATGTGAGAGACAGATGGGTGAAAGAAAGTAAAATGCTGTTAACTGAAGAGGACTGGCTTAACATATGTGATGTACAGCGAACCACCACCAGCTCCAGGATGTGGAAGGAATTCTGTTGGAAAAATATGATCAGATTCTTTATTACCCCCAAAAGAAAGAACAAATTTACAACTACACAACAAACATGCTGGAGACGGTGTGGTGAGCAGAATGCAGGTCACACTCATGTCTTTTGGGAATGTACTAAAATAAGAAACTATTGGAATGATGTGTGGGCAGAATTAAAAACGATACTGGGATATGAACTACCAAAGTCATGTGAGATATTATACCTGTGTAACCTGACAAGGGAAAATGTTCAATATGAAGATGGATACCTGGCAAAAATTCTATTGGCAGCGGCCAAGAAGGCAATTACCAGGAAATGGTGTAGAGAGGACCCTCCTACTCGGAGGAACTGGCTGGACATAGTGGAGGAGATAATCAGCATGGAAAAATTTACTTATATATTGAGACTTCAACAAACAAAATTTGATAAGAAATGTGAGAAATGGATGGACTATAAAACCCAAAGCAGAGACACCACTGAAAACTTGGACTGATGTCAGAGACAATTAAGGACTATTAATAACATGTATCCCACTGACACTGTAATATGTTCTGTAATGTTTTGCTTGTACTTGTTCTTTTTGCCAAAAAATAATAAAATCTGAGTTAAAAAAAAAAAAAAGAAAAAGAAAAAATGTTGATGCGTGGAACGAGGGTGAAGACGAGTTAATGGAAAGTCATAAAAGTTGTCTAAACATGTGGGAAAAAGAAATTGACAGGAGATAAATAAAACAATTACAGAGTCACATGGTAAAAGTGGTTGCAGAGGATAAAGATACCAGAGCTAAGAAAACTCTATCCTTCCCTTACAGGTGCTGGGGGCCCTCTCCTCAACACATGTGCCTTTCCCCAACCCCCAGCCTATGATCAGAACATTGGTCAGGGGACTCCGGAGCCATCTGCCCCGACATCAACTGCAGCCCAGACCCCAGATTCCACCTACGGAAGAGGACCAGGTCCAGGACCCTGCCACAGAGATGAGACTCCGAGAGAAGGAGAACCTTCATCATCATCATTATTCCTGGAGTCCACAGCCTTCTCCCCCATTTCTGGATGACTGTGCAGCCATAAACAGAAAGCAAATGAAGGCGACTCAGCTGTGCTTGAGATGCCAATGATCACCGTCATGGGCCCCACCGGCCCAGCTGTTGTGTTCAGGCCATGGACAGAACAGGACATGACTGCTGCATTGGAGCACCTGCCAGACCATAAAGCATCGGGCTCAAAATTCGCTTCAGCCCTAAATGACTTTTGCAAAGAATTTCATCCTACATTCCCTGAACTCCGTCGACTCCTGATGAAAAAACTGGGACTAACTGAAGTTAAAGATCGATGCACAGGGGATGAACGAGTGGCTAGTGCGGACTGGGAGGAAGAGGAGAATGCACCTTACAGAGCAAAAATAATTCAGATGTGTGAAACAATCAAGGACGTTTTTCCTGACCTTGTGGACATGTCAAAAATCACATCCTGCAAACAACAACCTCAACAGGGAAACGGCAGAAGGAGGGACGCGCACCTGTCCCGAGCCTCCCTGTCCCCCGCCTCTCGCTCCCCGGCTGTCAACAGACGTCAACGAGACAGGGAGGAAGAGAGGACCAGAGACGTGGCGAAAGGGAGGCCCTCGAGGAGCAGAGACCTGGAGGAAGGGAGGCGCTCGAGGACCAGACGTGACTCCTCCTCTTCCCTGTCTTCTTTACCTCCTAGACGGGAAAAGGAGAAGGGCGAGGAGGGTAAAGCAGGCCCTCTGTGGGGAGCCCCTTCTCCGCACCCCTAACTTTTCTCTCCCTCTTGTATTACAGACTGATGCGTCGGGCGGAGGCGCCCATTCACCCTCTGCTCGGACCACGCTCCCCTCCAGTGACTCCACCGCAGGCCGGGGGAGCAGATGCCTGTGGACGACTTCCGCTCCCGCTTCCTTGGGGGAGGCGGGGGGGAGTAGGTTAGGCTGGACGGCTCCCCGGCATAAATCGGGCGGTGGGGATATGTGGAGGGGGCGTGGTGCATCAGCTGCGGGAGAGAGGTGTGGGGAGGGCTCGGGAGAGCAGCGCCAGGTGAGAGTGATTGCCACACCGGTTCCCAGGTGGTTAATCACTCTCACCTCCCGATATAGTGGCGTGCTGGACAGTGAAGGAGGGGTGAAGCACACGGACACGGACACGGACAAAGACACACGGCAGACGGCGGTGTTAAAATAAAGTGTTTAAGCTGTCAACAAGCTGTGGTCCGTCTACTCTGTGCTGAAAGAACCTACGAGACAGAGAAGCTGTCACAGTGTCACTTGCCATTATGTGTCAGACAGCCTAGATCTATGTACTGTGCTTTTAGGTGTGCACTATTTTTCTTTGACCCACACAGCGGCTAATATTTCAGATGCAGTTGCAAATTTGATGACAGAGTGGGGAATCACTAAAAAGGTCTGTGGAATGGTAACTGATGGAGCTCACAATATCGTGGCAAGTGTTACTCAGCTAAATGTTAGACATATTTATTGCTTTGCCCACATGCTGAATCTCAAAAAATCACTCTGTCAGACTTTTGAGCTGGAAAACATGCGTAGTAGGGCTCGCAAAATAGTGGCACATTTCAAATCCAGCACTAAAGCAAAGGAAAGGTTGTGCTCTATTCAAGCAAATATGGGCATACCCCAAAAAAAGCTAGTTCAAGAGGTCGAAACCAGATGGAACAGCACTTATGCCACGCTCCATAGGCTTTATGAGCAGAGAGAACCTTTAGGGGCAGCCCTGGCATCACTTAGCACTGACATAGTGCCTTTCACTGCTGATGACTATGCAGCAATCAACCAGTGCCTGACAGTTTTAAGGCCATTCTATCAGGCAACTGTTGAGCTTTCTGAGGAAAGGAGAGTGTCGGGGTCAAAGGCAATTCCTATAGCCAAAATGCTGAGGCATGTAATTTCTGCCGAATGTGCCCAAATGGCTCCTTCTATTGGTGCGACGCTTGCAACCATTTGAAAACTACTTTAAATGAAAAATTCAGTGGCTTGGAAAAGGTGAACTCATTGTCTGTGGCCACCATCTTGGATCCACGGTTTAAACAGGCTGGCTTTACTAATCAAAGCAATGCTCAGGCTGCTGTAGAAAGGCTGACACCAGAGTGTGCCAGTCTTATTGATGGGTCGGCAGAAGATGTGCCACTGGAGACTGCAACAACATCTGCCACTGCTGGTGAAGAAAACTACAACTTGTGGGCTTTACTGGACAACTATGTAGAGTCTCAGCACCGCACCAGCAGTGCATCTGCCAGCGCTGCAGTGGAGATCCAGAGGTATGTATGTTGATTACTGTTGAAACATCAGTTGTTTTATTCAAGCATTGATTGTCTTGCTGTCTGTGTCATAGATATTTGAAAGAACAAATTCTGTCAAGAGCAGAAGATCCCCTGAAGTACTGGGTGGCACGAAAGACTTTATATCCCACGCTATGGAAACTTGCATGCAAGTATCTGTGCATCCCAGCATCATCTGTTCCTTGTGAAAGGATATTTTCCAAAGCTGGGGAGCTGGTCAGCCAGAAGAGGAGCCCACTGAAGCCTACGACAGTAGAGAAAATTATATTTCTCAATAAAAACCTGTGAAGACAAATAACTTTTTGTGTCTCTTCTGTGAATAATCATTCCAAATCAACCATACGTCCCCAAATGACAAACCATTATCTTTCCCTTAAAAACACTTAACCAACATTTAACCCTTAATATAATTTGCATTTATTCTTGAACATCTGCCATCATCTCATTGTTGACGATATAATCATTATTTGGTATGAATGAACAAAACACTTGAATGACCACACAGACTTTTCTGAAATTTTATTGCTGTCATGGGATTGAAACAGTGCCAGTGCTTCAGTCGTGCTCTTTAGAGGTTGCTATGGCTTCAGTTGTCCACCAGATGTCACTGAAGTCTTGAAGCTTCAAATCTTTTTCGGCACAATTGTTAAGAAAGCCTCAGTGCTTCATGAGGCTTCACTTGCCCACCACTACAGTGTGGAAGAGAAGGCCACTGGGCTAAGGAATGCCCTGAGAATAATTATCCAGGACAAAGACAGACATCCTCCGATTGAGAGGAGGGGAGGGGTCCACGTGGAGAGGAGACAGCCGTCCAAGGACCTGACGCACATGAAGAGGGAAGTATCACACACACACACACACTGCTGCTTGCAATGAAGATTCGCTTGACGCACTAACCACACCTGCTACACCAGCATGGCTGAAAATACAAGAAGCCATATAACATCTTGAAAGACAAAAAGAAACACAGACACCACCAACAGGAACATATACAAAATATTTTACTGAACCATACAAAACATTGCCTGAAACTGTTTTATCCATTGGAGGGAAAGAGTTGACATTTCTGGTAGATTCAGGAGCAACATACTCTGTGATTAAAAAAAACAATGTTTAGATAAGCCAAAGATGTCTGGAAACTATGTGTGGGCACAGGGAGCGTGTGGTTTTACATTAAAAGAAGTGCCATTGTCGTGCTCTCATACAATCAAGGGTGACACTACTTCAGTTAAACATGGGTTTTTGCTGTCTCTATTTTGCCCCGTAAATCTCTTAGGAAGAGTTCTAATGCTCAGTTTGAAAATTAGTCTCATATCCACTCCTGAAGGACTCAAGATTGTTAGAGGAAAAAACAATAACTCACACACTGGTGAACGTCAGTTCAAATGCTCCTCTCCATGTTTATCAACTATCTTGGTTGCCATGGAGATAACCCATATAGCTAAAAATCACGTCAATCCCTTGGCAGAATTTATGGAGCCTGAGTATTTGCACTGCATAGCACATGTCTCAGTTGGACCAGATGAAAACTTTGAGAAAATGTTCTATTGCAATTTGATTATACAATACACACAAGTACAATGTTCTGGTCTGCATTTCAGTGTGCCTTATCAGTGGGTTTAACAGAGAAACAACAGAATCTGTTTCAGATGTTTCAGATGCATTCCAGCCCTCACATCTCGTTGTCAAAATCGCCAAATGATAAATGGAAAGATTTGGGGCCTTTCGTTCAGTGTTGCCTTCAGACAACGGACTGGGTTGCGACACCAGACCCTCAGGTGATGTACTTTCCCTCACTGGAGGTCTACAATGCACAATACATGCTGTTTGTTTAAGTCTTTCTACATGACGAACAGGAACAAGACAAATCTAATCATTTGTTTTTGTCTAACCCCTCTGATGTCTCCCCGGCTCTAGGGCAGCTGCCTCAAATACTGTGGGCCAAAAATAAGTATGATGTTGGTCTCATATGAAACTGTGATCCAGTGACCATAACTCCAAAATCTCATTTCCGTCCATGTAGGCAGCAATATCCTTTGAAACCAGAGGCTGTGGATGGAATAAGACCTGTTTTTGAATCTCTTTTGCAGGCTTGTGTGATAATCCCTTGCCTGGATTCCCCGGTTCGTACCCCGATATTCCCTGTGAAGAAAATCAGGGAAAAAGACCAACCCACTGAATGCCGATTTGTCCAAGATCTGAAGGCTGTGAATGATGCGGTTGTTCCTCGCGCACCCATTGTACCAAACCCTTACACGTTGCTGGCACAGGTCCCATCAAACGCTAAGTTGTTTTCTGTTGTTGATTTGTCAAATGCATTTTTAGTGTGCCTGTACATCCAGATAGCCAGTTCTGGTTTGCATTTAATTTCAATGGCAAACCATCCTTTGTCAAGGATATTGTGAATCTCCCTCTCTCTATAATCAGGCCCTGAAAGCCAGCCTGGACCCATTAGTCCTCAGTCCAGGCTTTGCTGCAATACGTAGATGATTTGCTTATAGCATCTCCAACTAAAGAACAATGTGAGGTTGATACGCTTGAGCTTCTTAAACATCTGGCAAAGGAAGGCTGCAAAGCGAGCCTGTCTAAATTGCAGTATGTTAAACAATCAGTCATGTTTTTGGGGCATGAGATCTCAGGGGAGGGAAAAACACTCTCCCCTGCGCGTGTAGAGGCAATTGTTAGTCTCCCCAAGGCTTTCACAAAAAACAATTGATGTCATTCCTTGGTACCTGTTCTTATTGTAGAACGTTCATTCCTAACTATGCTGTTCTGGAAGCTCCTTTAGGAGCATTGATCCACGGAAAAAATCTTTCACCCGACGATCGCATCATGTGGACCCCGGAGGCAGAAACAGCTTTCATTGACCTGAAGTCAGTCCCCTACTTTGGGGCTGCCGGATCCGTCTAAGCTATACACTCAGGTGGTGGATGAACAGGACGGTTGTATGACATCTGTTCTCTTGCAGCCTCATGGAGACAGACTCCGTCCGGTTGCCTATTACTCAGCCAAACTTGATCCAGTGGCGGCTGGACCTCCACATTGTTTACGTGCTGTGGCAGCGTGTGAAAAGGCTTTACTGGCATGACGTGACATTGTGGGATACTCGGATGTCACCCTCCTGGTACCACACTCAGTTTCACTCATTCTCTTAGAACAGAAGACTTCACACCTCTCAAATGCAAGGTGGCTCAGATATCACACTGTTCTGCTTGATATGCCCAATGTCATTATCAAACGCTGCAATGTTCTTAATCCTGCTTCTCTTTTACCACTCCCACAGGATGATGAAGAGCACAACTGTCTGGCTGAGCTGCAGGAGCTGTGTACTCCTCGTGTTGATCTGTTAGACATTCCTTTGCCCAACACTGATTTAGTGTTGTATGTAGACGGTTCTGCATCCAGGGGGGAAGATGGTACTAATCGTGTTGGGTTCTCTGTTGTTTCAGACAGTGAGGTTCTGCTCTCTGGTCCGCTCCCAAGACACTTCTCAGCACAGGCAGCAGAGCTTATTGCGCTCACGGAGGCATGTAAATTGGCGGAAAACCAGGCAGTAACTATATATACTGACTCCAGATACGCTTTTGGCGTTGTGCATAACTTTGGTGCATTGTGGAAACACAGAAGTTTTTCTGACATCATCTGGAAAGCACATTGCACACCATAATAGGAACGACACAAGCTGCGCATATACCACCTACACGACCATTTGAACACATAATGATGGATTTTATTGAGCTAAGCCCGTCAGAGGGCAAGTCTCATTGCCTGGTCATGGTGGATATGTGGTCAAAGTGGGTTGAAGTATTTCCTGTGACAAAACAAACAGCTAGTGTTGTGTCAAAAGCTATTCTAACAGAGATTCTCCCACGATGGGGAATCCCAAGTAGAATATCGAGTAATAATGGTAGCCATACAACAACTAAGTTCTTATTTTGGATTTGATCTAAAAAAACACTGTGCAAATCACCCAGCCAGCGGAAAAGCGGTTGAGAGAGAAAATGGAACGCTGAAAGCGAAATTGACAAAGTGTTGTGAGGACACTGGCCTCCTGTGGACAAAAGCGCTGCCCATTGTGCTGATGTATATGAGAAAGCGGCAGAGAGTCAGAGCAAACCTGTCACCTCTTGAGGTGTTGTTTGCAACACATCCCCACATTGGTGTGGAACCCCCAGGGGGCATTTTGTCTACCTCTCTGTGTGAACATGATATGATCACTTATTGTGCTAACCTATCTTCTGCTCTCTCTTCTATAAGAAAACAAGTGGTGACATCCCTGCCGCAGCCAGCATCAACCCCTCTGCATACTATACAACCAGGGGACTATGTGGTGGTGAAGGACTTCCGCAGAAAGAACTGGCGATTGAGACGGTGGCAAGGCCCGTTCCAGGTCCTCCTCACGACCCATACGGCTGTAAAGGTTGCGGAAAGAGCAACGTGGATCCACGTGAGCCATTGCAGCAAGGTGCCAGATCCTCCAGAAGAGCAAACCTCCACAACCAAAAGCACAGACGGACGTCGAGGGTGTCGTTGTGTTGAACCATTAAAATTACAATGTGGCTTCTGGAAAACACTTGGTTTGCACATGCTAATTTTACTGCACATCAGCATACTGATTCTTCCTGTGTCGTTTGTTCTAGAGCTTTTCCATCTCCCACTATTGTACCCGTGCCTGTTAGTTCCTCACAGTGTGCCAATTACTATAATGAAATAACAAAACCTAAAAACAACGTTCCTGTGGATGCAAAACCGGGTCGCTGGAATGCATCCTCAGTAATTATGTTACAGAGAGACAGGCTGTACTGTCCACTTCAGTGTTTACTTTTGATGAGTTCTAACATGCATTCAGCTGCCGTAAATTCTGTCACTTGCCCGTATCCACTGATAAAACAACTCAAACAGATACCTCCAACCGACGAACAGGTACCGCCTCACTTAAAAACGCCTTATCCTATTGGTCCAGGAGAATTTGAGTGTTATTTTCAAGGTTCAGAGAACAACAGAGTACATCTAGGCAACTTTACACAATGTAGCATCTCCTGGCACTTGGTCAACAGCTCATATGCATTGCTTCTTGATTATGACAAAGGTGTGTGTGCTATACACCACCACAACCTCAAGTGTTGTATTCACAGAGACAGCTTTCAGACATTTGGTGGGTGTGTGATCCAAATAAGGGTCTAATGCCACACCTTCCTCTGAGATGGTCTGGGAAATGTGCTCAGGTAATTGGCAGATCAGTTTTTCATTGTTCAACCAGAGACACACAATACTCATTCTAGGCGGCGCAGGGCTTCTCCTCAGGGATCGTTTGATACAACTGTATATTAAGATGCTATTGGCATCCCGCGTGGTGTCCCTGAGAAATATAAAGCGCGAAATGAGGTTGCTGGGGGTTTTGTGTATATTCTTCCCTGGATAGGTCAGGTTATTGAGACGTCTAAAAACACAGATTGGATAAACTACATCTCCTACAACCAGCAACAATTTATTAACTACACACATGACGCCTTTAAAGCGTTAGCTGAACAGATGGGTCCTACTTCTTTGTTAGCTTGGCAGAATAGGATGGCTTTGGACATGCTGTTAGCTGAAAAGGAGGTGTTTGTGTCATGGTTGGAGATTCGTGCTGTACTTTCATCCCTAATAACACTGCCTCAGATGGGTCTGTAACTAGGGCCCTGGAAGGCCTCAAAACCTTTTGAGAGGAGCTGGCAGAAAACTCGGGGGTGGACTCGTTGTTGTCTGGCTGGTTTAAGTCCATGGTTGGTAAGTGGAAGACTTTCCTTCTGTCGATAGGCACAGTGCTGTGTGTAGTCTTGGCTGTTTTAGCTGGATGTGGATGTAGCATCATTCCGTGTGTTAGAAGTTTGATCCAGAGAGCCATAGAGGCGTCCTTCACTAAACAGACAGAGTGTGACACTTTTTATTTCATATATACATATATATATGTGTGTATATATATATATATATGTATATATATATGTGTATATATGTGTGTGTGTGTATATATATGTATATGTATATATATGTATATATGTATATGTATATACATATATGTATATGTATATATATATGTGTGTGTGTATATATATATATATGTATGTATATATGTATATATATGTATGTATATATATATGTATATATATTTGTTGCCATATCCCCATTACAGTTTATAGTTATGTAATGATTTGCTGCTACTGTAATAATTCATCATTCATTGTAACCTATTCTTATCATCTATTGTAATTCATTATTATTCATTGTACAATATGTGGAGTGTACAATATGTGTGTGTTGATTGTTCTGTACATGTGACATCATTGCACGTCTGTCCGTCCTGGGAGAGGGATCCCTCCTCTGTGGCTCTTCCTGAGGTTTCTTCCACCTTTTTCCCTGTTAAAAGGTTTTTTGGTGGGCAAGTTTTTCCTCACTCGAATCGAGGATCTAAGGACAGAGGGTGTCACTCCCTGTACAGATTGTAAAGCCCTCTGAGACAAATGTATTTTGTGATTTTGGGCTATATAAATAAAATTTGATTTGATGATGATGATTATATATATGTATATATATATATATATGTGTGTGTGTATATATATATATATGTGTGTATATATATATATATATATATATATATACAGTACTCGAGTTGAGGGGGGATGGGGGGGGGGATGGCATCCCCCCTGCGGGGAAAAATGGTCAAAATCATCCCTCTTCTAAAATGGTAACCCCCCCCCCCCCCCCCCCCCTTGCTGGACCCTCATCCCCCCTGGTTTCATTTTACAACTCGACTACTGTATATATATATATATGTGTGTGTGTGTGTTAATATTACTATTAATTGCCAGGTCTCAATGAGAAACTTCTCCTCAAGCCAAAGGCCTGTAGAGCTCTGCAGACAGAGATCAACAAAAAAGATTGCTAACTATTTTTAAATCTTATATCTTTGTGTTGTGGACTGTTAACTGTTTACTAACTAAACTTCTTCCCCGGAGTTTCTGTGCTCTCTCGTCCAGCAGGTTCTTGTGGACTGTGTCTGCTGCTGTGGTCCTGCGTGGCGTCTTCTGCATGTGTTGTCACCGTCATCATTGTTACCATATCCCCATTACAGATTATAGTTAGTTAATGATTTGCTACTGTGCATCTGTATCTTTACCACAAGTTTCACTGTTACTGTAATAATTCAATGAACCTTTATACAGATACCAAAACTATTATTACCATAACTTACTCTGAGAAATATAGATATTCATTGGATAGAATAATTCCCTAAAATGAAATATAATTAAAAATCAGGAACTTTGTATTCAAAGCATGAATTAAAAAGATTAACAATGACCAGACATAAAGTAGCGACCTTGGTAGATACTCTATGCTGATGACACAGTTTGGTCAGTTCCAAAAAAGTACTGACATTCAATACCCAGCTCTACTGTTGATTGGATTTAATTAATATGCATTATTACATTAGCTGATACTATATCTAAAAAGTATCATTTGTGCTTCATTGATAAAGAGTGAAATTGGCATTTTTTAAAATCCCTTTTGGCCATACTATTAGATGTATTAGCATGATTAACATGAATTTCGGCCCAGACATTCTGACAAAATGTAGTAAAAAGTTACTACTAAAACCTCTAATAGACAAATGAAGTTATAGCACAAGAACAAATAGGTTTTATTTTGGTTTATTTATTTATTTTTTTTCTAATACAGATTATTACAGATGCGTATCCAATTTACAGTGTCCAATTAAGTTGCATGTTTTCGAGAATGTAGGAGGAAACCGGAGATCCCGGAGAAAACCTACGCTGACACGGGGGAGAACATACAAACTCCACACAGGAAGAAGCCTAAGGCTGCAAACCTCAACCTTCGTCCCGTGAGGCTACATAGAGCCACCGTGTCGCCCTGACTCTCAAGAAAGATGTGTAACCCTGTGAGAACAGGTTAGGTCGTTTGACAAAGTAGAGCTAAAGTTTGAAAGTATTTGGGTGACTATTAAACAAGATATAGTACTGAGAGGCTGAGTAGGGGAAAGGCTTTACCTGCTGGACACGCTGGCTGTTCATTAAAACATCACTGGAGTTCTGATTTGTATATTTATTCATGTTGAAACACAAGAATTGAAGATGTCCAACAATCCATAAAATCAGTTTACCTCCAGGATCATGCGGTCAGCAAAAGTATGATATCCCCTACTCATCCTCTCAATTCCAAATTCACAGGGTGAACAGCTGATTTTATCACCTGACTAATCGTGCCACCACGTGGCCCGCATCCCTGTGACTGTTGCAACAACCATAAAAATATTAGCTTGTATCTACAGGAAGCTTTAGCTCTACAATGTCAAAGTATCAACCCTGCTCCAAAATTACACATCCTTCTTAAGAGATTCACATATGCTGTTATGCACATATGTTAGAGCCCTTCTGTTTCTTTGGACTCGCAAGTGTCACGTCACCCACCAGGTGCACTACCTCACTGTGGGACATCAGCGTGTACAACTGTATTTCTCCCACCCCCCAATAACCTCTATACTTTGTTTCCAAAGCTGTTTTGATGATGAATTTTCCAGCTGTGATTTTAACCCTTTTGACTGCTTCTACAAATTCTGTATTTGTAGATATGACGAAGATTCAAATTCCCGGCAGAGCATCTTGAGTATGCTTCAGTGAAGATTCCCATCCCTCCCTCCCTCCCTGCCATGCACCCTGACTCTTCTGAATTAGTTGCACTGGAATCCGCCTCTGATCCAGTAGAACGGTTTCCTCAGAACCTTGGATATAGAAGAGAAGATCCTGCTGATGTTAGAGGACTCCCGTTGCTCCGGATTTGTGAGTCTCACGTTATCCTCCAGGTGGACTACCTCACAGTGGGACACTGGCATGTTGACGTCACAGACTGGAACAACTTTATTCTTTTTTCTCCCACCCACGCGTAACTTCTTCGCTTTGTTAAGAAAGCTTTTTTGTGTAGCAGCTTTTTTCAGCTGTGATTTTAATGCTCTTGAAACTGCTTCTGCAAATTCTGGATTTCCAGATATGACGGCAGCCTGCAGCTTCTTTGCAGATCCAAATTCTTGGCGAAGTATCTCGAATATGCTGAGGTGAAGGTTTTCAACACTCTGTGGGGGAATGAAACCTGCGTCTCCCGCAATTTTCACTCTAAGATCTTTCCAAACCCTGTCGAAGTCCATGTTTGATACTGATGTCTTGGTGGTCTGGGCAATGTGATCCAGCAGTTTTCCGAGAAACACAGCGAGAAAGGATTTTTCTTTCATCCATTTTGGCTTTGTGGCCGGAGTAAATAAGACTCCAGGTTTAGCAGGTTCATTGTCTTCATCTATGCTCAACTGCTCTACGATGGTCACGTAATCCGGTTGGGATACCTCTGTCACATTACTGTCCACAGATTCTTCATCAGAGGTCTCGAGAGGGCCCTTCTTGAGCACACAGCTGTGTAAGATCTTAGCCATGTAGTAAACCATCTGCTTAGTGTGAAATCCAGGGGTTTCACCCAGCAAATACTCCTCATACTCAGTGGAAGAGAAGACATGTTTCATAAGGGATCGGTTCACCTTAATGGCCACCTCTTTTGCAATCAGCTGACGCAAATGATCAGAGTTGTCTGACCTTTTCAGTACAACATCTAACAATTCACCAAGACATTCATGAAGAGAATTGTCAAGGCAGGCTTCTATGTCGTCCTCTGTCACTGTGACATAATTAAGATCCTCACTGAAAAAGAGAAACAATCAAAGTTAAGTCATGTGACATCACCCTTCTAACAGAATTCGAGGGATCATGTGAAACATATTCATTCGTGAAAACTGATGGAATTATTCAGCAACACTAGAATCTGGCACAAAGCTTTCAAGAAGCAGTATTGATGAATAACTGTATTTAGCGTGGACACTATAACTTCAAAGATTCTAAAATGCAGCAGAACAACATGCAATGAACAACACAGTACTTGGATGTAGAAGCTTCTGACTTACGTTGTATACTTTTTGCTCTTCCAGCCACGAACCTGAGGTAACACAGCATCCAGGACTATTTCGTGCACAGTCTGCACTATCTCATAACACAGGTCAGACAGCAGGATCACTGTGTTCAAATCTATGTTGTCTTCTGCCAACTGTAGCCATTGCCTGGAAGAAAAGAAGAGGAATGGTTAAGAAAACAAACATTTAAGCAGTGTGTGTGTGTGTGTGTGTGTGTGTATACAGCCACCGTTTCAGCTAACCTCTCTGTTATATCATTCAGAAATGTCATGGCCACATGCTCGAAGGTCGACCATGTTAACAGGGGGACCTCCAAATCGCTGCACCTCAGCTGGGCCTCCTCTACTGATGAAACCTGTCACAAACAATCAGGTTTAGATATTAAACAGTGTTCAGTTCAAAATGTGACATAACTATCAACATCTGATTAAATGTATTGATTAAATCTACAACATATGGTGAAAATGGAAAGTGTTGTGAATGGTTTCCTTTGAATAAAAACCAATTCACTTTTAGAAGTGTGATTTTCTAACCTCGTTATCCATGCCAGCGATGATATATGTGTCCAAACTCGATCAGATACGTTAATCTATCTTGTTTTTCTGTAGTTTTTACAGTCAAGGTGGAAATGATGATTTCTAACACTGAGTTGATGAACTCAAAGAAGAAACTGAACAGAACAAAGCATTGTTCTTCACATTTATACCTGAGATCACTGTTCTATCGTGACGTAATCGTTCCATGCGCTCACATGGCGTGTACACGCACGCGTACGCGCTCACACGCACGTTTGCCTCATGCAAGATGGAGTGGGTCCATGTCACGGAAAATCCACTTCACGGAGCCGGACAGAAGATCATCGTGGATGTAATAGAGGTTTTCAACAGAGGAAGTAGTAACATGTAGTTAGCTGCAGCTAACAGCAGAAAGTCTCATATATTAATAAAGCAAACGCTGCGTGTTTGACTAATAACAACCTGACTTACACACTATCAACAATCTCTGCACACGTTTGAGCTTTGTTGTTTTAAGATAATAATAATAATAAAAAAAATAATAACAATAATAATGATAATAATAGCCGAGGACCGGACTGGTTCAATGTTTATTAAAAACATATTGAGATGATTGCACATAGCCTGTTGAACGGAGACCTGACACAGTGTATATTATTTAACCATTAAATAAATAAAGCAATATTTTTATGGCTCTGTCAGTAATTTCAAGGGAAAACATTTTCAACAAGCAAAAAAGTAAATGAACAAAAATATGTTCCTTAATATCAAGATAAATGCATTCATGAAACTGCATGCATTATAAACTGGAAATGAATTATGGTGCTGCTCTAAGATCCAACCAATCACTGCTTTCAAATACTAAAATGAGAAAATAATAATAAAAAAAAAAAATCCGTAGTATTGTTTCTAATAGCTCCATTCAAATGAAAAATAAATATAAATAAATAAAATACAAAATACTTCCAAGAATAATCACACGCCTTGTAGAAACAAATGTAAAAATGTAAGTGAATTCAAGAGTGAAAATACATGAATGCTCTGTGATGCTCGCTTGTGTGAACCTGATACTTGGTGGTGTCTCATCTTTTCTACAAGCTTGGATGCGCAGCTGGAGCAGGCTGCTCTATAGCAAGCACAGCAACGGTGTTTCTGCTCTGAGACGTTTCATAGCGCCTTCTCAGATTATATTCTTTCATTACAGCCACTCTTTCTCCACACAGAAGACACACAGGTTCGCCTTTTACCTCCGTGAACATGTACTCTGCCTCCCACCTGCTTTTAAAGCCCCTGTTCTCAGCGTCTACCTTCCGTTTAGACATTTTTTGGTTGACGTGTAGCTGAAAATTGACAACTGCTCTGACTGCTGATGAATAATGAAGCTGCGGTCCGCTTGCTGCGCTGCAGTGAGTTCGCGGGCTACCGTTGCATTGTGGGGAATGTAGTGTTGGTGCGTGCAAAACATCTGTGGGCCTGTGGGCCGGTTCTAATACAAATTATCCAGATTTTTAATTCACCCAGATATTAAATATGTAATTCAAATAATAATTTGCAGGGAGACGCAGACAATATACACACAGGGCAATGGGGAAACAGGTGGAAACAATCAGGGCGGGGAAGACAATCAGACCCGTGACACATGAGGAAGGGCAAGTGACCTGAAACGAGAGGAGAGTTATCTTTCAAAATAAAACAGGAAGTGACAAGACAAGACAAAAACCCTGCTTGACCTCACCGCGGTGTGACAGTACCCCTCCCTCTAGGGCCGACTCCTGATGGCCCAGGTTGGTCAGGGTGGTCTCTATAAAAGTCCTCTATGAGACTATGGTCCATGATGTGCCGCGAAGGCACCCATTGTCGCTCCTCTGGACCGTACCCCTCCCAGTCCACTAGGTACTGCTTGCCCCGGCCCCGGTTGCGCACAGCCAGTAACTTCTTGACCTTATAGACCGGACACCCGTCCACTACCTCAGGGGGAGGAGGGGGTGGGAGGGCCGGGACCATGGGACTCTCCTTGACCGGTTTGACCTGACTTACGTGAAAAGTAGGGTGGACACGGAGAGTCTGGGGCAGGCGAAGGCGAACCGCTGCAGGTCCGATAACCTTGGCGATGGGGAAAGGCCCCATGAAAGGGAGGTGCTAGCTTTTTGGAGAGGGCTTTGAGGTCGAGGTTCTTGGCTGAAAGCCACACCCTCTGGCCTGGCTGGTACGCCGGAGTGGGTTGTCTTTTCCGGTCTGCGGCCCTTTTTACCCGGTCCCTTTGGCGGATGAGGAGCTGCCGGGCGGCTGTCCAGGCTCGTCGGCATCGGCGGACCATGGCGTGGGCAGAGGGCACCGACTCTTCTGGCTCCTGATCTGCGAAGACAGGAGGCTCATAACCGTATACACATTTGAAAGGGGAAAAACCTGTGGCTGAGGTGGGCAGGGACTTGTGAGCATATTCAGGGGTTGTGGAGGGGTTCTGGGAAACCAGACATCGGAGGCCGGTCTCCAGCTGCTGGTTGAGGCGCTCGGTCTGGCCATTGGCCTCGGGGTGATAGCCCGACGTAAGTCCCTAGGAAAACCGTGGACTTGAAAGACATGGTCAATCATAATTTCAGCAGTCTTCTTGGCTGAAGGCAGTTTGGGCAATGCTATGAATCTTGTCATTTAGAAAATCGGTTGGCGGTTGGAGAAGTCCCATTCGCCGACCGGAAGAAGTCTGGCGCAGACCGAGCAAGCCTCGACGTATTCGCGGACGTCCCGCTCCATGGACCGCCACCAGAACCTCCGAGTGATAGCAAACATGGTCGGGCGAACCCCTGGATGACAGGTAAGCAGCGAGGTGTGAGCCCAGTGGATCACCTGTGGGGGCAGCTCAACTGGAACAAACAATCGATTCTCAGGGCACCCACTAGGTGGCGGGCTCTCACCGATTGCCTGCTTGACCTCCTTTTCTATTTGCCAAGTCACCGCTCCGACCACACAGGTTTGTGGAAGGATGGGTTCTGGTTCTTTGGCAACAGGCTCGGGGTAGTAGAGACGTGACAGGGCATCGGGCTTGACATTCTGGGACCCCGGCCTGTAAGAAAGAGAAAACGAGAAACGGTTAAAAAAAAGGGCCCACCTTGCTTGCCGAGAATTCAGTCTCTTGGCTTTACGTATATATTCTAGGTTCTTGTGGTCGGTCCAGACGATGAACGGGTGTTCCGCCCCCTCAAGCCAGTGTCTCCACTCCTCCAAAGCCAGCTTGACTGCCAACAGCTCCCGGTTGCCGACGTCGTAGTTTCGCTCCGCCCGGGACAAGCGGCGTGACAAGAAGGCGCAGGGATGCATCTTCCCATCTTGTTTAGACCGCTGGGAGTATTAAACCCGGTCTTCCATTCATCCCCCTGCCTGATCCTGATTAAATGATAAGCGTTGCGTAAATCTAATTTGGTAAATACCTTAGCTTGTTGGAGTTGGTCAAAAACGGATGTCATGAGGGGCAGGGGGTATGGCGTTCAAGGGGCTGTAATCAATGCAGGGCCTAAGAGATCCGTCCTTCTTCTTCACAAAGAAGAAACCGGCCCCAGCTGCTGATGAGGAAGGACGGATAAGCCCCGCCTTCAGCGATGACTCGATGTACTCCCTCATGGCTGCCCTCTCCGGACCAGAGATGGAATACAACCGGCCCTTGGGAATGGGGGAGCCAGGGATGAGATTTATGCCACAGTCATAAGGCCGGTGTGGGGGAAGTGCCAAGGCCTTGGTTTTGCTAAAAACCTCTTTGAGGTGGTGGTAACAGAGAGGCACGGACCTCAGGTCGGGATTCTCGGAATCTGTGGCAGGTGAGACAGAAAAGTTATTAATAGCAGTCATGTATTCTTTAAAAATGAACTAAATCAAAATCGCTCACAATGAGGAAAAACAAAAGGCTATGAAACATTAACTTAAAGGCGCTCAAAATACGAGGCTGAAAACACACTAAGCTAAATATAAAGAAACAAAAGAACTAGACTAAGAAGTATAACAGAAATTCACTCTTACGAGGAAGGCAAAACAAAAGATCACTAGAGCTAAGACACTATGGCTGTGGGCTATGAAATAAGGCTTGGGTGAACACTACAAGAGATGAAACACTTCGGCACGGGACAAAGGGAGACGCAGACAATATATACACAGGGTAATGGGAAACAAGTGGAAACAATCAGGGCGGGAAAGACAATCAGACCTGAAACGAGAGGAGAGTCGTCTTTCAAAATTAAACAGGAAGTGACAAGACAAGACAAAAACCCGCTTCACCTCACCAAGTTTTTTCTGATCTGATTTTGGGACAATTTTAACTTCTTCAATCCGAGACTCCAAGACCTTTTACACGACACACTCACCCCTATAGTGATGAAGTGTTTCGAGAGGATAGTCATGACCCACATAAAGAAGACCATCTCGGACACCTTGGACCCTTTACAGTTTGCCTACCGTCGAAACAGTTTCAACGACGATGCAATCAACACCGTCATCCATACCACCCTCACCCACCTGGAGGCCAAGGACACGTACTGCTCTTCATTGACTACAGCTCGGCGTTTAACACAATATTACCACAGAAACTCTCGGATAAGCTCCTCAACCTCGGACTGACAATGCTCTCTGCAACTGGGTGCTGAGTTTCCTCATAGACAGACCCCAATCAGTCAGAGTCGACAACCAGACATCAGGAATAAGAACTGTAAGCATAGGGACCCCCCAGGGTTGTGTGCTGAGTCCCTTGCTGTACACCTTCTTCACCTACGACTGCATAGCCACCCAGAACAACACCAGTATTGTTAAGTTCGTGGACGATACTACGGTCATCGGACTGATTCCCGGTGGGTCGGAGACAGCATACAGGAGAGAGGTGGAAGAACTTGTTTCCTGGTGTCAGGAAAATAATCTCTCCTTGAATGCAGGAAAAACCAAGGAGATGATTATTGACCCAAGGAGGAGGAGAGTGCAGTATACACCACTGTGCATAGGTGAGACAGAAGTGGAGAGGGTGAAAACCTTCAAGTTCCACGGGACTTTCATCAGTGATGACCTCACCTGGTCTCACAATGCACAGCAGAGCCTTAAAAAAGCCCAGCATCAACTGTACTTCCTGAGAAGGCTGAGGAAATTTGGTATGCCATCCAAGATTCTCAGCACCTTCTACAGGTGTACGGTCGAGAGCATCCTTACCAGCTCCATCACTTTCTGGAGCAGCCTTCCCCTCATTTCAGGACATTTACTCCACTAGGACCATCCGGAGAGCACACAACATTATCAAAGACAATACACATCCACAACACAGACTCTTCACGCTGCTGCCATCAGGCAGACGCTACCGTAGCCTGAGATCCAGGACAACAAGGCTGTCAGGACCACAAGGTCAAACAGCTTCTACCCACAGGCAATCACTGTTGAACAGCTCCGTCATTAAAAACTGATTTACATTCACCCTCACATACCTTCACACCTCAGCCACCCCCACATACACTACTGCTGCTACCTGGTTGAATGTGCATTACTGCTGAATCTGTGCAATAATAATAATCAAGCCTTAAAGTTTACGTCTGTCCGTCCTGGGAGAGGGATCCCTCCTCTGTGGCTCTTCCTGAGGTTTCTTCCACCTTTTTTCCTGTTAAAGGTTTTTTGGTGGGCAAGTTTTTCCTCACTCGAATCGAGGGTCTAAGGACAGAGGGTGTCACTCCTTGTACAGATTGTAAAGCCCTCTGAGACAAATGTGATTTGTGATTTTGGGCTATATAAATAAAATTTGATTTGATTTGATTTGATTTGATTTGATTTGATTTGGTTTGATGTTTGTGTTCAAACTTTTTTTTCTTTTCTGTGATTTCTGTATTTGTGGTTAAGTTAATGTCTGCTGGTATTTGTGTTGTCAGGGAGGATGCAAAGGAAGAATTTCATTGTTCAGTGTGACTGTTTGTCTTACTGGGCATGTGACAAATAAAAATCTTGAATCTTGAATCTTGAATCAAGGCAAAGGACGGCAACAGAATAAATAGTAGTCTGTTGTAGGCTCGATCGTTCCTACCCAGTGCAATAAGACTGTACAACACAGCTACCTCGGCCACAATAACACAACTGTAATAACCTACTTTTTAACCTTCTTAAGGCTAAATATATGACACAGTCCTATATTTACATATTATTATTAATATTATCATTGTTATTATATATTGTAGTACTATACTGTACTATATATTGTATTACTATTATTATCATTGTTTATTATTATTATTTTATTGTTATTACTATATACTATATACTGTCATAGTTAATACACATGGTTATTATCAGTATCCCACCATCACCTTGCCACTGCATTTTATTTTGTTTATTTTCTTATTGTATTTGTATATTTTATTCATATTATTATTTATATTTTAGCTCTTTTTATTCCTTTTTTTCCCCGGACTACTGTGACACCTTAAATTCCCTTCGAAGATTCACTGACTTTTTGTGGCATGTTTTGATTTATTAATACACGGTATAGTTAGGATTCTTAATTAAAACACTGTAATGCTTGCCCACAAAATGAAAGCTAAAAAGGACACAAGACCACAACCCCCTCAGCTCAACAGCACAGTTGTTGTTTCTCTACCCATTTCAAAGGTGGCATCTTGACCTCATCTTGATAGAAATGGACAGAAACATGCTGCACACATGGACAAATATCATTTTTAACTTTTCAGTTTCTCCTGGGGGGCTCTAAAGAACAGTTTATGAATAAATAGTTGATATTGTAAATTTACATCTGAATACATTAAATAAAATGGTTTTATAATAAATATTGGCGTGTACTTTATTTGTAATTAATTTCACAACATTTAGTATTGTATTTTTATTGAAGGTGATTGATGATAATTATTTGGTAAAAATCTGTAAAATAACGGTATATTCCTGCAGAACTTTAAGCACTGTCCCTTTATTGAAAATGATTGGACAAAAAAAAAAAGTAAAATAATGGTATTTTATAAAAATGTTAATGAAAATTTCTGTAAATTTTATGTTTTTGCATGTTATTGGAATTACAGTATTTTAATTTAATGTTACTGTTTCAGTTGCTGCCAGTAATTTTTTTAATAGTGCAGTGTGTGAACCTGCAGTTGCCTCCAGTTTGCTCTGCTTATGGCATCATCATGGCCACAAAAAGCGAGTCATAGAACATAGAAGCGACTGCAACACTTCACCTGAGATACTCTCTTATGTGTTTGACCATCTCATACTTGCCAAAGATAACTAAAGCAACCACTACTGACTGATCTATCATGTTTGGTGTTTTTGCCAAACGCTCTACTAGCAGAAAACTGAGTTCTGGCTGACTGAATACTCGCTGCTGCATATCTAAAGTATTGTGTGTGCGGCCGCTGTCAAGGCGTGTTTTATTGTGGCAAAATGAGCCCGGCCATTTACAGAGGGAGAGTTTATCAAACACTGTATGCTTAAAGTTTGCGACGCAGTGATTCCAGGTAAAAGACAACTACTATGAAACGTGAGCCTGAGCAGAAACACCGTTGCTGAACGTATAGAGCAGCCTGCTCCAGCTGCGCATCCAAGCTTGTAGAGAAGATGAGACACCACCAAGTATCAGGTTCACACAAGCGAGCATCACAGAGCATTCATGTATTTTCACTCTTGAATTCACTTACATTTTTACATTTGTTTCTACAAGGCGTGTGATTATTCTTGGAAGTATTTTGTCTGTGTGTTTTGTATTTTATTTATTTATATTTATTTTTCATTTGAATGGAGCCATTAGAAACAATACAACGGATTCATTTTTTATTTTTTTTTATTTTTTTCTCATTTTAGTATTTGAAAGCAGTGATTGGTTGGATCTTAGAGCAGCACCATAATTCATTTCCAGTTTATAATGCATGCAGTTTCATGAATGCATTCATCTTGATATTAAGGAACATATTTTTGTTCATTTACTTTTTTGCTTGTTGAAAATGTTTTCCCTTGAAATTACTGACAGAGCCATAAAAATATTGCTTTATTTATTTAATGATTAAATAATATACACTGTGTCAGGTCTCCGTTCAACAGGCTATGTGCAATCATCTCAATATGTTTTTAATAAACATTGAACCAGTCCGGTCCTCGGCTATTATTATTATTATTGTTATTATTATTATTATTATTATTATTATTATCTTAAAACAACAAAGCTCAAACGTGTGCAGAGATTGTTAATAGTGTGTAAGTCAGGTTGTTATTAGTCAAACACGCAGCGTTTGCTTTATTAATATATGAGACTTTCTGCTGTTAGCTGCAGCTAACTACATGTTACTACTTCCTCTGTTGAAAACCTCTATTACATCCACGATGATCTTCTGTCCGGCTCCGTGAAGTGGATTTTCCGTGACATGGACGTTCTCCATCTTAACAGCTGCATGAGGCAAACGTGCGTGTGAGCGCGTACGCGTGCGTGTACACGACACGTGAGCGCATGGAACGATTACGTCACGATAGAACAGTGATCTCAGGTATACATGTGAAGAACAAAGCTTTGTTCTGTTCAGTTTCTTCTTTGAGTTCATCAACTCAGTGTTAGAAATCATCATTTCCACCTTGACTGTAAAAACTACAGAAAAACAAGATAGATTAACGTATCTGATCGAGTTTGGACACATATATCATCGCTGGCATGGATAACGAGGTTAGAAAATCACACTTCTAAAAGTGAATTGGTTTCTATTCAAAGGAAACCATTCACAACACTTTCCATTTTCACCATATGTTGTAGATTTAATCAATACATTTAATCAGATGTTGATAGTTATGTCACATTTTGAACTGAACACTGTTTAATATCTAAACCTGATTGTTTGTGACAGGTTTCATCAGTAGAGGAGGCCTAGCTGAGGTGCAGCGATTTGGAGGTCCCCCTGTTAACATGGTCGACCTTCGAGCATGTGGCCATGACATTTCTGAATGATATAACAGAGAGGTTAGCTGAAACTGTATACATACACACACACACACACACACACACACACACACACAGCTTAAATGTTTGTGTTCTTAACCATTCCTCTTCTTTTCTTCCAGGCAATGGCTACTGTTGGTAGAAGACAACATAGATTTGGACACAGTGATCCTGCTGTCTGACCTGTGTTATGAGATAGTGCAGACTGTGCACGAAATAGTCCTGGATGCTGTGTTACCTCAGGTTCGTGGCTGGAAGAGCAAAAAGTATACAACGTAAGTCAGAAGCTTCTACATCCAAGTACTGTGTTGTTCATTGCATGTTGTTCTGCTGCATTTTAGAATCTTTGAAGTTATAGTGTCCACGCTAAATACAGTTATTCATCAATACTGCTTCTTGAAAGCTTTGTGCCAGATTCTAGTGTTGCTAAATAATTTCATCAGTTTTCACCAAAGAATATGTTTCACGTGATCCCTCGAATTCTGTTAGAAGGGTGATATCAGCTGACTTAACTTTGATTGTTTTTCTTTTTCAGGGAGGGTCGTAATTATGACACAGTGACAGAGGACGACATAGAAGCCTGCCTTGACAATTCTCTTCATGAATGTCTTGGTGAATTGTTAGATGTTGTACAGAAAAGGTCAAACAACTCTGATCATTTGCGTCAGCTGATTGCAAAAGAGGTGGCCATTAAGGTGAACCGATCCCTTATGAAACATGTCTCCTCTTCCACTGAGTATGAGGAGTATTTGCTGGGTGAAACCCCTGGATTTCACACTAGGCAGATGGTTTACTACATGGCTAAGATCTTACACAGCTGCGTGCTCAAGAAGGGCCCTCTCAAGACCTCTGCTAAAAAATTCGTGGACAATAATGTGACAGAGGTATCCCAACCGGATTACGTGACCATCATAGAGGAGTTGAGCATAAATAAAGACAAGAAACCTGCTAAACCTGGAGTCTTATTTACTCCGGCCACAAAGCCAAAATGGATGAAAGAAAAATCCTTTCTCGCTGTGTTTCTTGGAAAACTGCTGGATCACATTGCCCAGACCACCAAGACATCAGTATCAGACATGGACTTCGACAGGGTTTGGAAAGATCTTAGAGTGAAAATTGTGGGAGACGCAGGTTTCATTCCCCCACAGAGTGTTGAAAACCTTCACCTCAGCATATTCGAGTTACTTCGCCAAGAATTTGGATCTGCAAAGAAGCTGCAGGCTGCCGTCATATCTGGAAATCCAGAATTTGCAGAAGCGGTTTCAAGAGCATTAAAATCACAGCTGAAAAAAGCTGTTACACAAAAAACCTTTCGTAACAAAGCGAAGAAGTTGCGCGTGGGTGGGAGAAAAAAGAATAAAGTTGTTCCAGTCTGTGACGTCAACATGCCAGTGTCCCACTGTGAGGTAGTCCACCTGGAAGATGACGTGAGACTCACAAATCCGGAGCAACGGGAGTCCTCTAACATCAGCAGGATCTTCTCTTCTATATCCAAGGTTCTGAGGAAACCGTTCAACTGGATCAGCGGCGGATTCCAGTGCAGCTAATTCAGAAGAGTCAGGGTGCATGGCAGGGAGGGAGGGAGGGAGGGATGGGAATCTTCACTGAAGCATACTCAAGATGCTCTGCCGGGAATTTGAATCTTCGTCATATCTACAAATACAGACTTTGTGGAAGCAGTCAAACGGGTTAAAATCACAGCTGGAAAATTCAACACAAAATAGCTTTGGAAACAAAGTGAAGCGGTTATTGGGGGGGTGGGAGAAATACAGTTCTATATGCCGATGTCCCACAGTGAGGTAGTCCACCTGGTAGGTGACGTGACACTTGCGAGTCCAAAGAAACAGAAGGGCTCTAACATATGTGCATAACAGCATATGTGAATCTCTTAATAGGGATGTGTAATTTTGGAGCAGGGTCGATACTTTGACATTGTAGAGCTAAAGCTTCCTGTAGATACAAGCTAATATTTTTATGGTTGTTGCAACAGTCACAGGGATGCGGGCCACGTGGTTTGCACGATCAGTCAGGTGATAAAATCAGCTGTTCACCCTGTGAATTTGGAATTGAGAGGATGAGTAGGGGATATCATACTTTTGCTGACCGCATGATCCTGGAGGTAAACTGATTTTATGGATTGTTGGACATCTTCAATTCTTGTGTTTCAACATGAATAAATATACAAATCAGAACTCCAGTGATGTTTTAATGAACAGCCAGCGTGTCCAGCAGGTAAAGCCTTTCCCCTACTCAGCCTCTCAGTACTATATCTTGTTTAATAGTCACCCAAATACTTTCAAACTTTAGCTCTACTTTGTCAAACGACCTAACCTTTTCTCACAGGGTTACACATCTTTCTTGAGAGTCAGGGCGACACGGTGGCTCTATGTAGCCTCACGGGAAGAAGGTTGAGGTTTGCAGCCTTAGGCTTCTTCCTGTGTGGAGTTTGTATGTTCTCCCCCGTGTCAGCGTAGGTTTTCTCCGGGATCTCCGGTTTCCTCCTACATTCTCGAAAACATGCAACTTAATTGGACACTGTAAATTGCATACGCATCTGTAATAATCTGAATTAGAATAAAACAAAAATAAAATAAAAAAAATAAACCAAAATAAAACCTATTTGTTCTTGTGCTATAACTTCATTCGTCCATTAGAGGTTTTAGTAGTAACTTTTTACTACATTTTGTCAGAATGTCTGGGCCGAAATTCATGTTAATCATGCTAATACATCTAATAGTATGGCCAAAAGGGATTTAAAAAAAATCCTATTTCACTCTTTATCAATGAAGCACAAATGCTACTTTTTAGATATAGTATCAGCTAATGTAATAATTAGTGATGCTCTGATCACCATTTTTTGGGCCGATCGCCGATACCGATCACCAAAAAACTTGATCTGCCGATTGCCGATCACTGCCGATCAAAGAATGAATTTTAAATAATTAACTATAAAAAACAGTCAAAATCTTCAAATGTACAGAATGCCTTTATTTTACTGTAGCCTTTGAGAACAATATCTATGTCACCAATATCAACAATATCCATGTTTCAAAATAAATTCCCATGGGCCCACCACCCATGGGAGGGGTCTCAGGGGGGGAACCCCTTAGAAAGGTGCGAAGAGAGATGGGCGGTAGTCAGTCCGACCCCCGGTTGCAGAAGCTGGCTCTGGCAGAAGTGGCTGGGGAGAGGGAAGTCTGGGCTTCCCTGCTGAAGCTGCTGCCCCCGCGACCCGACCACGGATAAGCGGAAGAAAACGAACGAACGAACAAAATAAAAATATGAATATTAACATTCAAAATGTTTGAAACGTCGCTAATAATGTACGTCACGTGATCGGCTTCCTGATCGGCATGTTTTTGCGATCGCCGATCAGGCTATTTTTAGACAATATCGGCCGATCATGATCGGCAGCCGATCAATCGGAGCAACACTAGTAATAATGCATATTAATTAAATCCAATCAACAGTAGAGCCGAGTATTGAATGTCAGTACTTTTTTGGAACTGTATTGAATGTCAGTACTTTTTTGGAACTGACCAAACTGTGTCATCAGCATAGAGTATCTACCAAGGTCGCTACTTTATGTCTGGTCATTGTTAATCTTTTTAATTCATGCTTTGAATACAAAGTTCCTGATTTTTAATTATATTTCATTTTAGGGAATTATTCTATCCAATGAATATCTATATTTCTCAGAGTAAGTTATGGTAATAATAGTTTTGGTATCTGTATAAAGGTTCACTAGTACAAAAACATTTCAAGTGATACCCGGTTTGAATCATTAGACTGTCATGTTGTGTGTGTCAGATTCAGATTCAGAGAAAAAACTGAAATCTGAGCCAGAATCTAAAAACACTTTTCTCAATCCAATAAATCTGTTATTTGGTCCTTTAAATGGTGAGAACTGTCGATCACTGTTTCCCAAAAGCCAAGATGCAAGCTAAAGTGTCTTATTTTGTTAAATTAAATCAGATCAAATTTTATTTATATAGCCCAAAATCACAAAATACATTTGTCGCAGAGGGCTTTACAATCTGTACAGGGAGTGACACCCTCTGTCCTTAGACCCTCGATTAGAGTGAGGAAAAACTTTTCCACCAAAAAACCTTTTAACAGGGAAAAAGGTGGAAGAAACCTCAGGAAGAGCCACAGAGGAGGGATCCCTCTCCCAGGACGGACAGACGTGCAATGATGTCACATGTACAGAACAATCAACACACACATATTGTATACTCACAATGAATTATAATGAATTACAATGATAAAATGAGAATGTTTACAATGAAAAGATGAATTATTACAGTAACAGTGAAACTTGTGGTAAAGATACAGATGCACAGCAGCAAATCATTAACTAACTATAATCTGTAATGGGGATATGGTAACAATGATGACGGTGACAACACATGCAGAAGACGCCACGCAGGACCACAGCAGCAGACACAGTCCACAAGAACCTGCTGGACGAGAGAGCACAGAAACTCCGGGGAAGAAGTTTACTTAGTAAACAGTTAACAGTCCACAACACAAAGATATAAGATTTAAAAATACCGTAGTTAGCAATCTTTTTTGTTGATCTCTGTCTGCAGAGCTCTACAGGCCTTTGGCTTGAGGAGAAGCTTCTCTTCTAGTAATATTAACACACACACACACACACACACACACATATATATATATATATATATATATATATATAGAGAGAGAGAGAGTTCCAAGAAGCAGTGGTGAGGTTGAACTGCCCTGATTGCTGACATGCTGTTCATTTAACTTTGACATTATTTTAATTGCACAAAAATTACAAGATAAAGAGGATTCGTCCGACTCCAAGGAGGAATCAGACTCTGATGAAGAGAGTGAGATCACAGAGCAGAACTTTAAACTACCTGGAAACGAAGGCAAGAAGAAGAAAGCAAACATCCAGGTTCTGGCGGAGTAGATGAGTCGGCTGTGTACCAGATGATGTCTTTCAGCTGCCTCAGGAGTGAAGGGATTTCAAACATACTTCAGAGACACAAAGACAGTGGACAGTAGGCTCCTGTGTGGAGTATTGTATACTTTCCTCATCCCTATGGGAACAACAGTTAATATTATTTTGTACACATAAAGGTCATATTGTTATGGAACGGATCCTCTCATTTGTACATGGCATATCCAGCCACAACACTGGGGATCCTCGTGTTTTTATCAACTGCTTCACATGAAATGCATGTTTTTACAGAGCAGAATTTGACCTCATTTATGTCTTTTATTTATGTCTCAGCATAAGACATACGAAGTACGTATGATCAACAAAAAAGATTGCCAACTATTTTTAAATCTTATATCTTTGTGTTGTGGAAAAAGAATAAAGTCAACTCAGTCAGTCAGTCTTTTTAGCAGCAGACTCTTTAAAGAGAGTTCTCCCCAGCATTGCTGCATGAGAATGAACAATCTTCTAATGAGCCGTCCCTTCTTTTATTATCACACACCAGAGGAGTACCTACATACATTACCTTAGATGATTACTATGTTTAGAGACTTCTCTTTTCCTCGGGAGGTGTTTTTCTCTAACCAGGGCTGACAGAGGATTTCACTCTGTTGTGTCGTGTAAAAAGTCTTAGAGTCTCAAATTGAAGAAGTTAAAATTGTCCCTAAATCAGACCAGAAAAACACTTCTCTTTGGTGTTCAAAGAATCCTCAGGAGTCAGTGTCTAGTGCAGCAACAAAGTGTTCTTTTATTGCCAGGCAAAAAAAGGAGAGCACATCACGAAAAACAAACAATGTGTATCAGAGATAACACAGAGATGCTCTAAGACGGCTCTGACCTGAAGTGGCCCCTGCCCTGTCTTTTATACCCTTGGTCACGCCTAGGTCTTGTGCCTATGTGACAGTTTGCACAATTTTTGCAGCTGTGGACACCATTTACCATCTATGGCAGCATCTATGGCACTATTTACCATCTATGGCAGCATATATGGCACTATTTACCAGCTATTGCAGCATCTATGGCAGGAGACACAGCTGGTGACCTTCGCCGGCCGATTTCTCCTTCTCTTCTTCTCCACTCTGTACATGAGACTCTTTTCTCTTCTTTTAAGATTATCTTTTGTCAGTTTTACACCCTTATTTCTAAACCTTCTTCTAAGGATATTCATTAACAAATATTAAAGTTTAATACACACACTTCTAAATTTTAACAAGTGCACTGAGTGAGATTATCAACTACATATTAAGTGCTGAATCAAACATTTGTGACGTATACAAGAAACTAAATCATACATTTTGTGAAATATGATTAATCTAATGCTATAACATTGTTTTACCCTACGCTTCATCATATAATATCACATTGAATCATTCTGCAATGCAATTGTTGTTCTCTTTGGCACATCACAAGTCTCAACAAAAAATTACACTACAACTCCCTAACCTTCACACGATTTTAAATCACACCCCCTGTCACAACCCCTGACCCAACTTCTACTAATCATGATGAGAAACATATAAGAAAACACAATTACTGATTTACACAGTTCCTTCAGCAATCATAAGTCATACATTGCAAGGTTACATACCTAAATTTACTATTACACTCCCCCCTTTTGATCATATATTTGATCAACTAAAGTAAAAATAAATTTCAACCCGAGTTTACATCAATAATTGTAATTCATGAAGATTCAAACAGTTACATCATTGACGGGAGAAAAAAAAAGAAAGCAATTGCTGTTTTTGTCAGGTTCTAGTGACCTGGGGTTAACACAAGCAAGCTCGGGAATACAACATATATATATATATATATATATATATGAGAAATAAAAAGTGTCACACTCGTTCATACATCAATCAAGTCATCAAAGTCAGAGGAGTCAGAGTCATTACTGTCAGGGACAGGTTTGGAACCCCAAGTAGAAGTTGGAGATGGGATTGGAAGTTTTTTCAAACGTCTCAGACGTGTGTAAGGCATCTGTTTAGTGAAGGACGCCTCTATGGCTCTCTGGATCAAACTTCTAACACACGGAATGATGCTACATCCACATCCAGCTAAAACAGCCAAGACTACACACAGCACTGTGCCTATTGACAGAAGGAAAGTCTTCCACTTACCAACCATGGACTTAAACCAGCCAGACAACAACGAGTCCACCCCCGAGTTTTCTGCCAGCTCCTCTCGTAAGGTTTTGAGGCCTTCCAGGGCCCTAGTTACAGACCCATCTGAGGCAATGTTATTAGGGGTGAAAGTACAGCACGAATCTCCAACCATGACACAAACACCTCCTTTCTCAGCTAACAGCATGTCCAAAGCCATCCTATTCTGCCAAGCTAACAAAGAAGTAGGACCCATCTGCTCAGCTAACCCTTTAAAGGCGTCATGTGTGTAGTTAATAAATCGTTGCTGGTTGTAGTAGATGTAGTTTATCCAATCTGTGTTTTTAGACGTCTCAATAACTTGACCTATCCAGGGAAGAATATGCACAAAACCCCCAGCAACCTCATTTCGCGCTTTATATTTCTCAGGGACACCACGCGGGATGCCAATAGCATCTAAATATACAGCTGTATCAAACGATCCCTGAGGAGAAGCCCTGCGCCGCCTAGAATGAGTATTGTGTGTCTCTGGTTAAACAATCAAAAACTGATCTGCCAATCACCTGAGCACATTTCCCAGAACATCTCAGAGGAAGGTGTGGCATTAGACCCTTATTTGGATCACACACCCACCAAATGTCTGAAAGCTGTCTCTGTGAATACAACACTTGAGGTTGTGGTGGTGTATAGCACACACACACCTTTGTCATAATCAAGAAGCAATGCATATGAGCTGTTAACCAAGTGCCAAGAGATGCTACATTGTGTAAAGTTGCCTAGATGTACTCTGTTGTTCTCTGAACCTTGAAAATAACACTCAAATTCTCCTGGACCAATAGGATAAGGCGTTTTTGAGTGAGGCGGTACCTGTTCGTCGGTCGGAGGTATCTGTTTGAGTTGTTTTATCAGTGGATACGGGCAAGTGACAGAATTTACGGCAGCTGAATGCATGTTAGAATTCATCAAAAGTAAACAATGAAGTGGACAGTACGGCCTGTCTCTCTGTAACATAATTACTGAGGATGCATTCCAGTGACCCGGTTTTGCACCCACAGGAACGTTGTTTTTAGGTTTTGTTATTTCATTATAGTAATTGGCACACTGTGAGGAACTAACAGGCACGGGTACAATAGTCAGAGATGGAAAAGCTCTAGAACAAACGACACAGAATCAGTATGAAAATTAGCATGTGCAAACCAAGTGTTTTCCAGAAGCCATGTGTAATTTGGAACCCCCCCCCCCCCCCCCCACTGGATAGCACGTCAAGGCCGTAAATAGGGAACACAGTCAGGGCTTTGTACTGTGTCAGTCACGTCATCAGAGTGGTCTATGTCACGAGTGATCAGCCATATCGGAATCAATATAACCACAGCCAAGGTAAAAAAGATACACATTGTCCCTTGTAAGCCACAGAACCCTGCTCTGCGGAATGGATGCCACGGCCTTGCTTTGGTCTCGTCAGCCATTCTGTCTTCGTTTATCTCCTCAGGGCCTAGCAATATGAGGGCACTGTACCTGCGTACGTCACCTATGACGCTCGTTGCTCAACCAAATTTTAATGGTTCGACACAACAACACCCTCGACGTCCGTCTGTGCTTTTGGTTGTGGAGGTTTGCTCTTCTGGAGGATCTGGCACCTTGCTGCAATGGCTCACGTGGATCCACGTTGCTCTTTCCGCAACCTTTACAGCCGTATGGGTCGTGAGGAGGACCTGGAACGGGCCTTGCCACCGTCTCAATCGCCAGTTCTTTCTGCGGAAGTCCTTCACCACCACATAGTCCCCTGGTTGTATAGTATGCAGAGGGGTTGATGCTGGCTGCGGCAGGGATGTCACCACTTGTTTTCTTATAGAAGAGAGAACAGAAGATAGGTTAGCACAATAAGTGATCATATCATGTTCACACAGAGAGGTAGACAAAATGCCCCCTGGGGCTTCCACACCAATGTGGGGATGTGTTGCAAACAACACCTCAAGAGGTGACAGGTTTGCTCTGACTCTCCGCCGCTTTCTCATATACATCAGCACAATGGGCAGCGCTTTTGTCCACATGAGGCCAGTGTCCTCACAACACAATTTCGCTTTCAGCGTTCCATTTTCTCTCTCAACCGCTTCTCCGCTGGCTGGGTGATTTGCACAATGTTTTTTTTAGATCAAATCCAAAATAAGAACTTAGTTGTTGTATGGCCTCGTTTACAAAATGGCTACCATTATTACTTGATATTCTACTTGGGATTTCCCATCGTGGGGGACTCTCTGTTAGAATAGATTTTGCCATAACACTAGCTGTTTATTTTGTCACAGGAAATACTTCAACCCACCTTGACCACATATCCACCATGACCAGGCAATGAGACTTGCCCTCTGACGGGCTTAGCTCAATAAAATCCATCATTATGTGTTCAAATGGTCGTGTAGGTGGTATATGCGCAGCTTGTGTCGTTCCTATTATGGTGTGCAATGTGCTTTCCAGATGATGTCAGAAAAACTTCTGTGTTTCCACAATGCACCAAAGTTATGCACAACGCCAAAAGCGTATCTGGAGTCAGTATATATAGTTACTGCCTGGTTTTCCGCCAATTTACATGCCTCCGTGAGAGCAATAAGCTCTGCTGCCTGTGCTGAGAAGTGTCTTGGGAGCGGACCAGTGAGCAGAACCTCACTGTCTGAAACAACAGAGAACCCAACACGATTAGTACCATCTTCCCCCCTGGATGCAGAACCGTCTACATACAACACTAAATCAGCGTTGGGCAAAGGAATGTCTAACAGATCAACACGAGGAGTACACAGCTCCTGCAGCTCAGCCAGACAGTTGTGCTCTTCATCATCCTGTGGGAGTGGTAAAAGAGAAGCAGGATTAAGAACATTGCAGCGTTTGATAATGACATTGGACATATCAAGCAGAACAGTGTGATATCTGAGCCACCTTGCATTCGAGAGGTGTGAAGTCTTCTGTTCTAAGAGAATGAGTGAAACTGAGTGTGGTACCAGGAGGGTGACATCCGAGTATTCCACAATGTCACGTCATGCCAGTAAGGCCTTTTCACACGCTGCCACAGCACGTAACAATGTGGAAGTCCAGCCGCCACTGGATCAAGTTTGGCTGTGTAATAGGCAACCGGACGGAGTCTGTCTCCATGAGGCTGCAAGAGAACAGATGTCATACAACCGTCCCGTTCATCCACCACCTGAGTGTATAGCTTAGACGGATCCGGCAGCCCCAAAGTAGGGGACTGACTTCAGGTCCATGAAAGCTGTTTCCGCCTCCGGGGTCCACATGATGCGATCGCGGGTGAAAGATTTTTTCCGTGGATCAATGCTCCTAAAGAAGCTTCCAGAACAGCATAGTTAGTAATGAACGTTCTTCAAGATTCTGTTGTTTCTCTGTTAAACCCACTGATAAGGCACACTGAAATGCAGACCAGAACATTGTACTTGTGTGTATTGTATAATCAAATTGCAATAGAACATTTTCTCAAAGTTTATATCTGGTCCAACTGAGACATGTGCTATGCAGTGCAAATACTCAGGCTCCATAAATTCTGCCAAGGGATTGACGTGATTTTTAGCTATATGGGTTATCTCCATGGCAACCAAGATAGTTGATAAACATGGAGAGGAGCATTTGAACTGACGTTCACCAGTGTGTGAGTTATTGTTTTTTCCTCTAACAATCTTGAGTCCTTCAGGAGTGGATATGAGACTAATTTTCAAACTGAGCATTAGAACTCTTCCTAAGAGATTTACGGGGCAAAATAGAGACAGCAAAAACCCATGTTTAACTGAAGTAGTGTCACCCTTGATTGTATGAGAGCGCGACAATGGCACTTCTTTTAATGTAAAACCACACGCTCCCTGTGCCCACACATAGTTTCCAGACATCTTTGGCTTATCTAAACATTGTTTTTTTTAATCACAGAGTATGTTGCTCCTGAATCTACCAGAAATGTCAACTCTTTCCCTCCAATGGATAAAACAGTTTCAGGCAATGTTTTGTATGGTTCAGTAAAATATTTTGTATATGTTCCTGTTGGTGGTGTCTGTGTTTCTTTTTGTCTTTCAAGATGTTTTATGGCTTCTTGTATTTTCAGCCATGCTGGTGTAGCAGGTGTGGTTAGTGCGTCAAGCGAATCTTCATTGCAAGCAGCAGTGTGTGTGTGTGTGTGATACTTCCCTCTTCATGTGCGTCAGGTCCTTGGACGGCTGTCTCCTCTCCACGTGGACCCCTCCCCTCCTCTCAATCGGAGGATGTCTGTCTTTGTCCTGGATAATTATTCTCAGGGCATTCCTTAGCCCAGTGGCCTTCTCTTCCACACTGTAGTGGTGGGCAAGTGAAGCCTCATGAAGCACTGAGGCTTTCTTAACAATTGTGCCGAAAAAGATTTGAAGCTTCAAGACTTCAGTGACATCTGGTGGACAACTGAAGCCATAGCAACCTCTAAAGAGCACGACTGAAGCACAGGCACTGTTTCAATCCCATGACAGCAATAAAATTTCAGAAAAGTCTGTGTGGTCATTCAAGTGTTTTGTTCATTCATACCAAATAATGATTATATCGTCAACAATGAGATGATGGCAGATGTTCAAGAATAAATGCAAATTATATTAAGGGTTAAATGTTGGTTAAGTGTTTTTAAGGGAAAGATAATGGTTTGTCATTTGGGGACGTATGGTTGATTTGGAATGATTATTCACAGAAGAGACACAAAAAGTTATTTGTCTTCACAGGTTTTTATTGAGAAATATAATTTTCTCTACTGTCGTAGGCTTCAGTGGGCTCCTCTTCTGGCTGACCAGCTCCCCAGCTTTGGAAAATATCCTTTCACAAGGAACAGATGATGCTGGGATGCACAGATACTTGCATGCAAGTTTCCATAGCGTGGGATATAAAGTCTTTCGTGCCACCCAGTACTTCAGGGGATCTTCTGCTCTTGACAGAATTTGTTCTTTCAAATATCTATGACACAGACAGCAAGACAATCAATGCTTGAATAAAACAACTGATGTTTCAACAGTAATCAACATACATACCTCTGGATCTCCACTGCAGCGCTGGCAGATGCACTGCTGGTGCGGTGCTGAGACTCTACATAGTTGTCCAGTAAAGCCCACAAGTTGTAGTTTTCTTCACCAGCAGTGGCAGATGTTGTTGCAGTCTCCAGTGGCACATCTTCTGCCGACCCATCAATAAGACTGGCACACTCTCGTGTCAGCCTTTCTACAGCAGCCTGAGCATTGCTTTGATTAGTAAAGCCAGCCTGTTTAAACCGTGGATCCAAGATGGTGGCCACAGACAATGAGTTCACCTTTTCCAAGCCACTGAATTTTTCATTTAAAGTAGTTTTCAAATGGTTGGCAAGCGTCGCACCAATAGAAGGAGCCATTTGGGCACATTCGGCAGAAATTACATGCCTCAGCATTTTGGCTATAGGAATTGCCTTTGACCCCGACACTCTCCTTTCCTCAGAAAGCTCAACAGTTGCCTGATAGAATGGCCTTAAAACTGTCAGGCACTGGTTGATTGCTGCATAGTCATCAGCAGTGAAAGGCACTATGTCAGTGCTAAGTGATGCCAGGGCTGCCCCTAAAGGTTCTCTCTGCTCATAAAGCCTATGGAGCGTGGCATAAGTGCTGTTCCATCTGGTTTCGACCTCTTGAACTAGCTTTTTTTGGGGTATGCCCATATTTGCTTGAATAGAGCACAACTTTTCCTTTGCTTTAGTGCTGGATTTGAAATGTGCCACTATTTTGCGAGCCCTACTACGCATGTTTTCCAGCTCAAAAGTCTGACAGAGTGATTTTTTGAGATTCAGCATGTGGGCAAAGCAATAAATATGTCTAACATTTAGCTGAGTAACACTTGCCACGATATTGTGAGCTCCATCAGTTACCATTCCACAGACCTTTTCAGTGATTCCCCACTCTGTCATCAAATTTGCAACTGCATCTGAAATATTAGCCGCTGTGTGGGTCAAAGAAAAATAGTGCACACATAAAAGCACAGTACATAGATCTAGGCTGTCTGACACATAATGGCAAGTGACACTGTGACAGCTTCTCTGTCTCGTAGGTTCTTTCAGCACAGAGTAGACGGACCACAGCTTGTTGACAGCTTAAACACTTTATTTTAACACCGCCGTCTGCCGTGTGTCTTTGTCCGTGTCCGTGTGCTTCACCCCTGCTTCACTGTCCAGCACGCCACTATATCGGGAGGTGAGAGTGATTAACCACCTGGGAACCTGTGTGGCAATCACTCTCACCTGGCGCTGCTCTCCCGTGCCCTCTCCACACCTCTCTCCCGCAGCTGATGCACCACGCCCCCTCCACATATCCCCACCGCCCGATTTAGGCCGGGGAGCCATCCGGCCTAACCTACTCCCCCCCGCCTCCCCCAAGGGAGCGGGAGCGGAAGTCGTCCACAGGCATCTGCTCTCCCGGCCTGCGGTGGAGTCACTGGAGGGGAGCGTGGTCCGAGCAGAGGGTGAATGGGCGCCTCCGCCCGACGCATCAGTCTGTAATACAAGAGGGAGAGAAAAGTTAGGGGTGCGGAGAAGGGGCTCCCCACAGAGGGCCTGCTTTACCCTCCTCGCCCTTCTCCTTTTCCCGTCTAGGAGGTAAAGAAGACAGGGAAGAGGAGGAGTCACGTCTGGTCCTCGAGCGCCTCCCTTCCTCCAGGTCTCTGCTCCTCGAGGGCCTCCCTTTCGCCACGTCTCTGGTCCTCTCTTCCTCCCTGTCTCGTTGACGTCTGTTGACAGCTGGGGAGTGAGAGGCGGGGGACAGGGAGGCTCGGGACAGGTGCGCGTCCCTCCTTCTGCCGTTTCCCTGTTGAGGTTGTTGTTTGCAGGATGTGATTTTTGACATGTCCACAAGGTCAGGAAAAACGTCCTTGATTGTTTCACACATCTGAATTATTTTTGCTCTGTAAGGTGCATTCTCCTCTTCCTCCCAGTCCGCACTAGCCACTCGTTCATCCCCTGTGCATCGATCTTTAACTTCAGTTAGTCCCAGTTTTTTCATCAGGAGTCGACGGAGTTCAGGGAATGTAGGATGAAATTCTTTGCAAAAGTCATTTAGGGCTGAAGCGAATTTTGAGCCCGATGCTTTATGGTCTGGCAGGTGCTCCAATGCAGCAGTCATGTCCTGTTCTGTCCATGGACTGAACACAACAGCTGGGCCGGTGGGGCCCATGACGGTGATCATTGGCATCTCAAGCACAGCTGAGTCGCCTTCATTTGCTTTCTGTTTATGGCTGCACAGTCATCCAGAAATGGGGGAGAAGGCTGTGGACTCCAGGAATAATGATGATGATGAAGGTTCTCCTTCTCTCGGAGTCTCATCTCTGTGGCAGGGTCCTGGACCTGGTCCTCTTCCGTAGGTGGAATCTGGGGTCTGGGCTGCAGTTGATGTCGGGGCAGATGGCTCCGGAGTCCCCTGACCAATGTTCTGATCATAGGCTGGGGGTTGGGGAAAGGCACATGTGTTGAGGAGAGGGCCCCCAGCACCTGTAAGGGAAGGATAGAGTTTTCTTAGCTCTGGTATCTTTATCCTCTGCAACCACTTTTACCATGTGACTCTGTAATTGTTTTATTTATCTCCTGTCAATTTCTTTTTCCCACATGTTTAGACAACTTTTATGACTTTCCATTAACTCGTCTTCACCCTCGTTCCACGCATCAACATTTTTTCTTTTTCATTCAATTTCTTTTTTAACTCTTCTAATTCTTTCCTCCTGAAAGATCCCCCTTCTGGAAAACCAAACACCTTGGTCCACTCAGTGAGATGTTTTACACTCTCTGGAGTATATTTTTCTGCCATAACCGCCACGATTGCACCCTTTGTTTTCCCCCACCGTTTTCCTTTTAAACACAGAAGTCTCTGTGAGTCCCAGTTCTATTTTCTTTGAGCCTAAACAGGGATTAAACCTCTATAGTCCTAGACTATAGTCCTGTCACTTATCTCTATGTGGTCCCAGACTTTACGGTAAGTGACTGAGCCAGTACAGAACGCTTCGGGCTGTTATGGCAGATCCAAACACACTGAGAATAAAATTGTCACTTTTTTTTCCAGAGAGGGAAAAATAGTTAGAACATCAACATCTCACCGAGTTTTGTTTCTCCTCCGGTGACCCAATCGGTCCTTCGGATCGCTGCGGGGAAGGCCCGGAGTCCGCTGTTCAACGGTCCTCTCGTCTCTCAGAAAATGTTTTGGGTTTTTTTTTTTTTTTTGAGGAGGTAGAGGTGGAAGTTATTTCAGGCAGTCCGCCGAGAGATCCTGTTCGTGACGCCAAGTTTGTTGTGGAAAAAGAATAAAATTAACTCAGTCAGTCAGTCAGTCTTTTTAGCAGTCAGACTCTTTAAAGAGGGTTCTCCCCAGCACTGCTGCATGAGAGTGAACAATCTTCTAATGAGTGTAACGAGTGAGGTTTGGACCCAAAAGCAGCACCAACTAGACCAGATGAATTGGTAATGACGTTTATTGTCAGCTGAGACAGATAACTAAGCTCAATACAGTTCAAAGGGGGAATGGCAGGCTATGGGGGACCAGGGGAAAATCCAAACGACAGTCAAAAACAGAAAGGCATAAGTCTTTACCAGGGTAGGGACAAGGTCAGGAGCAGGCAGGGTCGGAACCAGGAGATCAGGCAAAGGGTAAACGCTGGAAAGTCTTGCATGAGCACAAAGAACAATCTGGCAAAGAGCCTGTGATCCAGAAAGGCTACATACATACATTACCTAAGATGATTACTATGTTTACAGACTTCTCCTTTCCTGGGGAAGTGTTTTTCTCTATCCTGGGCTGAGGATTTCACTCCCTAACCTTTAAACGATTTTAAATCACACCCCCTGTCACAACCCCTGACCCAACTTCTACTAATCATGATGAGAAACATATAAGAAAACACAATTACTGATTTACACAGTTCCTTCAGCAATCATAAGTCATACATTGCAAGGTTACATGCCTAAATGTACTATTACATGTCAAATATTGAAATTTACCATTACAACTGTTAACAAAATAAGACACTTTAGCTTGCATCTTGGCATTTGGGAAACAGTGATCGACAGTTCTTACGAATTTAAGAACCAAATAACAGATTTATTGGATTGAGAAAAGTGTTTTTAGATTCTAATCGACAGAAAAAAAAACACCTAACCTAAGCTGATCTCAAAAATTAAAAGATAGGATTCTTGTTTGCAGACGTATTTAACCCCTGCAAGTCAGTGTTCAGGGGCTGCAGCTTTGGCAGCAGTTAAAGTCTTAAGTCTGTGTGTATAGATGCATTTTTTTCATATACTACAGGCTTATGAGTGAACAGCTACACATTTTCAGTTGAACTGACATCTGGATCTGGAGATCTGATTTAACAGGACATTCAATTATTGCACTTCTTTAAATCTTTGGCATTATGACTCAGGGAAGGGGAATAAATATTTTACCACTGCATCATTTTATATCACATTTAGCTCTTCATGATGTAACTGCTCATTATTGCCAACCAATATTCTACTTGGTTGTTCTTCTCCTGTTTAGAGGTGAATCAACAACATAGATTTTGGCCCAGATTTCAGTTTTTTTCTCTGAATCTGACACAACATGACAGTCTGATGATTCAAACCGGGTATCACTTGAAATGTTTTTGTACTAGTAAACCTTTATACAGATACCAAAACTATTATTACCATAACTTACTCTGAGAAATATAGATATTCATTGGATAGAATAATTCCCTAAAATGAAATATAATTAAAAATCAGGAACTTTGTTATCAAAGCATGAATTAAAAAGATTAACAATGACCAGACATAAAGTAGCAACCTTGGTAGATACTCTATGCTGATGACACAGTTTGGTCACTTCCAAAAAAGTACTGACATTCAATACCCGGCTCTAATGTTGATTGGATTTAATTAATATGCATTATTACATTAGCTGATACTATATCTAAAAAGTAGCATTCGTGCTTCATTGATAAAGAGTGAAATAGGATTTTTTTTAAATCCGTTTTGGCCATGCTATTAGATGTATTAGCATGATTAGCATGAATTTCGGACCAGAGATTCTGACAAAATGTAGTAAAAAGTTACTACTAAAACCTCTAATAGACAAATGAAGTTATAGCACAAGAACAAATTGGTTATATTTTTTTATTCTAATTCAGATTATTACAGATGCGTATGCAATTTACAGTGTCCAATTAAGTTGCATGTTTTCGAGAATGTAGGAGGAAACCGGAGATCCCGGAGAAAACCTACGCTGACACGGGGGAGAACATACAAACTCCACACAGGAAGAAGCCTAAGGCTGCAAACCTCAACCTTCGTCCCGTGAGGCTACATAGAGCCACCGTGTCGCCCTGACTCTCAAGAAAGATGTGTAACCCTGTGAGAACAGGTTAGGTCGTTTGACAAAGTAGAGCTAAAGTTTGAAAGTATTTGGGTGACTATTAAACAAGATATAGTACTGAGAGGCTGAGTAGGGGAAAAGCTTTACCTGCTGGACACGCTGGCTGTTCATTAAAACATCACTGGAGTTCTGATTTGTATATTTATTCATGTTGAAACACAAGAAGTGAAGATGTCCAACAATCCATAAAATCAGTTTACCTCCAGGATCATGCGGTCAGCAAAAGTATGATATCCCCTACTCATCCTCTCAATTCCAAATTCACAGGGTGAACAGCTGATTTTATCACCTGACTGATCGTGCCACCACGTGGCCCGCATCCCTGTGACTGTTGCAACAACCATAAAAATATTAGCTTGTATCTACAGGAAGCTTTAGCTCTACAATGTCAAAGTATCGACCCTGCTCCAAAATTACACATCCTTCTTAAGAGATTGACATATGCTGTTATGTACATATGTTAGAGCCCTTCTGTTTCTTTGGACTCGCAAGTGTCACGTCACCTACCAGGTGGACTACCTCACTGTGGGACATCGGCGTGTACAACTGTATTTCTCCCACCCCCCAATAACCTCTTCACTTTGTTTCCAAAGCTGTTTTGTGTTGAATTTTCCAGCTGTGATTTTAACCCTTTTGACTGCTTCTACAAATTCTGTATTTGTAGATATGACGAAGATTCAAATTCCCGGCAGAGCATCTTGAGTATGCTTCAGTGAAGATTCCCATCCCTCCCTCCCTCCCTCCCTGCCATGCACCCTGACTCTTCTGAATTAGCTGCACTGGAATCCGCCTCTGATCCAGTCGAACGGTTTCCTCAGAACCTTGGATATAGAAGAGAAGATCCTGCTGATGTTAGAGGACTCCCGTTGCTCCGGATTTGTGAGTCTCACGTTATCCTCCAGGTGGACTACCTCACAGTGGGACACTGGCATGTTGACGTCACAGACTGGAACAACTTTATTCTTTTTTCTCCCACCCACGCGTAACTTCTTCGCTTTGTTAAGAAAGCTTTTTTGTGTAACAGCTTTTTTCAGCTGTGATTTTAATGCTCTTGAAACCGCTTCTGCAAATTCTGGATTTCCAGATATGACGGCAGCCTGCAGCTTCTTTGCAGATCCAAATTCTTGGCGAAGTATCTCGAATATGCTGAGGTGAAGGTTTTCAACACTCTGTGGGGGAATGAAACCTGCGTCTCCTGCAATTTTCACTCTAAGATCTTTCCAAACCCTGTCGAAGTCCATGTCTGATACTGATGTCTTGGTGGTCTGGGCAATGTGATCCAGCAGTTTTCCAAGAAACACAGCGAGAAAGGATTTTTCTTTCATCCATTTTGGCTTTGTGGCCGGAGTAAATAAGACTCCAGGTTTAGCAGGTTCATTGTCTTCATCTATGCTCAACTGCTCTACGATGGTCACGTAATCCAGTTGGGATACCTCTGTCACATTACTGTCCACAGATTCTTCATCAGAGGTCTCGAGAGGGCCATTCTTGAGCACGCAGCTGTGTAAGATCTTAGCCATGTAGTAAACCATCTGCTTAGTGTGAAATCCAGGGGTTTCACCCAGCAAATACTCCTCATACTCAGTGGAAGAGAAGACATGTTTCATAAGGGATCGGTTCACCTTAATGGCCACCTCTTTTGCAATCAGCTGACGCAAATGATCAGAGTTGTCTGACCTTTTCAGTACAACATCTAACAATTCACCAAGACATTCATGAAGAGAATTGTCAAGGCAGGCTTCTATGTCGTCCTCTGTCACTGTGACATAATTAAGACCCTCCCTGAAAAAGAGAAACAATCAAAGTTAAGTCATGTGACATCACCCTTCTAACAGAATTCGAGGGATCATGTGAAACATATTCATTCGTGAAAACTGATGGAATTATTCAGCAACACTAGAATCTGGCACAAAGCTTTCAAGAAGCAGTATTGATGAATAACTGTATTTAGCGTGGACACTATAACTTCAAAGATTCTAAAATGCAGCAGAACAACATGCAATGAACAACACAGTACTTGGATGTGGAAGCTTCTGACTTACGTTGTATACTTTTTGCTCTTCCAGCCACGAACCTGAGGTAACACAGCATCCAGGACTATTTCGTGCACAGTCTGCACTATCTCATAACACAGGTCAGACAGCAGGATCACTGTGTTCAAATCTATGTTGTCTTCTGCCAACTGTAGCCATTGCCTGGAAGAAAAGAAGAGGAATGGTTAAGAAAACAAACATTTAAGCAGTGTGTGTGTGTGTATGTATGTATGTATACAGTTTCAGCTAACCTCTCTGTTATATCATTCAGAAATGTCATGGCCACATGCTCGAAGGTCGACCATGTTAACAGGGGGACCTCCAAATCGCTGCACCTCAGCTGGGCCTCCTCTACTGATGAAACCTGTCACAAACAATCAGGTTTAGATATTAAACAGTGTTCAGTTCAAAATGTGACATAACTATCAACATCTGATTAAATGTATTGATTAAATCTACAACATATGGTGAAAATGGAAAGTGTTGTGAATGGTTTCCTTTGAATAGAAACCAATTCACTTTTAGAAGTGTGATTTTCTAACCTCGTTATCCATGCCAGCGATGATATATGTGTCCAAACTCGATCAGATACGTTAATCTATCTTGTTTTTCTGTAGTTTTTACAGTCAAGGTGGAAATGATGATTTCTAACACTGAGTTGATGAACTCAAAGAAGAAACTGAACAGAACAAAGCATTGTTCTTCACATTTATACCTGAGATCACTGTTCTATCGTGACGTAATCGTTCCATGCGCTCACATGGCGTGTACACGCACGCGTACGCGCTCACACGCACGTTTGCCTCATGCAGCTGTTAAGATGGAGAACGTCCATGTCACGGAAAATCCACTTCACGGAGCCGGACAGAAGATCATCGTGGATGTAATAGAGGTTTTCAACAGAGGAAGTAGTAACATGTAGTTAGCTGCAGCTAACAGCAGAAAGTCTCATATATTAATAAAGCAAACGCTGCGTGTTTGACTAATAACAACCTGACTTACACACTATCAACAATCTCTGCACACGTTTGAGCTTTGTTGTTTTAAGATAATAATAATAATAAAAATAATAACAATAATAATAATAATAATAGCCGAGGACCGGACTGGTTCAATGTTTATTAAAAACATATTGAGATGATTGCACATAGCCTGTTGAACGGAGACCTGACACAGTGTATATTATTTAACCATTAAATAAATAAAGCAATATTTTTATGGCTCTGTCAGTAATTTCAAGGGAAAACATTTTCAACAAGCAAAAAAGTAAATGAACAAAAATATGTTCCTTAATATCAAGATAAATGCATTAATGAAACTGCATGCATTATAAACTGGAAATGAACTATGGTGCTGCTCTAAGATCCAACCAATCACTGCTTTCAAATACTAAAATGAGAAAATAATAATAAAAAAAAATCCGTAGTATTGTTTCTAATGGCTCCATTCAAATGAAAAATAAATATAAATAAATAAAATACAAAACACACAGACAAAATACTTCCAAGAATAATCACACGCCTTGTAGAAACAAATGTAAAAATGTAAGTGAATTCAAGAGTGAAAATACATGAATGCTCTGTGATGCTCGCTTGTGTGAACCTGATACTTGGTGGTGTCTCATCTTTTCTACAAGCTTGGATGCGCAGCTGGAGCAGGCTGCTCTATACGTTCAGCAACGGTGTTTCTGCTCAGGCTCACGTTTCATAGTAGTTGTCTTTTACCTGGAATCACTGCGTCGCAAACTTTAAGCATACAGTGTTTGATAAACTCTCCCTCTGTAAATGGCCGGGCTCATTTTACCACAATACAACACGCCTTGACAGCGGCCTCGCTTTGTGCTTTGGCTTTTGTGAACACAGCCTGTCGGGACCTTGTTTTAACTGTTCCACCTTTTCTAGCCTTTGTTCCGTGTCCATAATCTTGTCTTTGTTTGTGTGTTTCTGAGACGTTTCATAGCGCCTTCTCAGATTATATTCATTACAGCCACTCTTTCTCCACACAGAAGACACACAAGTTCGCCTTTTACCTCCGTGAACATGTACTCTGCCTCCCACCTGCTTTTAAAGCCCCTGTTCTCAGCGTCTACCTTCCATTTAGACATTTTTTGGGAGACGTGTGGCTGAAAGTTGACAACTGCTCTGACTGCTGATGAATAATGAAGCTGCGGTCCGCTTGCTGCGCTGCAGTGAGTTCGCGGGCTACCGTTGCATTGTGGGGAATGTAGTGTTGGTGCGTGCAAAACATCTGTGGGCCTGTGGGCCGGTTCTAATAAGAATTATCCTGATTTTTAATTCACCCAGATATTAAATATGTAATTCAAATAATAATTTGCAGGGAGACGCAGACAATATATACACAGGGTAATGGGGAAACAGGTGGAAACAATCAGGGCGGGGAAGACAATCAGACCCGTGACACATGAGGAAGGGCGAGTGACCTGAAAGAGAGGAGAGTTATCTTTCAAAATAAAACAGGAAGTGACAAGCCAAGACAAAAACCCCGCTTGACCTCACCCCTCCCTCTAGGGCCGACTCCTGATGGCCCAGGTTGGTCAGGGTGGTCTCTATAAAAGTCCTCTATGAGACTATGGTCCATGATGTGCCGCCAAGGCATCCATTGTCGCTCCTCTGGACCGTACCCCTCCCAGTCCACTAGGTACTGCTTGCCCCGGCCCCGGTTGCGCACAGCCAGTAACTTCTTGACCTTATAGACCGGACCCCCGTCCACTACCTCAGGGGGAGGAGGGGGTGGGAGGCCCAGGACCATGGGACTCTCCTTGACCGGTTTGACCTGACTTACGTGAAAAGTAGGGTGGACACGGAGAGTCCGGGGCAGGCGAAGGCGAACCGCTGCAGGTCCGATAACCTTGGCGATGGGGAAAGGCCCCACGAAGCGAGGTGCCAGCTTTTTGGAGAGGGCTTTGAGGTGGAGGTTCTTGGCTGAAAGCCACACCCTCTGGCCTGGCTGGTACGCCGGAGTGGGTTGTCTTTTCCGGTCTGCGGCCCTTTTTACCAGGTCCCTCTGGCGGATGAGGAGCTGCCGGGCGGCTGTCCAGGCTCGTCGGCATCGGCGGACCATGGCGTGGGCAGAGGGCAACGACTCTTCTGGCTCCTGATCTGCGAAGACAGGAGGCTCATAACCGTATACACATTTGAAAGGGGAAAAACCTGTGGCTGAGGTCGGCAGGGAGTTGTGAGCATATTCAACCCAGACCAGGTTTCTTGCTCCATGTGGAGGGGTTCTGGGACACCAGACATTGGAGGCCGGTCTCCAGCTGCTGGTTGAGGCGCTCGGTCTGGCCGTTGGCCTCCGGGTGATAGCCCGACGTAAGGCTGACTGTGGCCCCGATGAGTCGACAAAACCCCCTCCAGAAGCAGGATATGAACTGGGCCCCCCGGTCAGAAACGATGTCCCTAGGAAAACCGTGGACTTGAAAGACATGGTCAATCATAATTTCAGCAGTCTTCTTGGCTGAAGGCAGTTTGGGCAATGCTATGAATCTTGTCATTTTAGAAAATCTGTCCACCAACGTAAGAACCGTGGTGTTACCTTGGGAGACCGGGAGCCCTGTGACAAAGTCCATAGAAATGTTGGCCCATGGTCTGGTGGGGATGGGAAGCGGTTGGAGAAGTCCCATTCGCCGACCGGAAGAAGTCTGGCGCAGACCGAGCAAGCCTCGACGTATTCTCGGACGTCCCACTCCATGGACTGCCACCAGAACCTCCTAGTGATAGCAAACATGGTCTGGCGAACCCCCGGATGACAGGTAAGCAGCAAGGTGTGAGCCCAGTGGATCACCTGTGGGGGCAGCTCAACTGGAACAAACAATCGATTCTCAGGGCACCCACTAGGTGGCGGGCTCTCACCGATTGCCTGCTTGACCTCCTTTTCTATTTGCCAAGTCACCGCTCCGACCACACAGGTTTGTGGAAAGAAGGGCTCTGGTTCTTTGGCAACAGGCTCGGGGTAGTAGAGACGTGACAGGGCATCGGGCTTGACATTCTGGGACCCCGGCCTGTAAGAAAGAGAAAACGAGAAATGGTTAAAAAAAAGGGCCCACCTTGCTTGGCGAGAATTCAGTCTCTTGGCTTTACGTATATATTCTAGGTTCTTGTGGTCGGTCCAGACGATGAACGGGTGTTCCGCCCCCTCAAGCCAGTGTCTCCACTCCTCCAAAGCCAGCTTGACCGCCAACAGCTCCGGGTTGCCGACGTCGTAGTTTCGCTCCGCCCGGGACAAGCGGCGTGACAAGAAGGCGCAGGGATGCATCTTCCCATCTTGTTTAGACCGCTGGGAGTATTAAACCCGGTCTTCCATTCATCTCCCTGCCTGATCCTGATTAAATGATACGCATTGCGTAAATCTAATTTGGTAAAAACCTTAGCTTGTTGGAGTTGGTCAAAAACGGATGTCATGAGGGGCAGGGGGTATGAATGGGGCTATGAAATAAGGCTTGGGTGAACGCTACAAGAGACGAAACACTTTGGCACGGGACAAAGGGAGACGTAGACAATATATACACAGGGTAATGAGAAACAAGTGGAAACAATCAGGGCGGGGACGACAATCAGACCGGTGACACATGAGGAAGAGCAAGTGACCTGAAACGAGAGGAGAGTCATCTTTCAAAATTAAACAGGAAGTGACAAGACAAGACAAAAACCCGCTTGACCTCACCAAGGTGTGACAAATTTTTTCTGATCTGATTTTGGGACAATTTTAACTTCTTCAATCTGAGACTCCAAGACTTTTTACACGACACACTCACCCCTATAGTGATGAAGTGTTTCGAGAGGATAGTCATGACCCACATAAAGAAGACCATCCTGGACACCTTGGACCCTTTACAGTTCGCCTACCGTCGGAACAGTTTCAACGACGATGCAATCAACACCGTCATCCATACCACCCTCACCCACCTGGAGGCCAAGGACACGTACTGCTCTTCATTGACTACAGCTCGGCGTTTAACACAATATTACCACAGAAACTCTCGGATAAGCTCCTCATCCTCGGACTGACACTGCTCTCTGCAACTGGGTGCTGAGTTTCCTCATAGACAGACCCCAGTCAGTCAGAGTCGACAACCAGACATCAGGAATAAGAACTGTAAGCATAGGGACCCCCCAGGGTTGTGTGCTGAGTCCCTTGCTGTACACCTTCTTCACCTACGACTGCGTAGCCACCCAGAACAACACCAGTATTGTTAAGTTCGTGGACGATACTACGGTCATCGGACTGATTCCTGGTGGGTCGGAGACAGCATACAGGAGAGAGGTGGAAGAACTTGTTTCCTGGTGTCAGGAAAATAATCTCTCCTTGAATGCAGGAAAAACCAAGGAGATGATTATTGACCCAAGGAGGAGGAGAGTGCAGTATACACCACTGTGCATAGGTGAGACAGAAGTGGAGAGGGCGAAAACCTTCAAGTTCCTCGGGACTAAGAATCCAAGATTCTCAGCACCTTCTACAGGTGTACGGTCGAGAGCATCCTTACCAGCTCCATTACTTTCTGGAGCAGCCTTCCCCTCACTTCAGGACATTTACTCCACTAGGACCATCCGGAGAGCACACAACATTATCAAAGACAATACACATCCACAACACAGACTCTTCACGCTGCTGCCATCAGGCAGACGCTACCGTAGCCTGAGATCCAGGACAACAAGGCTGTCAGGACCACAAGGTCAAACAGCTTCTACCCACAGGCAATCACTGTTGAACAGCTCCGTCATTAAAAACTGATTTACATTCACCCTCACATACCTTCACACCTCAGCCACCCCCACATACACTACTGCTGCTACCTGGTTGAATGTGCATTACTGCTGAATCTGTGCAATAATAATAATCAAGCCTTAAAGTTTACATGTACATACTCATATATATTTATATGCATATGTCTCTAATCTGTATATTTTGTGTTCAAACTTTTTTTTTCTTTTCTGTGATTTCTGTATTTGTGGTTAAGTTAATGTCTGCGTGGTATTTGTGTTGTCAGGGAGGATGCAAAGGAAGAATTTCATTGTTCAGTGTGACTGTTTGTCTTACTGGGCATGTGACAAATAAAAATCTTAAATCTTGAATCAAGGCAAAGGACGACAACAGAATAAATAGTAGTCTGTTGTAGGCTCGATCGTTCCTACCCAGTGCAATAAGACAACACAGCTACCTCGGCAAGAGCCACAATAACACAACTGTAATTACCTACTTTTTAACCTTTTTAAGGCTAAATATATGACACAGTCCTATATTTACATATTATTATTATTAATATCATTGTTATTATATACTGTAGTACTATACTGTACTATATATTGTATTACTATTATTATCATTATTTATTATTGTTATTTTATTGTTATTACTATATACTATATACTGTCAAAGTTAATACACATGGTCATTATCATTATCCTACCATCACCTTGCCACTTGCCACTCTATCTATCTATCTATCTATCTATCTATCTATCTATCTATCTATCTATCTATCTATCTATCTATCTATCTATCTATCTATCTATCTATCTCTGTATCTATCTATCTATCTATCTCTTAAAGATTCACTGACTTTTTGTGGCATGTTTTGATTTATTAATACACGGTATAGTTAGGATTCTTAATTAAAACACTGTAATGCTTGCCCACAAAATGAAAGCTAAAAAGGACACAAGACCACAACCCCCTCAGCTCAACAGCACAGTTGTTGTTTCTCTACCCATTTCAAAGGTGGCATCTTGACCTCATCTTGATAGAAATGGACAGAAACATGCTGCACACATGGACAAATATCATTTTTAACTTTTCAGTTTCTCCTGGGGGGGCTCTAAAGAACAGTTTATGAATAAATAGTTGATATTGTAAATTTACATCTGAATACATTAAATAAAATGGTTTTATAATAAATATTGGCGTGTACTTTATTTGTAATTAATTTCACAACATTTAGTATTGAATTTTTTTGAAGGTGATTGATGATAATTATTTGGTAAAAATCTGTAAAATAACGGTATATTCCTCTAGAACTTTAAGCACTGTCCCTTTATTGAAAATGATTGGAGAAAAAAAAGTAAAATAATGGTATTTTACTATAAAAATGTTAATGAAAATTTCTGTAAATTTAATGTTTTTGCATGTTATTGGAATTACAGTATTTTAATTTAATGTTACGGTTTCAGTAGCTGCCAGTAATTTTTTTAATAGTGCAGTGTGTGAACCTGCAGTTGCCTCCAGTTTGCTCTGCTTATGGCATCATCATGGCCACAAAAAGCGGGTCATAGAACATAGAAGCGACTGCAACACTTCACCTGAGATACTCTCTTATGTGTTTGACCATCTCATACTTGCCAAAGATAACTAAAGCAACCACTACTGACTGATCTATCATGTTTGGTGTTTTTGCCAAACGCTCTACTAGCAGAAAACTGAGTTCTGGCTGACTGAATACTCGCTGCTGCATATCTAAAGTATTGTGTGTGCGGCCGCTGTCAAGGCGTGTTTTATTGTGGCAGAAGAGGTCGCAAAATGAGCCCGGCCATTTACAGAGGGAGAGTTTATCAAACACTGTATGCTTAAAGTTTGCGACGCAGTGATTCCAGGTAAAAGACAACTACTATGAAACGTGAGCCTGAGCAGAAACACCGTTGCTGAACGTATAGAGCAGCCTGCTCCAGCTGCGCATCCAAGCTTGTAGAAAAGATGAGACACCACCAAGTATCAGGTTCACACAAGCGAGCATCACAGAGCATTCATGTATTTTCACTCTTGAATTCACTTACATTTTTACATTTGTTTCTACAAGGCGTGTGATTATTCTTGGAAGTATTTTGTCTGTGTGTTTTGTATTTTATTTATTTATATTTATTTTTCATTTGAATGGAGCCATTAGAAACAATACAACGGATTATTTTTTTATTTTTTTTTCTCATTTTAGTATTTGAAAGCAGTGATTGGTTGTACGCGTGCGTGTACACGCCATGTGAGCGCATGGAACGATTACGTCACGATAGAACAGTGATCTCAGGTATAAATGTGAAGAACAAAGCTTTGTTCTGTTCAGTTTCTTCTTTAAGTTCATCAACTCAGTGTTAGAAATCATCATTTCCACCTTGACTGTAAAAACTACAGAAAAACAAGATAGATTAACGTATCTGATCGAGTTTGGACACATATATCATCGCTGGCATGGATAACGAGGTTAGAAAATCACACTTCTAAAAGTGAATTGGTTTCTATTCAAAGGAAACCATTCACAACACTTTCCATTTTCACCATATGTTGTAGATTTAATCAATACATTTAATCAGATGTTGATAGTTATGTCACATTTTGAACTGAACACTGTTTAATATCTAAACCTGATTGTTTGTGACAGGTTTCATCAGTAGAGGAGGCCCAGCTGAGGTGCAGCGATTTGGAGGTCCCCCTGTTAACATGGTCGACCTTCGAGCATGTGGCCATGACATTTCTGAATGATATAACAGAGAGGTTAGCTGAAACTGTATACATACATACATACACACACACACACACACACACACACTGCTTAAATGTTTGTTTTCTTAACCATTCCTCTTCTCTTTTCTTCCAGGCAATGGCTACTGTTGGTAGAGGACAACATAGATTTGGACACAGTGATCCTGCTGTCTGACCTGTGTTATGAGATAGTGCAGATTGTGCACGAAATAGTCCTGGATGCTGTGTTACCTCAGGTTCGTGGCTGGAAGAGCAAAAAGTATACAACGTAAGTCAGAAGCTTCTACATCCAAGTACTGTGTTGTTCATTGCATGTTGTTCTGCTGCATTTTAGAATATTTGAAGTTATAGTGTCCACGCTAAATACAGTTATTCATCAATACTGCTTCTTGAAAGCTTTGTGCCAGATTCTAGTGTTGCTGAATAATTTCATCAGTTTTCACGAATGAATATGTTTCACGTGATCCCTCGAATTCTGTTAGAAGGGTGATATCAGCTGACTTAACTTTGATTGTTTCTCTTTTTCAGTGAGGGTCGTAATTATGACACAGTGACAGAGGACGACATAGAAGCCTGCCTTGACAATTCTCTTCATGAATGTCTTGGTGAATTGTTAGATGTTGTACAGAAAAGGTCAAACAACTCTGATCATTTGCGTCAGCTGATTGCAAAAGAGGTGGCCATTAAGGTGAACCGATCCCTTATGAAACATGTCTTCTCTTCCACTGAGTATGAGGAGTATTTGCTGGGTGAAACCCCTGGATTTCACACTAGGCAGATGGTTTACTACATGGCTAAGATCTTACGGAGCTGCGTGCTCAAGAAGGGCCCTCTCGAGACCTCTGCTAAAAAATTCGTGGACAATAATGTGACAGAGGTATCCCAACCGGATTACGTCACCATCATAGAGGAGTTGAGCATAAATAAAGACAAGAAACCTGCTAAAGCTGGAGTCTTATTTACTCCGGCAACAAAGCCAAAATGGATGAAAGAAAAATCCTTTCTCGCTGTGTTTCTTGGAAAACTGCTGGATCACATTGCCCAGACCACCAAGACATCAGTATCAGACATGGACTTCGACAGGGTTTGGAAAGATCTTAGAGTGAAAATTGTGGGAGACGCAGGTTTTATTGCCCCAAAGACTGTTGAAAACCTTCACCTCAGCATATTCGAGATACTTCGCCAAGAATTTGGATCTGCAAAGAAGCTGCAGGCTGCCGTCATATCTGGAAATCCAGAATTTGCAGAAGCGGTTTCAAGAGCATTAAAATCACAGCTGAAAAAAGCTGTTACACAAAAAACCTTTCGTAACAAAGCGAAGAAGTTACGCGTGGGTGGGAGAAATAAAGTTGTTCCAGTCTGTGACGTCAACATGCCAGTGTCCCACTGTGAGGTAGTCCACCTGGAAGATGACGTGAGACTCACAAATCCGGAGCAACGGGAGTCCTCTAACATCAGCAGGATCTTCTCTTCTATAACCAAGGTTCTGAGGAAACCGTTCGACTGGATCAGCGGCGGATTCCAGTGCAGCTAATTCAGAAGAGTCAGGGTGCATGGCAGGGAGGGAGGGAGGGATGGGAACCTTCACTGAAGCATACTCAAGATGCTCTGCCGGGAATTTGAATCTTCGTCATATCTACAAATACAGAATTTGTAGAAGCAGTCAAAAGGGTTAAAATCACAGCTGGGAAATTCAACACAAAGCTTTGGAAACAAAGTGAAGCGGTTATTGGGGGGTGGGAGAAATACAGTTGTATACGCCAATGTCCCACAGTGAGGTAGTCCACCTGGTGGGTGACGTGACACTTGCGAGTCCAAAGAAACAGAAGGGCTCTAACATATGTACATACCGGCATATGTGAATCTCTTAATAAGGATGTGTAATTTTGGAGCAGGGTCGATACTTTGACATTGTAGAGCTAAAGCTTCCTGTAGATACAAGCTAATATTTTTATGGTTGTTGCAACAGTCACAGGGATGCGGGCCACGTGGTGGCACGATCAGTCAGGTGATAAAATCAGCTGTTCACCCTGTGAATTTGGAATTGAGAGGATGAGTAGGGGATATCATACTTTTGCTGACAGCATGATCCTGGAGGTAAACTGATTTCATGGATTGTTGGACATCTTCACTTCTTGTGTTTCAACATGAATAAAGCATACTCAGCCTTTCAGTGACTATATTCTGTTTAATAGTCACCCAAATACTTTCAAACTTTAGCTCTACTTTGTCAAACGACCTAACCTGTTCTCACAGGGTTACACATCTTTCTTGAGAGTCAGGGCGACACGGTGGCTCTATGTAGCCTCACGGGACGAAGGTTGAGGTTTGCAGCCTTAGGCTTCTTCCTGTGTGGAGTTTGTATGTTCTCCCCCGTGTCAGCGTAGGTTTTCTCCGGGATCTCCGGTTTCCTCCTACATTCTCGAAAACATACAACTTAATTGGACACTGTAAATTGCATACGCATCTGTAATAATCTGAATTAGAATAAAACAAAAATAAAATAAAAAAAAATAAACCAAAATAAAACCTATTTGTTCTTGTGCTATAACTTCATTTGTCTGTTAGAGGTTTTAGTAGTAACTTTTTACTACATTTTGTCAGAATGTCTGGGCCGAAATTCATGTTAATCATGCTAATACATCTAATAGTATGGTCAAAAGGGATTTTAAAAAATGCCAATTTCACTCTTTATCAATGAAGCACGAATGCTACTTTTAGATATAGTATCAGCTAATGTAATAATGCATATTAATTAAATCCAATCAACAGTAGAGCTGGGTATTGAATGTCAGTACTTTTTTGGAACTGACCAAACTGTGTCATCAGCATAGAGTATCTACCAAGGTCGCTACTTTATGTCTGGTCATTGTTAATCTTTTTAATTCATGCTTTGAATACAAAGTTCCTGATTTTTAATTATATTTCATTTTAGGGAATTATTCTATCCAATGAATATCTATATTTCTCAGAGTAAGTTATGGTAATAATAGTTTTGGTATCTGTATAAAGGTTCACTAGTACAAAAACATTTCAAGTGATACCCGGTTTGAATCATCAGACTGTCATGTTGTGTCAGATTCAGAGAAAAAACTGAAATCTGAGCCAGAATCTAAAAACACTTTTCTCAATCCAATAAATCTGTTATTTGGTCCTTTAAATGGTGAGAACTGTCGATCACTGTTTCCCAAAAGCCAAGATGCAAGCTAAAGTGTCTTATTTTGTTAAATTAAATCAGATCAAATTTTATTTATATAGCCAAAAATCACAAAATACATTTGTCGCAGAGGGCTTTACAATCTGTACAGAGAGTGACACCCTCTGTCCTTAGACCCTCGATTCGAGTGAGGAAAAACTTGTCCACCAAAAAACCTTTTAACAGGGAAAAAGGTGGAAGAAACCTCAGGAAGAGCCACAGAGGAGGGATCGCTCTCCCAGGACGGACAGACGTGCAATGATGTCACATGTACAGAACAAATCAACACACACATATTGTACACTCATAATGAATTATAATGAATTACAATGATAAAATGAGAATGTTTACAATGAAATGATGAATTATTACAGTAACAGTGAAACTTGTGGTAAAGATACAGATGAACAGCAGCAAATCATTACATAACTATAAACTGTAATGGGGATATGGTAACAATGATGACGGTGACAACACATGTAGTAGACGCCACGCAGGACCACAGCAGCAGACAGTCTACAAGAACCTGCTGGACGAGAGAGCACAGAATCACCGGGGAAGATGTTTAGTTAGTAAACAGTTAACAGTCCACAACACAAAGATATAAGATTTAAAAATAGTTAGCAATCTTATTTGTTGATCTCTGTCTGCAGAGCTCTACCGGCCATATAGAGAGAGAGAGTTCCAAGAAGCAGTGGTGAGGTTGAACTGCCCTGCATGCTGACATGCTGTTCATTTAACTTTGACATTATTTTAATTGCACAAAAATTACAAGATAAAGAGGATTCGTCCGACTCCAAGGAGGAATCAGACTCTGATGAAGAGAGTGAGATCACGGAGCAGAACTTTAAACTACCTGGAAACGAAGGCAAGAAGAAGAAAGCAAACATCCAGGTTCTGGCGGAGTAGATGAGTCGGCTGTGTACCAGATGATGTCTTTCAGCTGCCTCAGGAGTGAAGGGATTTTAAACATACTTCAGAGACACAAAGACAGTGGACAGTAGGCTCCTGTGTGGAGTATTGTATACTTTCCTCAGCCCTATGGGAACAACAGTTAATATTATTTTGTACACATAAAGGTCATATTGTTATGGAACGGATCCTCTCATTTGTACATGGCATATCCAGCCACAACACTGGGGATCCTCTTGTTTTTAGCTTGTGTTTTTATCAACTGCTTCACATGAAATGCATGTTTTTACAGAGCAGAATTTGACCTCACTTATGTCTTTTATTTATGTCTCAGCATAAGACATACGAAGTACGTATGATCAACAAAAAAGATTGGCAACTATTTTTAAATCTTATATCTTTGTGTTGTGGAAAAAGAATAAAGTCAACTCAGTCAGTCAGTCTTTTTAGCAGCAGACTCTTTAAAGAGGGTTCTCCCCAGCATTGCTGCATGAGAATGAACAATCTTCTAATGAGCCGTCCCTTCTTTTATTATCACACACCAGAGGAGTACCTACATACATTACCTTAGATGATTACTATGTTTAGAGACTTCTCTTTTCCTCGGGAGGTGTTTTTCTCTATCCAGGGCTGACAGAGGATTTCACTCTGTTGTGTCGTGTAAAAAGTCTTAGAGTCTCAAATTGAAGAAGTTAAAATTGTCCCTAAATCAGACCAGAAAAACACTTCTCTTTGGTGTTCAAAGAATCCTCAGGAGTCAGTGTCTAGTGCAGCAACAAAGTGTTCTTTTATTGCCAGCACATCACGAAAAACAAACAATGTGTATCAGAGATAACACAGAGATGCTCTAAGACGGCTCTGACCTGAAGTGGCCCCTGCCCTGTCTTTTATACCCTTGGTCACGCCTAGGTCTTGTGCCTATGTGACAGTTTGCACAATTTTTGCAGCTGTGGACACCATTTACCATCTATGGCAGCATCTATGGCACTATTTACCATCTATGGCAGCATATATGGCACTATTTACCAGCTATTGCAGCATCTATGGCAGGAGACACAGCTGGTGACCTTCGCCGGCCGATTTCTCCTTCTCTTCTTCTCCACTCTGTACATGAGACTCTTTTCTCTTCTTTTAAGATTATCTTTTGTCAGTTTTACACCCTTATTTCTAAATCTTCTTCTAAGGATATTCATTAACAAATATTAAAGTTTAATACACACACTTCTAAATTTTAACAAGTGTACTGAGTGAGATTATCAACTACATATTAAGTGCTGAATCAAACATTTGTGACGTATACAAGAAACTAAATCATACATTTTGTGAAATATGATTAATCTAATGCTATAACATTGTTTTACCCTACGCTTCATCATATAATATCACATTGAATCATTCTGCAATGCAATTGTTGTTCTCTTTGGCACATCACAAGTCTCAACAAAAAATTACACTACAACTTCCTAACCTTCACACGATTTTAAATCACACCCCCTGTCACAACCCCTGACCCAACTTCTACTAATCATGATGAGAAACATATAAGAAAACACAATTACTGATTTACACAGTTCCTTCAGCAATCATAAGTCATACATTGCAAGGTTACATACCTAAATTTACTATTACACTCCCCCCTTTTGATCATATATTTGATCAACTAAAGTAAAAATAAATTTCAACCCGAGTTTACATCAATAACTGTAATTCATGAAGATTCAAACAGTTACATCATTGACGGGAGAAAAAAAAAGAAAGCAATTGCTGTTTTTGTCAGGTTCTAGTGACCTGGGGTTAACACAAGCAAGCTTGGGAATACAACATATATATATATATATGAGAAATAAAAAGTGTCACACTCGTTCATACATCAATCAAGTCATCAAAGTCAGAGGAGTCAGAGTCATTACTGTCAGGGACAGGTTTGGAACCACAAGTAGAAGTTGGAGATGGGATTGGAAGTTTTTTCAAACGTCTCAGACGTGTGTAAGGCATCTGTTTAGTGAAGGACGCCTCTATGGCTCTCTGGATCAAACTTCTAACACACGGAATGATGCTACATCCACATCCAGCTAAAACAGCCAAGACTACACACAGCACTGTGCCTATTGACAGAAGGAAAGTCTTTCACTTACCAACCATGGACTTAAACCAGCCAGACAACAACGAGTCCACCCCCGAGTTTTCTGCCAGCTCCTCTCGTAAGGTTTTGAGGCCTTCCAGGGCCCTAGTTACAGACCCATCTGAGGCAATGTTATTAGGGGTGAAAGTACACCACGAATCTCCAACCATGACACAAACACCTCCTTTCTCAGCTAACAGCATGTCCAAAGCCATCCTATTCTGCCAAGCTAACAAAGAAGTAGGACCCATCTGCTCAGCTAACCCTTTAAAGGCGTCATGTGTGTAGTTAATAAATCGTTGCTGGTTGTAGTAGATGTAGTTTATCCAATCTGTGTTTTTAGACGTCTCAATAACTTGACCTATCCAGGGAAGAATATGCACAAAACCCCCAGCAACCTCATTTCGCGCTTTATATTTCTCAGGGACACCACGCGGGATGCCAATAGCATCTAAATATACAGCTGTATCAAACGATCCCTGAGGAGAAGCCCTGCGCCGCCTAGAATGAGTATTGTGTGTCTCTGGTTAAACAATCAAAAACTGATCTGCCAATCACCTGAGCACATTTCCCAGAACATCTCAGAGGAAGGTGTGGCATTAGACCCTTATTTGGATCACACACCCACCAAATGTCTGAAAGCTGTCTCTGTGAATACAACACTTGAGGTTGTGGTGGTGTATAGCACACACACACCTTTGTCATAATCAAGAAGCAATGCATATGAGCTGTTAACCAAGTGCCAAGAGATGCTACATTGTGTAAAGTTGCCTAGATGTTGTTCTCTGAACCTTGAAAATAACACTCAAATTCTCCTGGACCAATAGGATAAGGCGTTTTTGAGTGAGGCGGTACCTGTTCGTCGGTCGGAGGTATCTGTTTGAGTTGTTTTATCAGTGGATACGGGCAAGTGACAGAATTTACGGCAGCTGAATGCATGTTAGAATTCATTAAAAGTAAACACTGAAGTGGACAGTACGGCCTGTCTCTCTGTAACATAATTACTGAGGATGCATTCCAGCGACCTGGTTTTGCACCCACAGGAATGTTGTTTTTAGGTTTCGTTATTTCATTATAGTAATTGGCACACTGTGAGGAACTAACAGGCACGGGTACAATAGTCAGAGATGGAAAAGCTCTAGAACAAACAACAGTATGAAAATTAGCATGTGCAAACCAAGTGTTTTCCAGAAGCCATGTGTAATTAAGTAAGGGCTTTGTACTGTGTCAGTCACGTCATCAGAGTGGTCTATGTCACGAGTGATCAGCCATATCGGAATCAATATAACCACAGCCAAGGTAAAAAAGATACACATTGTCCCTTGTAAGCCACAGAACCCTGCTCTGCGGAATGGATGCCACGGCCTTGCTTTGGTCTCGTCAGCCATTCTGTCTTCGTTTATCTCCTCAGGGCCTAGCAATATGAGGGCAGTGTACCTGCGTACGTCACCTATGACGCTCGTTGCTCAACCAAATTTTAATGGTTCGACACAACAACACCCTCGACGTCCGTCTGTGCTTTTGGTTGTGGAGGTTTGCTCTTCTGGAGGATCTGGCACCTTGCTGCAATGGCTCACGTGGATCCACGTTGCTCTTTCCGCAACCTTTACAGCCGTATGGGTTGTGAGGAGGACCTGGAACGGGCCTTGCCACCGTCTCAATCGCCAGTTCTTTCTGCGGAAGTCCTTCACCACCACATAGTCCCCTGGTTGTATAGTATGCAGAGGGGTTGATGCTGGCTGCGGCAGGGATGTCACCACTTGTTTTCTTATAGAAGAGAGAACAGAAGATAGGTTAGCACAATAAGTGATCATATCATGTTCACACAGAGAGGTAGACAAAATGCCCCCTGGGGGTTCCACAGTCAGTCAGTCAGTCTTTTTAGCAGTCAGACTCTTTAAAGAGAGTTCTCCCCAGCACTGCTGCATGAGAGTGAACAATCTTCTAATGAGTGTAACGAGTGAGGTTTGGACCCAAAAGCAGCACCAACTAGACCAGATGAATTGGTAATGACTTTTATTGTCAGCCGAGACAGGTAACTAAGCTCAATACAGTTCAAAGGGGGGAATGGCAGGCTATGGGGGACCAGGGGAAAATCCAAACGACAGTCAAAAACAGAAAGGCATAAGTCTTTACCAGGGCAGGGACAAGGTCAGGAGCAGGCAGGGTCGGAACCAGGAGATCAGGCAATGGGTAAACGCTGGAAAGTCTTGCATGAGCACAAAGAACAATCTGGCAAAGAGTCTGTGATCCAGAAAGGCTACATACATACCTTACCTTAGATGATTACTATGTTTACAGACTTCTCCTTTCCTCGGGAGGTGTTTTTCTCTATCCTTTTCTCTATCCTGGGCTGAGGATTTCACTCCCTAACCTTTACACGATTTTAAATCACACCACATGTCACAACCCCTGACCCAACTTCTACTAATCATGATGAGAAACATATAAGAAAACACAATTACTGATTTACACAGTTCCTTCAGAAATCATAAGTCATACATCAAATCAAAAATCAAATCAAATTTTATTTATATAGCCCAAAATCACAAAACACATTTGTCTCAGAGGGCTTTACAATCTGTACAGGGAGTGACACCCTCTGTCCTTAGACCCTCGATTCGAGTGAGGAAAAACTTGGCCACCAAAAAACCTTTTAACAGGGAAAAAGGTGGAAGAAACCTCAGGAAGAGCCACAGAGGAGGGATCCCTCTCCCAGGACGGACAGACGTGCAATGATGTCACATGTACAGAACAAATCAACAAACACATATTGTACACTCACAATGAATAACAGTGACAAATAATGACAATAACAAAATGAGAACAACGAATGATGAACCATTACAGCAACAGTGAAACTAGTGGTAAAGATACAGATACACAGTAGCAAATTATTAACTAACTATAATCTGTAATGGGGATATGGCAACAATGATGACGGCGACAACACATGCAGTAGACGCCACGCAGGACCACAGCAGCAGACACAGTCCACAAGAACCTGCTGGACGAGAGAGCACAGAAACTCCGGGGAAGAAGTTTAGTTAGTAACATGATAGATAGATAGATAGATTAGATAGATGGATAGATAAGGAGAGAGAAAGAATGAGAGAGAGAGAGCGAGAGAGTATGTGAGTCCCCCAGCAGTCTAGTTCTATGGCAGCATAACTAAGGGATGACCTGAGCCAGCCCTAATTATAAGCTTTATCAAACAGGAAAGTCTTAAGTCTACTCTTAAAGGTGTTGATCGTGTCTGCCTCCCGAACACAGAGTGGTAGTTTATTCCACAGAAGAGGAGCTTGATAGCTGAAAGCTCTGGCTCCCAATCTACTTTTAGACACTATAGGAACCACAAGGAACCCACCATCCTGGGAGCGCAATGTTCTAGTGGGGTGGTAAGGTACTATGAGCTCTTTTAAATATGATGGTGCCTGACCATGAAGAGCTTTGTAAGTTAGGAGAAGAATTTTAAATTCTATTCTAGATTTAACGGGTAGCCAGTGCAAGGAAGCCAAAATGGGAGAGATGTGATCTCTGATCTTGGTTCCTGTCAGAACACGTGCAGCAGCGTTCTGAATCAGCTGCAAACTCTTAAGAGACTTATTAGAGCAGCCTGATAGCAAAGAGTTACAATAGTCCAGCCTAGAAGTAACAAATGCAAATACATTGCAAGGTTACATGCCTAAATGTACTATTACATGTCACATATTGAAATTTACCATTACAACTGTTAACAAAATAAGACACTTTAGCTTGCATCTTGGCATTTGGGAAACAGTGATCGACAGTTCTTACAAATTTAAGAACCAAATAACAGATTTATTGGATTGAGAAAAGTGTTTTTAGATTCTAATCGACAGAAAAAAAACACCTAACCTAAGCTGATCTCAAAAATTAAAAGATAGGATTCTTGTTTGCAGACATATTCAACCCCTGCAAGTCAGTGTTCAGGGGCTGCAGCTTTGGCAGCAGTTAAAGTCTTAAGTCTGTGTGTATAGATGCATTTTTTTCATATACTACAGGCTTATGAGTGAACAGCTACACATTTTCAGTTGAACTGACATCTGGATCTGGAGATCGGATTTAACAGGACATTCAATTATTGCACTTCTTTAAATCTTTGGCATTATGACTCAGGGAAGGGGAATGAATATTTTACCACTGCATCATTTTATATCACATTTAGCTCTTCATGATGTAACTGCTCATTATTGCCAACCAATATTCTACTTGGTTGTTCTTCTCCTGTTTAGAGGTGAATCAACAACATAGATTTTGGCCCAGATTTCAGTTTTTTTCTCTGAATCTGACACAACATGACAGTCTGATGATTCAAACCGGGTATCACTTGAAATGTTTTTATACTAGTGAACCTTTATACAGATACCAAAACTATTATTACCATAACTTAGTCTGAGAAATATAGATATTCATTGGATAGAATAATTCCCTAAAATGAAATATAATTAAAAATCAGGAACTTTGTTATCAAAGCATGAATTAAAAAGATTAACAATGACCAGACATAAAGTAGCAACCTTGGTAGATACTCTATGCTGATGACACAGTTTGGTCACTTCCAAAAAAGTACTGACATTCAATACCCGGCTCTAATGTTGATTGGATTTAATTAATATGCATTATTACATTAGCTGATACTATATCTAAAAAGTAGCATTCATGCTTCATTGATAAAGAGTGGAATAGGATTTTTTTTAAATCCGTTTTGGCCACACTATTAGATGTATTAGCATGATTAGCATGCATTTCGGACCAGAGATTCTCACAAAATGTAGTAAAAAGTTACTACTAAAACCTGTAATAGACAAATGAAGTTATAGCACAAGAACAAATTATTTTTTTTTTTTTTTTATTCTAATTCAGATTATTACAGATGCGAATGCAATTTACAGTGTCCAATTAAGTTGCATGTTTTCGAGAATGTAGGAGGAAACCGGAGATCCCGGAGAAAACCTACGCTGACACGGGGGAGAACATACAAACTCCACACAGGAAGAAGCCTAAGGCTGCAAACCTCAACCTTCGTCCCGTGAGGCTACATAGAGCCACCGTGTCGCCCTGACTCTCAAGAAAGATGTGTAACCCTGTGAGCACAGGTTAGGTCGTTTGACAAAGTAGAGCTAAAGTTTGAAAGTATTTGGGTGACTATTAAACAAGATATAGTACTGAGAGGCTGAGTAGGGGAAAAGCTTTACCTGCTGGACACGCTGGCTGTTCATTAAAACATCACTGGAGTTCTGATTTGTATATTTATTCATGTTGAAACACAAGAAGTGAAGATGTCCAACAATCCATAAAATCAGTTTACCTCCAGGATCATGCGGTCAGCAAAAGTATGATATCCCCTACTCATCCTCTCAATTCCAAATTCACAGGGTGAACAGCTGATTTGATCACCTGACTGATCGTGCAAACCACGTGGCCCGCATCCCTGTGACTGTTGCAACAACCATAAAAATATTAGCTTGTATCTACAGGAAGCTTTAGCTCTACAATGTCAAAGTATCGACCCTGCTCCAAAATTACACATCCTTCTTAAGAGATTCACATATGCTGTTATGCACATATGTTAGAGCCCTTCTGTTTCTTTGGACTCGCAAGTGTCACGTCACCTACCAGGTGGACTACCTCACTGTGGGACATCGGCGTGTACAGCTGTATTTCTCCCACCCCCCAATAACCTCTTCACTTTGTTTCCAAAGCTGTTTTGTGTTGAATTTTCCAGCTGTGATTTTAACCCTTTTGACTGCTTCTACAAATTCTGTATTTGTAGATATGACGAAGATTCAAATTCCCGGCAGAGCATCTTGAGTATGCTTCAGTGAAGATTCCCATCCCTCCCTCCCTCCCTCCCTGCCATGCACCCTGACTCTTCTGAATTAGCTGCACTGGAATCCGCCTCTGATCCAGTCGAACGGTTTCCTCAGAACCTTGGATATAGAAGAGAAGATCCTGCTGATGTTAGAGGACTCCCGTTGCTCCGGATTTGTGAGTCTCACGTTATCCTCCAGGTGGACTACCTCACAGTGGGACACTGGCATGTTGACGTCACAGACTGGAACAACTTTATTCTTTTTTCTCCCACCCACGCGTAACTTCTTCGCTTTGTTAAGAAAGCTTTTTTGTGTAACAGCTTTTTTCAGCTGTGATTTTAATGCTCTTGAAACCGCTTCTGCAAATTCTGGATTTCCAGATATGACGGCAGCCTGCAGCTTCTTTGCAGATCCAAATTCTTGGCGAAGTATCTCGAATATGCTGAGGTGAAGGTTTTCAACACTCTGTGGGGGAATGAAACCTGCGTCTCCCGCAATTTTCACTCTAAGATCTTTCCAAACCCTGTCGAAGTCCATGTCTGATACTGATGTCTTGGTGGTCTGGGCAATGTGATCCAGCAGTTTTCCAAGAAACACAGCGAGAAAGGATTTTTCTTTCATCCATTTTGGCTTTGTGGCCGGAGTAAATAAGACTCCAGGTTTAGCAGGTTCATTGTCTTCATCTATGCTCAACTGCTCTACGATGGTCACGTAATCCGGTTGGGATACCTCTGTCACATTACTGTCCACAGATTCTTCATCAGAGGTCTCGAGAGGGCCCTTCTTGAGCACACAGCTGTGTAAGATCTTAGCCATGTAGTAAACCATCTGCTTAGTGTGAAATCCAGGGGTTTCACCCAGCAAATACTCCTCATACTCAGTGGAAGAGAAGACATGTTTCATAAGGGATCGGTTCACCTTAATGGCCACCTCTTTTGCAATCAGTTGACGCAAATGATCAGAGTTGTCTGACCTTTTCAGTACAACATTTAACAATTCACCAAGACATTCATGAAGAGAATTGTCAAGGCAGGCTTCTATGTCGTCCTCCGTCACTGTGACATAATTAAGACTGTGACGGTTTCTCCGTCTCGTGGGTTCTTTCAGCACAGAGTAGACGGACCACAGCTTGTTCACAGTTTAGACGTTTTATTTAACACATATATTAACCAACACGGCAGCCGATCGCAGGCGTTTTGCTGCCGTCTGCCGTGTGTATTTGTCTGTCCGTGTCCGTGGCCGTGCTTCACTGGTTCATGCTCCTCTCTCCCTCTGTCCAGCACGCCACTATATCGGGAGGTGAGAGTGATTAACCACCTGGGAACCGGTGTGGCAATCACTCTCACCTGGCGCTGCTCTCCCGCGCCCTCTCCACACCTCTCTCCCGCAGCTGATGCACCACGCCCCCTCCACATATCCCCACCGCCCGATTTAGGCCGGGGAGCCATCCGGCCTAACCTACTCCCCCCCGCCTCCCCCCAGGGAGCGGGCGCGGAAGTCGTCCACAGGCATCTGCTCCCCCGGCCTGCGGTGGAATCTCTGGAGGGGAGGGTGGTCCGAGCAGAGGGTGAATGGGCGCCTCCGCCCGACGCATCAGTCTGTAATACAAGAGGGAGAGAAAAGTTAGGGGTGCGGAGAAGGGGCTCTCCACAGAGGGCCTGCTTTACCCTCCTCGCCCTTCTCCTTTTCCCGTCTAGGGGGTACAGAAGACAGGGAAGAGGAAGAGTCACGTCTGGTCCTCGAGCGCCTCCCTTCCTCCAGGTCTCTGCTCCTCGAGCACCTCCCTTCCTCCACGTCTCTGCTCCTCTCTTCCTCCCTGTCTCTATGAAGTCTCTTGACAGCCGGGGAACGAGAGGCGGGGGACATGGAAGCTCGGGACAGGTGCGCGTCCCTCCCTCTGCCGTTTTCTTGTTGAGGCGGCGACGCCGGCCTCTTCTCCGTCTCCGTCCTTTAGTCTTTAATGGACCGGGGAAGGGCGCCGAAGGGCCGGCAACCCGGATCACCTGCCCGACCTCCCTTACTGGACATTCGCGGCGGAAGTGTCCGGGCCGCCTGCACCTCCAGCACTCCTGTCCTGCCGCCCGAGGGACCTTCCGTGGGCTAGGAGCAGCGCCCCCAGCGGCAGGACCCTGTGGCGGGAGAGAAGGAGAAGAAGAAGGGATGTTAGTGCGGGGCGGGGGCGTCGGTCGAGCCGGTGTGTGTCTCTGGGGAACGGGAGCAGGTCTTCTCCGGGGCGCCGGCGCGGGGCAGGCAGGAGCGGATGGCTGACCCTCCTGCGCCCGGGCTCTGGAGACGGTGACCAGGTGGTCCTCCGCCAGGGTGATGGCCGCGGCCAGGTCCGCCGGGCGGTGCCCGCGCACCCAGTCCGACATCGCCGCAGGGAGCCCCTCCAAGAACTGCTCCGCCACGATCTGCCCCATCAGCCGTTCCTCGCCAGCGGAGTCCCCCGGTCGCAGCCATCGCGTCGCTGCGTCCTTCAGCTGCCGGGCGAAGATGAACGGCCGATCAGCGGGCCCCAGCCTGGCTCCCCGAAACCGGCGGCGGTGGTCCTCCGCCGAGGAGCCCATCCGATCCAGGATGGCTCCCTTGATGTCCACGTACCGATCCCGGGAGGGCCCCGGCAGTCCGAGCGCCGCCGTCTGGGCATCCCCCGACAGCAGGGGGAGCAGCCGCACGGCCCACTCCGCCTCCGGCCAGCCGCACGCCGACGCCGTTGCCTCGAACGCCTCCAGGTATGACTGGGCATCATCGCTCCCAGTCATCCTGTGCAGGGCCATGCCGGAGAGCGAGGGACCCGGCGACGTTGTCCCCGCCCGGCCCAACATCGCCTCCAGCAGCTGCGTCTGCCTCTCCCTCTGCTCCTGTAGCGCCGCGAGCTGTTCCCTGGTGAGCACGGCCTCGTCCCGCCTCACCGCGGTGACCTCCGCCACCATCTGGGCCAGCGCCGTCGCTTGCTGCGGCTCCGCCATCACCTCTGTGCTGAGCCACATTGGGTGCCAAAATGTGACGGTTTCTCCGTCTCGTGGGTACTTTCAGCACAGAGTAGACGGAACCACAGCTAGTTCACAGTTTAGACGTTTTATTTAACACATATATTAACCAACACGGCAGCCGATCGCAGGCGTTTTGCTGCCGTCTGCCGTGTGTATTTGTCTGTCCGTGTCCGTGGCCGTGCTTCACTGGTTCATGCTCCTCTCTCCCTCTGTCCAGCACGCCACTATATCGGGAGGTGAGAGTGATTAACCACCTGGGAACCGGTGTGGCAATCACTCTCACCTGGCGCTGCTCTCCCGCGCCCTCTCCACACCTCTCTCCCGCAGCTGATGCACCACGCCCCCTCCACAAAGACCCTCCCTGAAAAAGAGAAACAATCAAAGTTAAGTCAGGTGACCTCACCCTTCTAACAGAATTCGAGGGATCATGTGAAACATATTCATTCGTGAAAACTGATGAAATTATTTAGCAACACTAGAATCTGGCACAAAGCTTTCAAGAAGCAGTATTGATGAATAACTGTATTTAGCGTGGACACTATAACTTCGAAGATTCTAAAATGCAGCAGAACAACATGCAATGAACAACACAGTACTTGGATGTAGAAGCTTCTGACTTACGTTGTATACTTTTTGCTCTTCCAGCCACGAACCTGAGGTAACACAGCATCCAGGACTATTTCGTGCACAGTCTGCACTATCTCATAACACAGGTCAGACAGCAGGATCACTGTGTTCAAATCTATGTTGTCTTCTGCCAACTGTAGCCATTGCCTGGAAGAAAAGAAGAGGAATGGTTAAGAAAACAAACATTTAAGCAGTGTGTGTGTGTGTGTGTGTGTGTGTGTGTGTATACAGCCACCGTTTCAGCTAACCTCTCTGTTATATCATTCAGAAATGTCATGGCCACATGCTCGAAGGTCGACCATGTTAACAGGGGGACCTCCAAATCGCTGCACCTCAGCTGGGCCTCCTCTACTGATGAAACCTGTCACAAACAATCAGGTTTAGATATTAAACAGTGTTCAGTTCAAAATGTGACATAACTATCAACATCTGATTAAATGTATTGATTAAATCTACAACATATGGTGAAAATGGAAAGTGTTGTGAATGCTGTCCTTTGAATAGAAACCAATTCACTTTTAGAAGTGTGATTTTCTAACCTCGTTATCCATGCCAGCGATGATATATGTGTCCAAACTCGATCAGATACGTTAATCTATCTTGTTTTTCTGTAGTTTTTACAGTCAAGGTGGAAATGATGATTTCTAACACTGAGTTGATGAACTTAAAGAAGAAACTGAACAGAACAAAGCTTTGTTCTTCACATTTATACCTGAGATCACTGTTCTATCGTGACGTAATCGTTCCATGCGCTCACGTGGCGTGTACACGCACGTGTACGCGCTCACACGCACGTTTGCCTCATGCAACTGTTAAGATGGAGAACGTCCATGTCACGGAAAATCCACTTCACGGAGCCGGACAGAAGATCATCGTGGATGTAATAGAGGTTTTCAACAGAGGAAGTAGTAACATGTAGTTAGCTGCAGCTAACAGCAGAAAGTCTCATATATTAATAAAGCAAACGCTGCGTGTTTGACTAATAACAACCTGACTTACACACTATCAACAATCTCTGCACACGTTTGAGCTTTGTTGTGTTAAGATAATAATAATAATACTAATACTACTAATAATAATAATAATAATAATAAAAATAATAATAATAGCCGAGGACCGGACTGGTTCAATGTTTATTAAAAACATATTGAGATGATTGCACATAGCCTGTTGAACGGAGACCTGACACAGTGTATATTATTTAACCATTAAATAAATAAAGCAATATTTTTATGGCTCTGTCAGTAATTTCAAGGGAAAACATTTTCAACAAGCAAAAAGTAAATGAACAAAAATATGTTCCTTGATATCAAGATAAATGCATTAATGAAACTGCATGCATTATAAACTGGAAATGAATTATGGTGCTGCTCTAAGATCCAACCAATCACTGCTTTCAAATACTAAAATGAGAAAATAATTATAATTTAAAAAAAGAATCCGTTGTATTGTTTCTAATGGCTCCATTCAAATGAAAAATAAATATAAATAAATAAAATACAAAACACACAGACAAAATACTTCCAAGAATAATCACACGCCTTGTAGAAACAAATGTAAAAATGTAAGTGAATTCAAGAGTGAAAATACATGAATGCTCTGTGATGCTCGCTTGTGTGAACCTGATACTTGGTGGTGTCTCATCTTTTCTACAAGCTTGGATGCGCAGCTGGAGCAGGCTGCTCTATACGTTCAGCAACGGTGTTTCTGCTCAGGCTACCGTTTCATAGTAGTTGTCTTTTACCTGGAATCACTGCGTCGCAAACTTTAAGCATACAGTGTTTGATAAACTCTCCCTCTGTAAATGGCCGGGCTCATTTTGCCACAATAAAACACGCCTTGACAGCGGCCTCGCTTTGTGCTTTGGCTTTTGTGAACAGAGCCTGTCGGGACCTTGTTTTAACTGTTCCACCTTTTTTAGCCTTTGTTCCGTTTCCATAATCTTGTCTTTGTTTGTGTGTTTCTGAGACGTTTCATAGCGCCTTCTCAGATTATATTCTTTCATTACAGCCACTCTTTCTCCACACAGAAGACACACAGGTTCGCCTTCTACCTCCGTGAACATGTACTCTGCCTCCCACCTGCTTTTAAAGCCCCTGTTCTCAGCGTCTACCTTCCGTTTAGACATTGTTTGGGAGACGTGTAGCTGAAAGTGGACAACTGCTCTGACTGCTGATGAATAATGAAGCTGCGGTCCGCTTGCTGCGCTGCAGTGAGTTCGCGGGCTACCGTTGCATTGTGGGGAATGTAGTGTTGGTGCGTGCAAAACATCTGTGGGCCTGTGGGCCGGTTCTAATACAAATTATCCTGATTTTTAATTCACCCAGATATTAAATATGTCATTCAAATAATAATTTGCAGGGAGACGCAGACAATATATACACAGAGTAATGGGAAACAGGTGGAAACAATCAAGGCGGGGAAGACAATCAGACAGGTGACACATGGGGAAGGGCAAGTGACCTGAAACGAGAGGAGTTATCTTTCAAAATAAAACAGGAAGTGACATGACAAGACAAAAACCCTGCTTGACCTCACCGCGGTGTGACAGTACCCCTCCCTCTAGAGCCGACTCCTGATGGCCCAGGTTGGTCAGGGTGGTCTCTATAAAAGTCCTCTATGAGACTATGGTCCATGATGTGCCCATTGTCGCTCCTCTGGACCGTACCCCTCCCAGTCCACTAGGTACTGCTTGCCCCGGCCCCGGTTGCGCACAGCCAGTAACTTCTTGACCTTATAGACCGGACCTCCGTCCACTACCTCAGGGGGAGGAGGGGGTGGGAGGGCCAGGACCATGGGACTCTCCTTGACCGGTTTGACCTGACTTACGTGAAAAGTAGGGTGGACACTGAGAGTCTGGGGCAGGCGAAGGCGAACCGCTGCAGGTCCGATAACCTTGGCGATGGGGAAAGGCCCCATGAAAGGGAGGTGCTAGCTTTTTGGAGAGGGCTTTGAGGTGGAGGTTCTTGGCTGAAAGCCACACCCTCTGGTCTGGCTGGTACGCCGGAGTGGGTTGTCTTTTCCGGTCTGCCGCCCTTTTTACCCGGTCCCCCTGGCGGATGAGGAGCTGCCGGGCGGCTGTCCAGGCTCGTCGGCATCGGTGGACCATGGCGTGGGCAGAGGGCACCGACACTTCTGGCTCCTGATCTGCGAAGACAGGAGGCTCATAACTGTATACACATTTGAAAGGCGAAAAACCTGTGGCTGAGGTGGGCAGGGAGTTGTGAGCATATTCAACCCAGACCAGGTTTCTTGCTCCATGTGGAGGGGTTCTGGGACACCAGACATCGGAGGCTGGTCTCCAGCTGCTGGTTGAGGCGCTCGGTCTGGCCGTTGGCCTCCCGGTGATAGCCCGACGTAAGGCTGACTGTTGCCCCGATGAGTCGACAAAACTCCCTCCAGAAGCAGGATATGAACTGGGGCCCCCGGTCAGAAACGATGTCCCTAGGAAAACCGTGGACTTGAAAGACATGGTCAATCATAATTTCAGCCAGTCTTCTTGGCTGAAGGCAGTTTGGGCAATGCTATGAATCTTGTCATTTTAGAAAATCTGTCCACCACCGTAAGAACCGTGGTGTTACCTTGGGAGACCGGGAGCCCTGTGACAAAGTCCATAGAAATGTTGGCCCATGGTCTGGTGGGGATGGGAAGCGGTTGGAGAAGTCCCATTCGCCGACCGGAAGAAGTCTGGCGCAGACCGAGCAAGCCACGACGTATTCTCGGACGTCCCGCTGCATGGACCGCCACCAGAACCTCCGAGTGATAGCAAACATGGTCCGGCGAACCCCCGGATGACAGGTAAGCAGCGAGGTGTGAGCCCAGTGGATCACCTGTGTGGGCAGCTCAACTGGAACAAACAATCGATTCTCAGGGCACCCACTAGGTGGCGGGCTCTCACCGATTGCCTGCTTGACCTCCTTTTCTATTTGCCAAGTCACCGCTCCGACCACACAGGTTCGTGGAAGGATGGGCTCTGGTTCTTTGGCAACAGGCTCAGGGTCGTAGAGACGTGACAGGGCATCGGGCTTGACATTCTGGGACCCCGGCCTGTAAGAAAGAGAAAACGAGAAACGGTTAAAAAAAAGGGCCTACCTTGCTTGGCGATAATTCGTTCTCTTGGCTTTACGTATATATTCTAGGTTCTTGTGGTCGGTCCAGACGATGAACGGGTGTTCCGCCCCCTCAAGCCAGTGTCTCCACTCCTCCAAAGCCAGCTTGACCACCAACAGCTCCCGGTTGCCGACGTCGTAGTTTCGCTCCGCCCGGGACAAGCGGCGTGACAAGAAGGCGCTGGGAGTATTAAACCCGATCTTCCATTCATCCCCCTGCCTGATCCTGATTAAATGATAAGCGTTGCGTAAATCTAATTTGGTAAATACCTTAGCTTGTTGGAGTTGGTCAAAAACGAATGTCATGAGGGGCAGGGGGTATGGCGTTCAAGGGGTGATGGCGTTTAAGGGGCTGTAATCAATGCAGGGCCTAAGAGATCCGTCCTTCTTCTTCACAAAGAAGAAACCGGCCCCCGCTGCTGATGAGGAAGGACAGATAAGCCCCGCCTTCAGCGATGACTCGATGTACTCCCTCATGGCTGCCCTCTCCGGACCAGAGATGGAATACAACCGGCCCTTGGGAATGGGGGAGCCAGGGATGAGATTTATGGCACAGTCATAAGGCCGGTGTGGGGGAAGTGCCAAGGCCTTGGTTTTGCTAAAAACCTCGTTGAGGTGGTGGTAACAGAGAGGCACGGACCTCAGGTCGGGGTTCTCAGAATCTGTGGCAGGTGATACAGAAAAGTTATTAATAGCAGTCATGTATTCTTTGAAAATAAACTAAATCAAAATCGCTCACAATGAGGAAAAACAAAAGGCTATGAAACATTAACTTAAAGGCGCTCAAAATACGAGGCTGAAAACACACTAAGCTAAATATAAAGAAACAAAAGGACTAGACTAAGAAGTATAACAGAAATTCACTCTTACGAGGAAGGCAAAACAAAAGATCACTAGAGCTAAGACACTATGGCTGTGGGCTATGAACAGAAAATCACTCTTACGAGGAAGGCAAAACAAAAGATCACTAGAGCTAAGACACTATGGCTGTGGGCTATGAAATAAGGCAGGGGTGGCCAACCCGCGGCTCCCGAGCCTCATGCGGCTCTTTAACTAGTTTCATGCAGCTCTTCAGGAGCTTTCACATGACATGCGTCAAATATAATTGGCTGGCGTTGCCATTCATTCCCCCTACGGCTAGATGGCACGCTGACCAGGTAAGCCTGTTTGAGTGATGTGAAACGGGCGACAATAAAATCTTTGGCGCGACATTAATTGCGTTGTAAACAATTTTCCGTCATGTTAGCTCTCACAATGGCAGGGGAAAAAAGCACAGCCAAACGAAAATATGAAGAAGAACATGGGACGTTTTTGACAGAGTGGGAGAGTTTATATTTTTTTGTTGAACGTAATGGCAAGCCGATCCGATCAGCATTAGCGCATTTTAAAGCTTCAAATCTTCAGCGTCACTTCAGCTCACTCCATCCTAACATTGAACAGGAATTTCCAAAAGGGACTGAACTTCGCAAGCACAAGTCTCACTAAGCAGCATAGTAAGAGAAAAATGTTGTTGAAAATTATTCTATTTTGTGGACTTGCTTGAACTGAGAGTTTGTGTGTGTAAGACAGTGCACACAATGTTAGCTGTTTAAAATAACTGATATTATCATGTTGGTGTGGTTATTTTCATTAAATCTGGCTGAGCAGAGGTCTGTGTGTGCGTGCATACATGATTAAGGAATGGGATGATGTTCATGTGTGCCCATGTGTATGATGTGGCTCTTTGCAGTAACACAGAAAAAAAAGTGGCTCTTGGTCTCTGACTAGTTGGCCACCCCTGAAATAAGGCTTGGGTGAACGATACAAGAGACGAAACACTTCGGCACGGGACAAAGGGAGACGCAGACAATATATACACAGGGTAATGGGAAACAAGTGGATACAATCAGGGCTGGGAAGACAATCAGACCGGTGACACATGAGGAAGGGCAAGTGACCTGAAACGAGAGGAGTTATCTTTCAAAAGAAAACAGGAAGTGACAAGACAAGACAAAAACCCTGCTTCGCTTGACCTCACCAAGGTGTGGAAGTTTTTTCTGATCTGATTTTGGGACAATTTTAACTTCTTCAATCCGAGACTCCAAGACTTTTTACACGACACACTCACCCCTATAGTGATGAAGTGTTTCGAGAGGATAGTCATGACCCACATAAAGAAGACTATCCCGGACACCTTGGACCCTTTACAGTTTGCCTACCGTCGGAACAGTTTCAACGACGATGCAATCAACACCGTCATCCATACCATCCTCACCCACCTGGAGGCCAAGGACACGTACTGCTCTTCATTGACTACAGCTCGGCGTTTAACACAATATTACCACAGAAACTCTCGGATAAGCTCCTCAACCTCGGATTGACACTGCTCTCTGCAACTGGGTGCTGAAAACCTTCAAGTTCCTCGGGACTTTCATCAGTGAGGACCTCACCTGGTCTCACAATGCACAGCAGAGCCTTAAAAAAGCCCAGCATCAACTGTACTTCCTGAGAAGGCTGAGGAAATTTGGTATGCCATCCAAGATTCTCAGCACCTTCTACAGGTGTACGGTCGAGAGCATCCTTACCAGCTCCATCACTTTCTGGAGCAGCCTTCCCCTCATTTCAGGACATTTACTCCACTAGGACCATCCGGAGAGCACACAACATTATCAAAGACAATACACATCCACAACACAGACTCTTCACGCTGCTGCCATCAGGCAGACGCTACCGTAGCCTGAGATCCAGGACAACAAGGCTGTCAGGACCACAAGGTCAAACAGCTTCTACCCACAGGCAATCACTGTTGAACAGCTCCGTCATTAAAAACTGATTTACATTCACCCTCACATACCTTCACACCTCAGCCACCCCCACATACACTACTGCTGCTACCTGGTTGAATGTGCATTACTGCTGAATCTGTGCAATAATAATAATCAAGCCTTAAAGTTTACGTCTGTCCGTCCTGGGAGAGGGATCCCTCCTCTGTGGCCCTTCCTGAGGTTTCTTCCACCTTTTTTCCTGTTAAAGGTTTTTTGGTGGGCAAGTTTTTCCTCACTCGAATCGAGGGTCTAAGGACAGAGGGTGTCACTCCCTGTACAGATTGTAAAGCCCTCTGAGACAAATGTGATTTGTGATTTTGGGCTATATAAATAAAATTTGATTTGATTTGATTTGATTTGATTTGATTTGATTTGATTTGATTTGATGTTTGTGTTCAAACTTTTTTTTTCTTTTCTGTGATTTCTGTATTTGTGGTTAAGTTAATGTCTGCTGGTATTTGTGTTGTCAGGGAGGATGCAAAGGAAGAATTTCATTGTTCAGTGTGACTGTTTGTCTTACTGGGCATGTGACAAATAAAAATCTTGAAACTTGAATCTTGAATCAAGGCAAAGGACGGCAACAGAATAAATAGTAGTCTGTTGTAGGCTCGATCGTTCCTACCCAGTGCAATAAGACTGTACAACACAGCTACCTCGGCAAGAGCCACAATAACACAACTGTAATAACCTACTTTTTAACCTTCTTAAGGCTAAATATATGACACAGTCCTATATATACATATTATTATTATTAATATTATCATTGTTATTATATACTGTAGTACTATACTGTACTATATATTGTATTACTATTATTATCATTGTTTATTATTATTATTTTATTATTATTACTATATACTGTCTTAGTTAATACACATGGTCATTATCAGTATCCTTTTATCAGTAGCATTTTATTTTGTTTATTTTCTTATTGTATTTGTATATTCTATTCATATTATTATTTATATTTTAGCTCTTTTTATTCCTTTTTTTTCCCGGACTACTGTGATACCTTAAATTCCCTTCGGAGATAAATAAAGTTATCTATCTATCTATCTATCTATCTATCTATCTATCTATCTATCTATCTATCTATCTATCTATCTATCTCCTAAAGATTCACTGACTTTTTGTGGCATGTTTTGATTTATTAATACACGGTATAGTTAGGATTCTTAATTAAAACACTGTAATGCTTGTCCACAAATGTTATCACAAGTACCTTATGCAAAGCCCTCAAGGGTTAGGACAATATTGTAGAAACAATATAACACTTAAGTGAAAAATGAAAGCTAAAAAGGACACAAGACCACAACCCCCTCATCTCAACAGCACAGTTGTTGTTTCTCTACCCATTTCAAAGGTGGCATCTTGACCTCATCTTGATAGAAATGGACAGAAACATGCTGCAGACATGGACAAATATCATTTTTAACTTTTCAGTTTCTCCTGGGGGGCTCTAAAGAACAGTTTATGAATAAATAGTTGATATTGTAAATTTACATCTGAATACATTAAATAAAATGGTTTTATAATAAATATTGGCGTGTACTTTATTTGTAATTAATTTCACAACATTTAGTATTGTATTTTTATTGAAGGTGATTGATGATAATTATTTGGTAGAAATCTGTAAAATAACGGTATATTCCTGCAGAACTTTAAGCACTGTCCCTTTATTGAAAATGATTGGAGAAAAAAAAAGTAAAATAATGGTATTTTACTATAAAAATGTTAATGAAAATTTCTGTAAATTTAATGTTTTTGCATGTTATTGGAATTACAATATTTTAATTTAATGTTACGGTTTCAGTAGCTGCCAGTAATTTTTTTTAATAGTGCAGTGTGTGAACCTGCAGTTGCCTCCAGTTTGCTCTGCTTATGGCATCATCATGGCCACAAATAGCGAGTCATAGAACATAGAAGCGACTGCAACACTTCACCTGAGATACTCTCTTATGTGTTTGACCATCTCATACTTGCCAAAGATAACTAAAGCAGCCACTACTGACTGATCTATCATGTTTGGTGTTTTGCCAAACGCTCTACTAGCAGAAAACTGAGTTCTGGCTGACTGAATACTCGCTGCTGCATATCTAAAGTATTGTGTGTGAGGCCGCTGTCAAGGCGTGTTTTATTGTGGCAAAATGAGCCCGGCCATTTACAGAGGGAGAGTTTATCAAACACTGTATGCTTAAAGTTTGCGACGCAGTAATTCCAGGTAAAAGACAACTACTATGAAACGTGAGCCTGAGCAGAAACACCGTTGCTGAACGTATAGAGCAGCCTGCTCCAGCTGCGCATCCAAGCTTGTAGAAAAGATGAGACACCACCAAGTATCAGGTTCACACAAGCGAGCATCACAGAGCATTCATGTATTTTCACTCTTGAATTCACTTACATTTTTACATTTGTTTCTACAAGGCGTGTGATTATTCTTAGAAGTATTTTGTATTTTATTTATTTATATTTATTTTTCATTTGAATGGAGCCATTAGAAACAATACAACGGATTCATTTTTTTTATTATTATTTTCTCATTTTAGTATTTGAAAGCAGTGATTGGTTGGATCTTAGAGCAGCACCATAATTCATTTCCAGTTTATAATGCATGCAGTTTCATGAATGCATTTATCTTGATATTAAGGAACATATTTTTGTTCATTTACTTTTTTGCTTGTTGAAAATGTTTTCCCTTGAAATTACTGACAGAGCCATAAAAATATTGCTTTATTTATTTAATGATTAAATAATATACACTGTGTCAGGTCTCCGTTCAACAGGCTATGTGCAATCATCTCAATATGTTTTTAATAAACATTGAACCAGTCCGGTCCTCGGCTATTATTATTATTGTTATTATTATTATTATTATTATTATTATCTTAAAACAACAAAGCTCAAACGTGTGCAGAGATTGTTGATAGTGTGTATGTTACAGGTACCGGCTGGTACCGAGTAAACAGATATATAGATTCTGTAAACAGGACAAATGAGTGAGACAGGGCAACTTTGCTTCCGCTCGTTTCAGCCTCGCTCAGCAGAATGAGGGAAACCGTCCGTGATGTCCCAAAAGTCGTAAAGCGACTGCTGTAAACACCTGACAGAGTGCCCCGCTGCCCCCTGCTGGCTATCGATGGGTTTAACATCTTAATTTCCCACAACAGAAATCAGTGCGCTGCCTATTGTAGACAGGTTAAAAGCATAATGCTATTATTAAAACAAAATACACCATCAAAATTGTGACTTCACAATTGTGGCGTCACACATTCCCCAACAAAAATAGAAATGGCTCCAGACATTTAAACCCTTATTCTGAAAACTTCAACATATAACACACATCTTCAGTATAACAATGGCATGTTGTATGGGCTGAGTGGATAAGCATATGGAATGTAAGGTGCAAACCCTGTGAGTGGCGAGATATGGTAAGGTGTCGGCCATGCAGGTATGAAAGGGGAGGTTGGTGTGGTAACTGCATTGACAGTGGTGCGAGGTTGTAGTGAGGGTTCACCTAGAGTTTGATATGTGAACATCTGTCGTGGCCTCCTTTCTCTAGCAGACCTCCTAATCCCTCCGGCCGTTTCCGCTACTGGGGTGGGTGAAAACCTCTCATCATCATTAGGAACTGACAGCCTATCTCCTCCACTGTCCATCTCAGGTGGTAGTGAGTCAGCGAGTGGCCGCGCTGCGGGCTGACCATCCCTTTGACATCCATTCTCATCGGCGGGTGCATTAACATGCCTCTCTTCCCTACCAGATACTGGGACATGTCTATCTTCCCTTTCAGAGGTGAGATCCAAATGGGTCCCAGCAGGTAGGTAATGATCACAGTCTCCGCTTTCATGTCTTGTTCGCTTTACAGGAACTCTCAACCAATAACCTGCAGTGTTCTCATCTGAATCAGAACAACTTGTGTCACTTCCTTGTTTTCTCCTGTCTTTGTCACATAATCGGTTATAACTTGATCTGGTTTGTCTCTTTGGTACATGTTTTAGTCTCTGTGGTGGGGCCTCAACAGGTAGATCATTTACCAGTAGCAGCAAATTGCGGTGAAGGACTCTGGTCTTGCGTTTGTCTCCTGCTTCAGAGTAGACAACATACACAGGGTTTTCTGCTATCTGCTCTTTAACTACATAAATGTTTTTTTCCCAGTACGACCGAAGTTTCCCTGGGCCGCCCCGCTCCCCAAGATTCCTCACCAGTACCCTGTCCCCAGGATGCAAAACTACACCCTTCAGTCTTTTGTCATAATAGGACTTGCCTCGTGCGCTTGCCTGTTTACTGTTTTCACTGGCAATTCTGTACGCTTCAGTCATCTTTTTAGCCCACTTTTCTGCATAGCTGTTGTGTGATTCTGTACTCTGCTCGCCTACCAGACCAAACAACAAGTCTACTGGGAGACGGGGATGGTGTCCATACAACAGAAAGTAGGGGGAATATCCTGTGGATTCATGACGCGTACAATTGTAGGCGTGCACAGTTTTTTGAAGATGATCTTTCCACCGCTCTTTCTCTTCATCGGCGAGCGTCCTCAGCATCTGCAACAGAGTCCTGTTAAACCTTTCGGCTGGATTTCCCTGAGGGTGGTATGGCGTCGTCCTCGAATGTCCAACTCCAGACTTCTCCCGCAGAGTCCTAAAGAGGTCATTTTCAAACTCACGACCTTGGTCGTGGTGTAACCTGCCGGGATATCCAAAGCGTGGGATGAACTCGTCAAAGATACGATCAGCCGCTGTCCGACCAGATTTGTTCCTCGTCGGATACGCCTGAGCGAATCTGGTGAAATGATCCACCACGACCAGGATATATTCATATCCGCCCCGACTGGTTTCGAGATGGAGGTAGTCTATACACACCAGGTCCAATGGCGAGTTTGAAGTGATTGAGCCCATTGGAGCACGCACATGTCCAGTGGGTTTCTTTTGTTTTATACAAGGGCACTTCCTCGTAACATATTCATCAATTTCCTTTGCCATGTACGGCCAGTAGAACCTCTCCCTAGCCAGAGATAGTACTCGCTCTGTGCCAATGTGTCCCATGTCATCATGGAGGTGCCTTAATGCTATGGGCCTGTATCTGGCAGGGAGGACTAACTGTTGTCTTTCCTGGGCCCGTCGGTACAAAAGTCCATCACTTAAGCACAATTTGCTCCACTCATGAAGGAGTTTCCTTGCTGCTCTGTTCACTGTTTTCCGTATGTCATTTGTCAGGACCGTGTTTGTCTCCTTTAGTTTAATGATCTCTCCCACTGCTTGATCTTCCCTTTGCGCTTTGGCCAACTCCTCCTTACTGATAGTTGGCAGAGTTGTAGGGGGTTCTTGGTTGGCATTTGTGGCGAGAACAAGGGCAGCAACCCAAGCAACATCCTGCTCCTGAGCTGCTTTAGTTCCATTCCAAGTGGCCTGCACCACTTCCTGTGACATCTCTTCCGTGCACTCTTTCACATACTTATCAATGTCGAGGGGCATGCGAGACAAAGTGTCGGCATCTGTGTTTGTCTTGCCAGGTCTGTACTTGATCTCGAACCTAAAGTCAGACAAGTCCCCAACCCAACGGTGCCCAACAGCATTGAGCTTGGCCGAACTCATAACATAAGTTAAGGGATTGTTATCAGTATAAATGGTGAAGTGTGGGGCGTAATACAAATAGTCTCTAAACTTTTCACACACTGCCCATTTAAGTGCCAAAAATTCCAATTTCCCACTGTGCAGACGATAGTTCCTCTCGGCCGGTGTCAGCGTTCTGGAACCATAACCAACGACTCTCAGTTTACCGTCCTGATGCTGATAGAGCACGGCCCCAAGACCATGTTCCGAGGCGTCGGTGTGTAACTGGAATGGTAGGCCAAAATCAGGGTAAGCCAAAACCGGGGGATTGGTGAGCCTGTTAATGAGGTGCTCCAGCACTTCCTGGTGCTCTCCAGCCCATGCCACAGGGGCCTTGGAGGACAGTTGAGGGCCTTTGGTCTTTATTTGGGGGGGGTGTACAGTTGACAGGCCAGGCTTAACCTTGAGAAGCTCATACAATGGTTTCGCAATGCGTGAGAAATCCTGGATGTAGCTACGGTAATAGCTGAGGAAGCCCAACAGCCGTCTCACATCACCAACTGTATGAGGGGTCTTTGCCTTGAGAGACTGCACCGCTTCCAGGTCCCTTGGGTCAATGTGCACACCTTCTGCCGACACTAGGCGACCCACATACCTCACTTGTCTGCGAAATAGTTCACATTTTTCCGGTCTTAACTTTACACCATGTTTTTGAAGGGCTCTCAGGACTTTGCGAAGCCCCTCAACATGTTCCTCAAACGTTTTGGAATAGCAAAGGATGTCGTCTAAGTAGGGGATACAACATTCATCCCTGAGTGAGATCAGCATCTCTTCCATACTCCTTTGGAAGGCTGCCGGGGCATTTGAGAGGCCAAAGGGTATTCTGACCCACTCATACAATCCCCACGGCGTGACAAAGGCTGTGAGATGTCTTGAGCCCTCTGCCATGAAGCCTTGGTGATACGCCTTCCCCTGATCAAGGATGCTGAACCAAGAGTGTCCCCCTAAGGTGTCAGTCAGATCTTGGAGGTAGGGGATGCCTGTCGGGGACGGTTTTTTGGTTCAGTAACCGATAGTCAATACAAAGGCGTAGCGACCCGTCCTTTTTGCGGACACACACAACAGGGGCTGCATAGGGGGACTTTGACTTAACAATCCACCCCTTTGCTAAGAGATCCTGAATGTACTCTTTTACTTCCGCAAATAGTGGCTTTGGGACAGAGGAGTAGGCTTTCTGCACAGGGATGTCATCTTTGGTGTTTATTGCCAGCTGTAGGCTTGGAATACAGCCAATATCGTTAGCATCCCTTGCAAAAGCAGCTGACTCCTCATAGAGCATTTTGCTCACAATCTCTTGCTGCTCTTCACTGAGGTGACTTATCTCAACTGGTGGCTGCCACTGGGACGGTGCACAGGTCGGTTCATCTGGCGCGGTAGTGATACTCTGGACCATTACACCCTTCTTGTCAGGTGAGTCTGTCTCAACAATTTTTTTGATTGGTTGGATGGTGCCAAGTGAGGATTTTCTGGGCAGAGTAATGTCATGTTTTGTATAATTTCCCAGGGGCACAGCTACATAGGGGTTTCTTTCGTTCTGAATTTCCAGCAAGCCCTCGCCTATGTCTAGCTGCTGTAGCTCTACACAACTTTCTTCTGGTTCAAACAATACTAATGCGTCAACTGGGTCGAGCTGAGGCGGCACCTTACACTTTACCCAGGTTACACTACCTGCAGGGATTACTTTATCTTTCTGCCCTATCCTTAAGCGTCCCTGAGGTGCATCAGTTTTTTTGGTCTGCACAAAGTGTACAATTGTCTTTGCTGTGTCATTAGGGATGGACATAGCTCCACCTAACAACTGAGTTAAGACGGGGATTAGTCTCTCTGGTTTTCCCTGAATCACACTCTCCACCACATTGAAACCGATCAGCGGCACTTCCAGGGGTACTGAACTCACGAGGAAAGGTACATTGATGGACAAGTTGGGGTCTTCATTTCCTGGCAGATTTACAGTAATAACAACCCATCCCTCAAAGGGAATGAGCTCCCCATCTACAGCATACACATCCAGTTGTGTTTCATTCTCCAAGAGTTCCATGAGCTCAGAGATCGGCCGAACCTCAAGATCAGGTAAGTACTTATCTTTCCAGGACCTCTCTACTATGCTGACTTGAGCCCCTGTGTCTACAAGAGCAGTAACCGCCAGGCCATTAAGGAGGCACTTAGTTAAAGCTTTCCTGCCTATTAATTTGGTAATTTGGTAATTACTGGATGGTGGGGAGTCCTGAGAGGGCGCTGCAGTGGTTGCCTTGCGACTATTCCTTTTGTCTATTTTAGCTGACTCAGCGGTTGTGGGTTGTTTGTTTGTTCCACGCGTGAGATGACTGACTGCTAATGTAGCTTCCACCCGGTGGGACTGAGGACCGGCTCCGGTTACTGTTTGTCCCCCTGCAGCAACCGGTTCGCGTTTCCCTGGCGTTTGGGGTGTTTTAGACAACCAACAGCTCTGTGTCCCTCCTCACCACAAGTAAAGCAGTGTCTACAGTCCGGCAAGCCCCTTTCCACGCACTTTGTACATCCATATAGTCTCTCTTTTCTGTTCACTTGAGGTTTGGCTGGCGAACAGTTACAGACATGGTCCTTTTGAACTGCCTCTGCAAGCGAGTCCACTAGCTTCGTTAGCACATCAAGTTTGTCTGCCAGCTGCTGTACAGTGTCTGGTTTGGTTTTCTGTTCAACAGTCTCTTTTCTGGCCTTTGTTTGTTTCACCATTTCTCCCTCTACTTGTGCACTATGCGCAGCTGTGTGTCTCAGGCGGTGTGCTGAGCCCAAGCGCCGCTGTCGCTCACTCTCGTCACTTGTTATTTTCATTACGTGTTTCAGGATTGTCTCATCCGTAACTGTGTGGTCTGACAGCAAGGGCTTCAGCTCCCTGCGAATGTCATTGTGTTTGTGTCCTATTCCTTGATACACTGTGTGCAGGAAGACACCTTGTATGGTATCTGGGCTGTACTTCATTTCCGCTTCAGATTGTTTTGATGAGAACAGGATTCTCTGTTTCAGTCCAATAACACGATAAAGGAATTGCTGAGGGGTTTCGTGTTCGTTCTGCCTCGCACACATTAGCTCTTGAAATAGTTCTGTGCTATTTCTCTCCCCTAAGTGCGACTGCAGGAATCCCTTAAGCTCTGTTACACTCATATCTTCCTTATTGACAAGCATGTCCTTGAAATCTCCTGGCTTTATCATCCTTAACACTCCTCTAACTATCTCGGAGTCGGTGAAATTGTCCTTTACCCCTTCTTCAATCTGCCTACACACACTATTGTAACTTATGTCCGATGAGTGATCCCCAATTTGGCCTCCCTGAACTTTGAATTCACGGCGTTGTATGTATGAGAGATCTCGGAGGGGCACTACTGGTTCCATTGTGTGATGTGGGACAGCTTTTGGTCGTGTGCTCCTGTGCAGGGGGATACTGTCCAGTGAATTTGGTTCAGTGAGTGTAGGTTGTGCAGGGGGATGTTGTGTGGTAGCTTGTGATGTGGGCACATTTACTAATTGGAGGATCTTCTTACTAAGGTCCTCATAATTCAAAAGCATTTGCTGAATATTATCTGGCAAAACATTGGTGTTGGTCAGTGTAGCACTATCAGCTGTGGCTGTATGAGCTAACTCAACAGTAGGAGAGGTGACATTTACAGACACTGACTCTACAGGTAATGTGATATCACCATGAGACTGCACAATATTATCAATTACATCTTTCAGGGCTAGCAATTGACTCATACCACTGTCCTCAGAGTCTAAAAGATCCTTACTGTACATAAAGGCATGGATGTATTCAAAACACCCCTCTGCGTCCCCGCTTAAGAGCTCCGATGGGTCCTTGCCTGGAACTGGGCCAACATCTTCAGCAATCTGGAGAAGTTCATTAGGCGACAGGGAAAGCAGGCTCTTCCTGATGTCCCACACCAGGCTCTTCCTCTCTGTGTCGGCCATGGCAACGTCTTCCCCAGTACTACAGCAGGTCACTCAGGTTCAGCTCCAGTCTCCGCTACCCCTCTGCTCTCGGTAGGTCGCAGCTCTCCTGGCTCCTCACAACAGCTCACCTTCAGGAACAGGCGCCAGGCATTGTACAACCAGCTCGCTCTTCTGGTCGCAGATAATGTAGGTTTTTGGGATCAGCTACTAGCCAGTATGGAGTGCCGATCCCGGACGAGCCCCCAAGAATCTGTTACAGGTACCGGCTGGTACCGAGTAAACAGATATATAGATTCTGTAAACAGGACAAATGAGTGAGACAGGGCAACTTTGCTTCCGCTCGTTTCAGCCTCGCTCAGCAGAATGAGGGAAACCGTCCGTGATGTCCCAAAAGTCGTAAAGCGACTGCTGTAAACACCTGACAGAGTGCCCCGCTGCCCCCTGCTGGCTATCGATGGGTTTAACATCTTAATTTCCCACAACAGAAATCAGTGCGCTGCCTATTGTAGACAGGTTAAAAGCATCTTAATGCTATTATTAAAACAAAATACACCATCAAAATTGTGACTTCACAATTGTGGCGTCACATGTAAGTCAGGTTGTTATTAGTCAAACACGCAGCGTTTGCTTTATTAATATATGAGACTTTCTGCTGTTAGCTGCAGCTAACTACATGTTACTACTTCCTCTGTTGAAAACCTCTATTACATCCACGATGATCTTCTGTCCGGCTCCGTGAAGTGGATTTTCCGTGACATGGACGTTCTCCATCTTAACAGCTGCATGAGGCAAACGTGCGTGTGAGCGCGTACGCGTGCGTGTACACGCCACGTGAGCGCATGGAACGATTACGTCACGATAGAACAGTGATCTCAGGTATAAATGTGAAGAACAAAGCTTTGTTCTGCTCAGTTTCTTCTTTAAGTTCATCAACTCAGTGTTAGAAATCATCATTTCCACCTTGACTGTAAAAACTACAGAAAAACAAGATAGATTAACGTATCTGATCGAGTTTGGACACATATATCATCGCTGGCATGGATAACGAGGTTAGAAAATCACACTTCTAAAAGTGAATTGGTTTCTATTCAAAGGAAACCATTCACAACACTTTCCATTTTCACCATATGTTGTAGATTTAATCAATACATTTAATCAGATGTTGATAGTTATGTCACATTTTGAACTGAACACTGTTTAATATCTAAACCTGATTGTTTGTGACAGGTTTCATCAGTAGAGGAGGCCCAGCTGAGGTGCAGCGATTTGGAGGTCCCCCTGTTAACATGGTCGACCTTCAAGCATGTGGCCATGACATTTCTGAATGATATAACAGAGAGGTTAGCTGAAACTGTATACATACATACATACATACACACACACACACACACACACACTGCTTAAATGTTTGTATTCTTAACCATTCCTCTTCTTTTCTTCCAGGCAATGGCTACTGTTGGTAGAAGACAACATAGATTTGGACACAGTGATCCTGCTGTCTGACCTGTGTTATGAGATAGTGCAGACTGTGCATGAAATAGTCCTGGATGCTGTGTTACCTCAGGTTCGTGGCTGGAAGAGCAAAAAGTTTACAACGTAAGTCAGAAGCTTCCACATCCAAGTACTGTGTTGTTCATTGCATGTTGTTCTGCTGCATTTTAGAATCTTTGAAGTTATAGTGTCCACGCTAAATACAGTTATTCATCAATACTGCTTCTTGAAAGCTTTGTGCCAGATTCTAGTGTTGCTGAATAATTCCATCAGTTTTCACCAAAGAATATGTTTCACGTGATCCCTCGAATTCTGTTAGAAGGGTGATATCAGCTGACTTAACTTTGATTGTTTCTCTTTTTCAGGGAGGGTCGTAATTATGACACAGTGACAGAGGACGACATAGAAGCCTGCCTTGACAATTCTCTTCATGAATGTCTTGGTGAATTGTTAGATGTTGTACTGAAAAGGTCAGACAACTCTGATCATTTGCGTCAGCTGATTGCAAAAGAGGTGGCCATTAAGGTGAACCGATCCCTTATGAAACATGTCTCCTCTTCCACTGAGTATGGGGAGTATTTGCTGGGTGAAACCCCTGGATTTCACACTAGGCAGATGGTTTACTACATGGCTAAGATCTTACGCAGCTGCGTGCTCAAGAAGGGCCCTCTCAAGACCTCTGCTAAAAAATTCGTGGACAATAATGTGACAGAGGTATCCCAACCGGATTACGTCACCATCATAGAGGAGTTGAGCATAAATAAAGACAAGAAACCTGCTAAAGCTGGAGTCTTATTTACTCCGGCCACAAAGCCAAAATGGATGAAAGAAAAATCCTTTCTCGCTGTGTTTCTTGGAAAACTGCTGGATCACATTGCCCAGACCACCAAGACATCAGTATCAGATATGGACTTCGACAGGGTTTGGAAAGATCTTAGAGTGAAAATTGTGGGAGACGCAGGTTTCATTGCCCCAAAGACTGTTGAAAACCTTCACCTCAGCATATTCGAGATACTTCGCCAAGAATTTGGATCTGCAAAGAAGCTGCAGGCTGCCGTCATATCTGGAAATCCAGAATTTGCAGAAGCGGTTTCAAGAGCATTAAAATCACAGCTGAAAAAAGCTGTTACACAAAAAACCTTTCGTAACAAAGCGAAGAAGTTACGCGTGGGTGGGAGAAATAAAGTTGTTCCAGTCTGTGACGTCAACATGCCAGTGTCCCACTGTGAGGTAGTCCACCTGGAAGATGACGTGAGACTCACAAATCCGGAGCAACGGGAGTCCTCTAACATCAGCAGGATCTTCTCTTCTATATCCAAGGTTCTGAGGAAACCGTTCAACTGGATCAGCGGCGGATTCCAGTGCAGCTAATTCAGACAAATATGTGAATCTCTTAACAAGGATGTGCAACGTTAGTTAGACATCTTTCTTAAGAGTCAGGGTGCATGGCAAGGAGGGAGGGAGGGATGGGAACCTTCACTGAAGCATACTCAAGATGCTCTGCCGGGAATGTGAATCTTCGTCATATCTACAAATACAGAATTTGTAGAAGCAGTCAAACGGGTTAAAATCACAGCTGGAAAATTCAACACAAAACAGCTTTGGAAACAAAGTGAAGCGGTTATTGGGGGGGTGGGAGAAATACAGTTGTATACGCCGATGTCCCACAGTGAGGTAGTCCACCTGGTGGGTGACGTGACACTTGCGAGTCCGAAGAAACAGAAGGGCTCTAACATATGTGCATAACAGCATATGTGAATCTCTTAAGAAGGATGTGTAATTTTGGAGCAGGGTCGATACTTTGACATTGTAGAGCTAAAGCTTCCTGTAGATACAAGCTAATATTTTTATGGTTGTTGCAACAGTCACAGGGATGCGGGCCACGTGGTTTGCACGATCAGTCAGGTGATAAAATCAGCTGTTCACCCTGTGAATTTGGAATTGAGAGGATGAGTAGGGGATATCATACTTTTGCTGACCGCATGATCCTGGAGGTAAACTGATTTTATGGATTGTTGGACATCTTCAATTCTTGTGTTTCAACATGAATAAATATACAAATCAGAACTCCAGTGATGTTTTAATGAACAGCCAGCGTGTCCAGCAGGTAAAGCCTTTCCCCTACTCAGCCTCTCAGTACTATATCTTGTTTAATAGTCACCCAAATACTTTCAAACTTTAGCTCTACTTTGTCAAACGACCTAACCTGTTCTCACAGGGTTACACATCTTTCTTGAGAGTCAGGGCGACACGGTGGCTCTATGTAGCCTCACGGGACGAAGGTTGAGGTTTGCAGCCTTAGGCTTCTTCCTGTGTGGAGTTTGTATGTTCTCCCCCGTGTCAGCGTAGGTTTTCTCCGGGATCTCCGGTTTCCTCCTACATTCTCGAAAACATACAACTTAATTGGACACTGTATATTGCATACGCATCTGTAATAATCTGAATTAGAATAAAACAAAAATAAAATAAAAAAAATAAACCAAAATAAAACCTATTTGTTCTTGTGCTATAACTTCATTTGTCAATTAGAGGTTTTAGTAGTAACTTTTTACTACATTTTGTCAGAATGTCTGGGCCGAAATTCATGTTAATCATGCTAATACATCTAATAGTATGGCCAAAAGGGATTTTAAAAAATGCCAATTTCACTCTTTATCAATGAAGCACAAATGCTACTTTTTAGATATAGTATCAGCTAATGTAATAATGCATATTAATTAAATCCAATCAACAGTAGAGCCGGGTATTGAATGTCAGTACTTTTTTGGAACTGACCAAACTGTGTCATCAGCATAGAGTATCTACCAAGGTCGCTACTTTATGTCTGGTCATTGTTAATCTTTTTAATTCATGCTTTGAATACAAAGTTCCCGATTTTTAATTATATTTCATTTTAGGGAATTATTCTATCCAATGAATATCTATATTTCTCAGAGTAAGTTATGGTAATAATAGTTTTGGTATCTGTATAAAGGTTCACTAGTACAAAAACATTTCAAGTGATACCCGGTTTGAATCATCAGACTGTCATGTTGTGTCAGATTCAGAGAAAAACTGAAATCTGAGCCAGAATCTAAAAACACTTTTCTCAATCCAATAAATCTGTTATTTGGTCCATTAAATGGTGAGAACTGTCGATCACTGTTTCCCAAAAGCCAAGATGCAAGCTAAAGTGTTTTATTTTGTTAAATTAAATCAAATCAAATCAAATTTTATTTATATAGCCCAAAATCACAAAATACATTTGTCGCACAGGGCTTTACAATCTGTACAGGGAGTGACACCCTCCGTCCTTAGACCCTCGATTCGAGTGAGGAAAAACTTGTCCACCAAAAAACCTTTTAACAGGGAAAAAGGTGGAAGAAACCTCAGGAAGAGCCACAGAGGAGGGATCCCTCTCCCAGGACGGATAGACGTGCAATGATGTCACATGTACAGAACAATCACCACACACATATTGTATACACACAATGAATTATAATGAATTACAATGATAAAATGAGAATGTTTACAATGAAATGATGAATTATTACAGTAACAGTGAAACTTGTGGTAAAGATACAGATGCACAGTAGCAAATCATTAACTAACTATAATCTGTAATGGGGATATGGCAACATGATATGATATGACAGTGACAACACATGCAGAAGACGCCACGCAGGACCACAGCAGCAGACACAGTCCACAAGAACCTGCTGGACGAGAGAGCACAGAAACTCCGGGGAAGAAGTTTAGTTAGTAAACAGTTAACAGTCCACAACACAAAGATATAAGATTTAAAAATAGTTAGTCGTAGGTGAACAAGGTGTACAGCAAGGGACTCAGCACACAACCCTGGGGGGTCCCTATGCTTACAGTTCTTATTCCTGATGTCTGGTTGTCGACTCTGACTGACTGGGGTCTGTCTATGAGGAAACTCAGCACCCAGTTGCAGAGAGCAGTGTCAGTCCGAGGATGAGGAGCTTATCCGAGAGTTTCTGTGGTAATATTGTGTTAAACGCCGAGCTGTAGTCAATGAAGAGCAGTACGTGTCCTTGGCCTCCAGGTGGGTGAGGGTGGTATGGATGACGGTGTTGATTGCATCGTCGTTGAAACTGTTCCGACGGTATGCGAACTGTAAAGGGTCCAAGGTGTCCGGGATGGTCTTCTTTATATGGGTCATGACTATCCTCTCGAAACACTTCATCACTATAGGGGTGAGTGTGTCGTGTAAAAAGTCTTGGAGTCTCAGATTGAAGAAGTTAAAATTGTCCCAAAATCAGATCAGAAAAAACTTGTCACACCTTGGTGAGGTCAAGCGAAGCAGTGTTTTTGTCTTGTCTTGTCACTTCCTGTTTAATTTTGAAAGATGACTCTCCTCTCGTTTCAGGTCACTTGCTCTTCCTCATGTGTCACCGGTCTGATTGTCTTCCCCGCCCTGATTGTTTCCACTTGTTTTCCCATTACCCTGTGTATATATTGTCTGTGTCTCCCTTTGTCCCGTGCCAAAGTGTTTCGTCTCTTGTAGCGTTCACCCAAGCCTTATTTCATAGCCCCATTCATACCCCCTGCCCCTCATGACATCCGTTTTTGACCAACTCCAACAAGCTAAGGTTTTTACCAAATTAGATTTACGCAACGCGTATCATTTAATCAGGATCAGGCAGGGAGATAAATGGAAGACCGGGTTTAATACTCCCAGCGGTCTCAACAAGATGGGAAGATGCATCCCTGCGCCTTCTTGTCACGCCGCTTGTCCCGGGCGGAGCGAAACTACGACGTCGGCAACCCGGAGCTGTTGGCGGTCAAGCTGGCTTTGGAGGAGTGGAGACACTGGCTTGAGGGGGTGGAACACCCGTTCATCGTCTGGACCGACCACGAGAACCTAGAATATATACGTAAAGCCAAGAGACTGAATTCTCGCCAAGCAAGGTGGGCCCTTTTTTTAACCGTTTCGTGTTTTCTCTTTCTTACAGGCCGGGGTCCCAGAATGTCAAGCCCGATGCCCTGTCACGTCTCTACGACCTCGAGCCTGTTGCCAAAGAACCAGAGCCCATCCTTCCACGAACCTGTGTGGTCAGAGCGGTGAGTTGGCAAATAGAAAAGGAGGTCAAGCAGGCAATCGGTGAGAGCCCACCACCTAGTGGGTGCCCTGAGAATCGATTGTTTGTTCCAGTTGAGCTGCGCCCACGGGTGATCCACTGGGCTCACACCTCGCTGCTTACCTGTCATCCGGGGGTTCGTCGGACCATGTTTGCTATCACTCGGAGGTTCTGGTGGCGGTCCATGGAGCGGGACGTCCGAGAATACGTCGAGGCTTGCTCGGTCTGCGCCTGACTTCTTCCGGTCGGCGAATGGGACTTCTCCAACCGCTTCCGATCCCCACCAGACCATGGGCCAACATTTCTATGGACTTTGTCACAGGGCTCCCGGTCTCCCAAGGTAACACCACGGTTCTTACGGTGGTGGACAGATTTTCTAAAATGACAAGATTCATAGCATTGCCCAAACTGCCTTCAGCCAAGAAGACTGCTGAAATTATGATTGACCATGTCTTTCAAGTCCACGGTTTTCCTAGGGACATCGTTTCTGACCGGGGACCCCAGTTCGTATCCTGCTTCTGAAGGGAGTTTTGTCGACTCATCTGGGCCACAGTCAGCCTTACGACGGGCTATCACCCAGAGGCCAATGGCCAGACCGAGCGCCTCAACCAGCAGCTGGAGACCGGCCTCCGATGTCTGGTGTCCCAGAACCCCTCCACATGGAGCAAGAAACCTGGTCTGGGTTGAATATGCTCACAACTCCCTGCCCACCTCAGCCACAGGTTTTTCGCCTTTCAAATGTGTATACAGTTATGAGCCTCCTGTCTTCGCAGATCAGGAGCCAGAAGTGTCGGTGCCCTCTGCCCACGCCATGGTCCGCCGATGCCGACGAGCCTGGGCAGCCGCCCGGCAGCTCCTCATCCGCCAGGGGGACCGGGTAAAAAGGGCGGCAGACCGGAAAAGACAACCCACTCCGGCGTACCAGCCAGACCAGAGGGTGTGGCTTTCAGCCAAGAACCTCCACCTCAAAGCCCTCTCCAAAAAGCTGGCACCTCCCTTCGTCGGGCCTTTCCCCATCGCCAAGGTTATCGGACCTGCAGCAGTTCGCCTTCGCCTGCCCCAGACTCTCCGTGTCCACCCTACTTTTCACGTAAGTCAGGTCAAACCGGTCAAGGAGAGTCCCATGGTCCCGGCCCTCCCACCCCCTCCTCCCCCTGAGGTAGTGGACGGGGGTCCGGTCTATAAGGTCAAGAAGTTACTGGCTGTGCGCAACCGGGGCCGTGGCAAGCAGTACCTAGTGGACTGGGAGGGGTACGGTCCAGAGGAGCGACAATGGGTGCCTTCGCGGCACATCATGGACCATAGTCTCATAGAGGACTTTTATAGAGACCACCCTGACCAACCTGGGCCATCAGGAGTCGGCTCTAGAGGGAGGGGTACTGTCACACCGCGGTGAGGTCAAGCAGGGTTTTTGTCTTGTCATGTCACTTCCTGTTTTATTTTGAAAGATAACTCTCCTCTCGTTTCAGGTCACTTGCCCTTCCTCATGTGTCACAGGTCTGATTGTCTTCCCCGCCCTGATTGTTTCCACCTGTTTCCCATTACTCTGTGTATATATTGTCTGCGTCTCCCTGCAAATTATTATTTGAATGACATATTTAATATCTTGGTGAATTAGAAATCAGGATAATTTGTATTAGAACCGGCCCGCAGGCCCACAGATGTTTTGCACGCACCAACACTACATTCCCCACAATGCAACGGTAGCCCGAGAACTCACTGCAGCGCAGCAAGCGGACCGCAGCTTCATTATTCATCAGCAGTCAGAGCAGTTGTCAACTTTCAGCTACACGTCTCCCAAAAAATGTCTAAATGGAAGGTAGACGCTGAGAACAGGGGCTTTAAAAGCAGGTGGGAGGCAGAGTACATGTTCACGGAGGTAAAAGGCGAACCTGTGTGTCTTCTGTGTGGAGAAAGAGTGGCTGTAATGAAAGAATATAATCTGAGAAGGCGCTATGAAACGTCTCAGAAACACACAAACAAAGACAAGAATATGGACACGGAACAAAGGCTAAAAAAGGTGGAACAGTTAAAACAAGGTCCCGACAGGCTCTGTTCACAAAAGCCAAAGCACAAAGCGAGGCCGCTGTCAAGGCGTGTTTTATTGTGGCAAAATGAGCCCGGCCATTTACAGAGGGAGAGTTTATCAAACACTGTATGCTTAAAGTTTGCGACGCAGTGATTCCAGGTAAAAGACAACTACTATGAAACGTGAGCCTGAGCAGAAACACCGTTGCTGAACGTATAGAGCAGCCTGCTCCAGCTGCGCATCCAAGCTTGTAGAAAAGATGAGACACCACCAAGTATCAGGTTCACACAAGCGAGCATCACAGAGCATTCATGTATTTTCACTCTTGAATTCACTTACATTTTTACATTTGTTTCTACAAGGCGTGTGATTATTCTTGGAAGTATTTTGTCTGTGTGTTTTGTATTTTATTTATTTATATTTATTTTTCATTTGAATGGAGCCATTAGAAACAATACAACGGATTCATTTTTTTTATTATTATTTTCTCATTTTAGTATTTGAAAGCAGTGATTGGTTGGATCTTAGAGCAGCACCATAATTCATTTCCAGTTTATAATGCATGCAGTTTCATGAATGCATTTATCTTGATATTAAGGAACATATTTTTGTTCATTTACTTTTTTGCTTGTTGAAAATGTTTTCCCTTGAAATTACTGACAGAGCCATAAAAATATTGCTTTATTTATTTAATGATTAAATAATATACACTGTGTCAGGTCTCCGTTCAACAGGCTATGTGCAATCATCTCAATATGTTTTTAATAAACATTGAACCAGTCCGGTCCTCGGCTATTATTATTATTGTTATTATTATTATTATTATTATTATTATTATCTTAAAACAACAAAGCTCAAACGTGTGCAGAGATTGTTGATAGTGTGTAAGTCAGGTTGTTATTAGTCAAACACGCAGCGTTTGCTTTATTAATATATGAGACTTTCTGCTGTTAGCTGCAGCTAACTACATGTTACTACTTCCTCTGTTGAAAACCTCTATTACATCCACGATGATCTTCTGTCCGGCTCCGTGAAGTGGATTTTCCGTGACATGGACGTTCTCCATCTTAACAGCTGCATGAGGCAAACGTGCGTGTGAGCGCGTACGCGTGCGTGTACACGCCATGTGAGCGCATGGAACGATTACGTCACGATAGAACAGTGATCTCAGGTATAAATGTGAAGAACAATGCTTTGTTCTGTTCAGTTTCTTCTTTGAGTTCATCAGCTCAGTGTTAGAAATCATCATTTCCACCTTGACTGTAAAAACTACAGAAAAACAAGATAGATTAACGTATCTGATCGAGTTTGGACACATATATCATCGCTGGCATGGATAACGAGGTTAGAAAATCACACTTCTAAAAGTGAATTGGTTTCTATTCAAAGGAAAGCATTCACAACACTTTCCATTTTCACCATATGTTGTATATTTAATCAATACATTTAATCAGATGTTGATAGTTATGTCACATTTTGAACTGAACACTGTTTAATATCTAAACCTGATTGTTTGTGACAGGTTTCATCAGTAGAGGAGGCCCAGCTGAGGTGCAGCGATTTGGAGGTCCCCCTGTTAACATGGTCGACCTTCGAGCATGTGGCCATGACATTTCTGAATGATATAACAGAGAGGTTAGCTGAAACGGTGGCTGTATACACACACACACACGCACACACACACACACACACACACTGCTTAAATGTTTGTTTTCTTAACCATTCCTCTTCTTTTCTTCCAGGCAATGGCTACAGTTGGCAAAAGACAACATAGATTTGGACACAGTGATCCTGCTGTCTGACCTGTGTTATGAGATAGTGCAGACTGTGCACGAAATAGTCCTGGATGCTGTGTTACCTCAGGTTCGTGGCTGGAAGAGCAAAAAGTATACAACGTAAGTCAGAAGCTTCCACATCCAAGTACTGTGTTGTTCATTGCATGTTGTTCTGCTGCATTTTAGAATCTTTGAAGTTATAGTGTCCACGCTAAATACAGTTATTCATCAATACTGCTTCTTGAAAGCTTTGTGCCAGATTCTAGTGTTGCTGAATAATTTCATCAGTTTTCACGAATGAATATGTTTCACATGATCCCTCGAATTCTGTTAGAAGGGTGATATCAGCTGACTAAACTTTGATTGTTTCTCTTTTTCAGGGAGGGTCTTAATTATGTCACAGTGACAGAGGACGACATAGAAGCCTGCCTTGACAATTCTCTTCATGAATGTCTTGGTGAATTGTTAAATGTTGCACTGAAAAGGTCAGACAACTCTGATCATTTGCGTCAGCTGATTGCAAAAGAGGTGGCCATTAAGGTGAACCGATCCCTTATGAAACATGTCTTCTCTTCCACTGAGTATGAGGAGTATTTGCTGGGTGAAACCCCTGGATTTCACACTAAGCAGATGGTTTACTACATGGCTAAGATCTTACACAGCTGCGTGCTCAAGAAGGGCCCTCTCGAGACCTCTGATGAAGAATCCGTGGACAGTAATGTGACAGAGGTATCCCAACCGGATTACGTGACCATCGTAGAGCAGTTGAGCATAAATGAAGACAATGAACCTGCTAAACCTGGAGTCTTATTTACTCCGGCCACAAAGCCAAAATGGATGAAAGAAAAATCCTTTCTCGCGGTGTTTCTTGGAAAACTGCTGGATCACATTGCCCAGACCACCAAGACATCAGTATCAGACATGGACTTCGACAGGGTTTGGAAAGATCTTAGAGTGAAAATTGCAGGAGACGCAGGTTTCATTCCCCCACAGAGTGTTGAAAACCTTCACCTCAGCATATTCGAGATACTTCGCCAAGAATTTGGATCTGCAAAGAAGCTGCAGGCTGCCGTCATATCTGGAAATCCAGAATTTGCAGAAGCGGTTTCAAGAGCATTAAAATCACAGCTGAAAAAAGCTGCTACACAAAAAAGCTTTCTTAACAAAGCGAAGAAGTTACGCGTGGGTGGGAGAAAAAAGAATAAAGTTGTTCCAGTCTGTGACGTCAACATGCCAGTGTCCCACTGTGAGGTAGTCCACCTGGAGGATAACGTGAGACTCACAAATCCGGAGCAACGGGAGTCCTCTAACATCAGCAGGATCTTCTCTTCTATATCCAAGGTTCTGAGGAAACCGTTCGACTGGATCAGAGGCGGATTCCAGTGCAACTAATTCAGAAGAGTCAGGGTGCATGGCAGGGAGGGAGGGATGGGAATCTTCACTGAAGCATACTCAAGATGCTCTGCTGGGAATTTGAATCTTCGTCATATCTACAAATACAGAATTTGTAGAAGCAGTCAAAAGGGTTAAAATCACAGCTGGAAAATTCAACACAAAACAGCTTTGGAAACAAAGTGAAGAGGTTATTGGGGGGTGGGAGAAATACAGTTGTACACGCCGATGTCCCACAGTGAGGTAGTCCACCTGGTGGGTGACGTGACACTTGCGAGTCCAAAGAAACAGAAGGGCTCTAACATATGTACATAACAGCATATGTGAATCTCTTAAGAAGGATGTGTAATTTTGGAGCAGGGTCGATACTTTGACATTGTAGAGCTAAAGCTTCCTGTAGATACAAGCTAATATTTTTATGGTTGTTGCAACAGTCACAGGGATGCGGGCCACGTGGTGGCACGATTAGTCAGGTGATAAAATCAGCTGTTCACCCTGTGAATTTGGAATTGAGAGGATGAGTAGGGGATATCATACTTTTGCTGACCGCATGATCCTGGAGGTAAACTGATTTTATGGATTGTTGGACATCTTCAATTCTTGTGTTTCAACATGAATAAATATACAAATCAGAACTCCAGTGATGTTTTAATGAACAGCCAGCGTGTCCAGCAGGTAAAGCCTTTCCCCTACTCAGCCTCTCAGTACTATATCTTGTTTAATAGTCACCCAAATACTTTCAAACTTTAGCTCTACTTTGTCAAACGACCTAACCTGTTCTCACAGGGTTACACATCTTTCTTGAGAGTCAGGGCGACACGGTGGCTCTATGTAGCCTCACGGGACGAAGGTTGAGGTTTGCAGCCTTAGGCTTCTTCCTGTGTGGAGTTTGTATGTTCTCCCCCGTGTCAGCGTAGGTTTTCTCCGGGATCTCCGGTTTCCTCCTACATTCTCGAAAACATGCAACTTAATTGGACACTGTAAATTGGATACGCATCTGTAATAATTTGTATTAGAATAAAACAAAAAAAAAAAATAAAACAAAATAAAACCTATTTGTTCTTGTGCTATAACTTCATTTGTCTATTAGAGGTTTTAGTAGTAACTTTTTACTACATTTTGTCAGAATGTCTGGGCTGAAATTCATGTTAATCATGCTAATACATCTAATAGTATGGCCAAAAGGGATTTTAAAAAATGCCAATTTCACTCTTTATCAATGAAGCACAAATGCTACTTTTTAGATATAGTATCAGCTAATGTAATAATGCATATTAATTAAATCCAATCAACAGTAGAGCTGGGTATTGAATGTCAGTACATTTTTGGAACTGACCAAACTGTGTCATCAGCATAGAGTATCTACCAAGGTCGCTACTTTATGTCTGGTCATTGTTAATCTTTTTAATTCATGCTTTGAATACAAAGTTCCTGATTTTTAATTATATTTCATTTTAGGGAATTATTCTATCCAATGAATATCTATATTTCTCAGAGTAAGTTATGGTAATAATAGTTTTGGTATCTGTATAAAGGTTCATTGAATTATTACAGTAACAGTGAAACTTGTGGTAAAGATACAGATGCACAGTAGCAAATCATTAACTAACTATAATCTGTAATGGGGATATGGTAACAATGATGATGGTGACAACACATGCAGAAGACGCCACGCAGGACCACAGCAGCAGACACAGTCCACAAGAACCTGCTGGACGAGAGAGCACAGAAACTCCGGGGAAGAAGTTTAGTTAGTAAACAGTTAACAGTCCACAACACAAAGATATAAGATTTAAAAATAGTTAGCAATCCTTTTTGTTGATCTCTGTCTGCAGAGCTCTACCGGACTTTGGCTTGAGGAGAAGCTTCTCATTGA